>OX579633.1:13610817-14204617 GCA_951230915.1 Antitrichia curtipendula
GAGGATGTTTGAAAATGTCAAAGAAAATGTCCCTTTCAACTCCTCTCTAAAATTTGTCTGTAACTTTTGAATGGAGGCTCAAAATCTCAAACAGATTTTTGGAGATGAAAGTTAGATTGATTTTTGACATTAACTTATTTCAATATTTTTTGAAAAAAGTTATTCTACTATGTCTAAATGAGGTCTAAAATTCTACTTTGAACACAATTCTTGCTTTTGACTTAACTATGAGTGGTTGAGCTCCTACTGATTTTAATTTACAGATTCCATATGGATTGTTTTACCTCCTAACACCCCATTTGTATAAAGAGTTTGTCTTCTGACTTCAAAATGCACTATTTAAAGTGGCTTTTGAATTTGTAGCTTTAAATAAATTAAGGAAGGAAATTTATCCAATTCATTTGACATGAAAAGAAAATGAGTTGATTTATGTTTAAGATGAGGGAAAAATTAGCTGGTTCAAACTCACTACCAAGGGAAAATGATCAATTTCATTAGATGGAAAAAGGCAAGAACCGAATGAAATCAAGGCTTGGCCAAACATGTTCTTTGTCAGCCGGCTTTTGGCCTAAATTTCCTAAATATTTTCCGGAAGTTGGACATTATGTATCCCCCTTGAACTATTTTTTTTGGAGGGGGACATGGCCTGTTGGGTGGACCAAGAGAACCCGCTCCCTGGCCGGGATGCCGCTCCCTTCCTTGGTTCTGTATGAATGCAAGCTAAGTGTTTGCTTCATTTTAAAAAAAAAAATCTTGTGCATTTTGTGACGCCACAAGATACAAAAGAAACAAACAATGTACAAAACATATAGCTTGCATTTATGCAAACCAGTAGTAATTTAAATTCCCTAGTGAAAAAAAGCTGTATATATACACATGGGGTGGTAGGAGGCAGAACAACCATGTGGGATAAATAAATTAGAATTTGTAGTTTCTCAAGCACTCATACTGTTAAATCAAAAGTAGGAATTGGGTTTAACCCCTCATCACCGAAGCTCTAACCATGTCAAAAAACAACCTTGCTTTTCAAGTGTTATAAGTCTAAATGTGAGTAGGTTATGAAAATCTCAACCATACAATCTTGTAGTGTGCATGTTGTAGATGGTGTAAGTAAAATTTGGGGTCATTTGACCATATAGATTGAAAGATTATAATGTTTTAGTGTTGAAAAAAGATGCTGAAATTTTCCTAAAAACACATTTCGAGGTGGAATTCGATTTCTAAACCTACTCAAATGAAAAAACTTTAAACTACAAGGTGATTCTAAACCAAAAGACAAACACTTTGGTGGAAAAAACACACATTTAATTGACTCATTGCATTTGCAAAATTGTTTTGAAATGTCAAAAACAGTGAAAAAAGTAGCAAAAAAACACTGTACAGCTGAACCTACCTCTGCTAAAATGCTTCTCAGTCAATCGTATCTTCTTGGACTGATATGAAATTTTTACCACAAGAACTAGACTAGTATGTGAAACTTTTCCAACAAAAGTTATTGAAAAAAACCCCTGTATGAAGAAGTTATAAGCCACCAAAGTTCATTGTAATGCAAAAATGTCTGGATTTCAAACTTCGAATTGCTCCCAAGCATTCAAAACAACTTGGGTTGCCATGAAAACTTAACCACAATAACTAGACTTAAAAGGGGAACATAACACAACAAATTTTATTGAAAACGAACATTGGTTGAAAGAGATACAAGCCCCCAAAGTTGCAGCCTTCAAATGCAATTTGGTGAATTCAAATTGAACCTATGAACTTTGATTGGCTTTCAAGAAATCAGTAAATCTTTTATTGATCTGAAAATTCTACCACATAAACTAGAAGAGAGAGTGAAACTTTACCAACAAGTTTTATTGAATTTGGACATCGGATGCAAAAGTTACAGCACTTTGAATTTTCTATGAGGACACTTTTGGTTGGAGATTCAAAACCCCAAACGGATTCTTGGAGGTGAAACTTGTCTGCATTTATCAAATTTTTTGAGTTCAAAGTTTTTTGAGAAAAGTTATTCTATTATGCCTAAATGAGATCTGAAATTTCACTTTAAACACAATTCCTACTTTTGACTTAACTATGAGTGCTTGAGAAACTACAAATTCTAATTTATTTATTCCACATAGTTGTTTTGCCTCCTACCACCCCATGTGTATATGTATAGCTTTCTTTTCCCTTGGAATTTCAAATTACTTTTGATTTGCATGAATGCAAGCTATATGTTTTGTACATTGTTTGTTTCTTTTGCATCTTGTGATGTCACAAAACGCACAAGAATTTTTTTGGTAAAATGAAGCAAACACTTGCTGGCATTCACACAGAACCAAGGAAGGGAGCGGCATCCTGGCCAGGGAGCGGGTTCTCTTGGCCCACCCAGCAGGCCACGCCCCCCCGAAAGAAAATAGTTCGAGGGGTGTACATAACGTCTCGCTATCAGAATTGCTTGTTCTCCTCGCGAAACTTCAGAACTCGTGGTTGAATGAGCTGGGTTTCATGTCACTGCATGCAAGTGAGAATAATATTTCATGTTTTGAGATCTCATACCTTGATTTGTTATGCCTTATCTTGGATCTCAATTGGAATAGAGACTCAAGGTTATCCATGTGAAATTTTCTTGGGGATTGGATGTTTGGTGTGAGTGCGACGTTGAAGTTTTGGTAGGTGTGCAACATTGAGATGTTGGTGGATGTTACTCCAGTAATTCAATTAGTTTTGGTGCCTATCTTGAGGATTTTTGGTGCTTGATGTGGCTTTTTTTAATTCTGATGGTGTTGGAGAGCATTTGCATTTCTGATGAACACATTTATACGTAGTAGAGATTTCAAATGTGATGTTGAATATGATTGTTTAATCTTTTTGTGATGTTCAGCTGATTTTTAGGTTGAATTTATGCTCAACAAAAACTACATTGAGAATTGTTGTCTTTTTGTATGTAGGTGTTGTGTTTTTGATGACTTGGTGTGTGTTGCTGCTACATACACTTGTTGGGATTCTTCGTAGTTTGGGGGGCGGCTATTGAGCATTTGCATTCGAAGTGTATACAGATTGTAATATAGTTCTTTAATGTTTTTGTGATGTTTTACTGATTCTCAGGTTTAGTTCAGGTTTAAACCATGTTTTTCCAACTACAATGAAACCTATTGTGCCCTTGATGTTGTGAGGTGTATTTCTTCTACAAGTCCTTGTTTTGAAGGTGGCAGTTTTTATTTTGTATTAGAAAATATTTCTGTTGAAATCAACAAAACAGTGACCGAATCAACACGTCCAAATCAACAGAATTTTGTCAAAATTCCTGCGTTTTCTATTAGTGGTTTTTTTACCCTGGAGTAAATGGATTTCTCCTACGTGGCCAGCCCGCAAGAGTGATGTGGAAAGGCGGACTACGTCAGCATGGGCAACTACAGGTTCAAGGCACGTGCAGGTGTGTCCTAGGCAATTACAGGTAAAAAGACAAGGGCAATCGTGGCTAAAAATCAAGGGCAACCGCAGGTGGAAAATCAAGGGCAATCGCAAGTGGAAAGTCAAGGGCGATCGTAGGTCCAAAACAGGGCAACTTTGGATCAAGAGCTAGGGTGACTGCGGGTCCAAAATATGACAACTTTGGATCTAGAGCCGGGGTGACCATGGGTCCAAAACATGGCAACTTTGGGTCTACAGCCAAGGCGAATTTGAATTTGTGGGCGACCGTAGTTGCTGGTGTCACTGCAATTACGTGTACAATTTGCTACTTTGTCGTCAACCCATAGGGCCGAGCCTTCATTGCAGATTATAGGGACAACTGCATTTATAATAGACATTTTATTTTAGGGAAAGTATTCCTCTACTACCACCAAATATTGCATATCAAAGAGCTTACAATAACCTACTATATACATATTGGATAGAATAGTCATCAATAAGTCAATAACTGTCTCCATGTTTCACAATTTCAAAAAATGAAGATTGCGTAAAGTCTAATTCTACTTTCCTACTTCAAAGGCTTCATGGCGGACAGCGCCTAAGCAAATTGGAACGTTGTCCGTGTCATCTACGGGAATGGCAACCCAACCGTGAAGATGGTGGACAGAGAAAGATCTTGTCTGCTTCACTGGGTGACATCCCTGAACAGACACACCAATAAGCTCATCAAACCGGAGTTTCGAGAACAACATGTCCGCCTTTGCCGACAATACAAAGACGCCAAGACATTTTAAGAGGTGGAAGAACTTTACCTCGGCATCAAAGATTGGTGGCTCTCATCGCGTGTGGCTTCTAAAGATGCAGTGCGTGAATTGGACAACTGGTTGGATTTCTGGCACTTCCGTTATCGCCAGTGGGGAGGCTTCATGGACATGGTATAACCCTAAACCCTTTAACCCTAATTTCTAACTCCGATTCCTACGTTGTAGCTATACTTGTTAAACCTAACTCTAAACGAATCATCTTCTTTCATTTCAAACACTATTGTACTAAAGCCTTGAATGTGTGCCGTGTAATACAAAAATTGGACAATGAGCAATTGGCGGAAATGCCATTCTGCAACCTCGCGGAGACAGTGCACAACAAGTGGTTGCAAATGTCGGGCAACCAGGGGACTTGCCTCTATGTAGCTACGACGGACGACATGATGCGTGCCATGATGCAATCCACCAATTATTGGGCGTTCCTTCAAGGTCACGCATCCGACACTGGGCCCCACCTCGATGAGCTTCGTCTTCGGGCTGCCAGAAGGTCGAACGATCCAGTAAAGATTGCTGCCGCAATTAGCATGCTTCGTAGGGCAGATAGATTCACCACTAGGGTTCCGCACTTGGAAGGGGAAGAGGTCTTTGGATCAAGCAAACGAAAGTTAGATTTGCCACCCAGATCAGAAGAGGACTCCCACCGCCATGACAAAGTTAATTTCTCCCATCCCCGTGTTCAAACCCATTCAATGCGAGTCCAAATTGACGCTGGGACTTCGAATGTCATTGCCACTCCCAATGAATCTATACCATCCTATCTTCCGCATGCTACTTCTATTCTTCAGACAGAGTGCAATCCATTGCAATGGCACATTGCACGTTCCAAGAAGGTGGGGAAGAAATGTCACAGCATTCAAGTGGGGCAGAAGAAAAAATGTGGTGCACTTGTCTGCAAGGATAAGAGGAATGGTACTCCTGCTCCAACTTATAACGGTCGCATGACCGAATATGGAAGTAGGGCAATCATCATTTTTGATTTCTGGTTTTGCCCCGATGATATCTTGCGATGTGTTCACGGATCCAAACTCAGGTGGGTGTATGATTGGCCCGTTCTTCCAACGATTTGGCCTGTTGCTCGTGGCACCCATTTGACAAAGGGTGAGATCCTCATTCTGGAAGAGGGAGACTTTCAACTACAAACGAAAGACTTCGACATGTTTCCCCGGCGCCTCTTCCATAACTCATCCACATCAGCTATTGCTGACATTGTGAGTCCAAGGCCGTCAGACGGTGCTTCACATCCTACCAAGCGATATGGCAGGACCATCAAGCGCTCTGAAGGTGCCCCTACTGTAGACCATCGCAACAAGTGGGAAACAACCCGAAATGTCAAGGCTACTGTGAAGAACGTGACGCCAATTCCATATCCCGGTTATGGAAGAATCATTACCATGGATTCAGGTATCTATCCCAAACAGAAGACATATATTGTTGCTTTATGTGACTTTCCGTCTTGCACGTGCGAGGATTTTGTTACAATGAGCAATGGAGCATTGGGCAAACAAAAAGCATGGGTGAACTGCAAACACTTGTATTATGTCTACCGATTCTTGTGCAAGGCAAACTCTGAGGACGACAAGTACATACATGCACCAAGTCTTAGCTTTGATGAAGTACAAACCCTATTCTGCCATAGTAATCTCTAAGTTTTTTCTTTCTTGGTCATAATAGTCCTAGCAAGTTATTGCCCCTTTTTATTGCTTATATCTAGAATTTCTCAAAAATTTGGAGGGCCAAAAGGCCTCCTCGGCACCGAGGAGGCCTTTTGGCCTTCACAACGAATTTGTGAAGTTAAGTGTTTTTGTTCTTTTTTTGGTAAAATTTTATTAGGGCATAAATAATGTATTTTTGGACATAGAATCCTATTTTTCCCATTCGTGGGAAAGAGAAAAATACAAAAAAAGTATATATATTCCCCCACATAATGGGCCTAAACCGCTCTTTGGTAAAGAAGAATGTTTTATCCATTCTTTTAAATCTTGTAGTTCACTAATCCATCTCATGCAACAAAAGGTAGATTTTTCAGTGTAATATCTAATGGGTTCTTTTCACCCAAGGTTCACTTTTTGTACCCACTGAAGTTTATGTGGTTCATTGAGTTGTTTTTGCAACAATGGATGAAATTCTTTCTCCATACCCAAAACGTCGTACATCTAAAAAGTCTGTACATCCACAAAATACACCATCCAAAAATGTTCATCCAATCAGCGGTATGAAGTAGTCAATTCCATTCTTAAGTTGGATTAGAGACGTTCTCAAAATTCAACATTTTCTTTTATGTGAGGCAATTTCATCGCCCATTAGCGCCTGGAAAATCACTTCAAAACATTTCTAAACCACGGTAATGGGTTACAAAAATTACTTTTTTAATAAAAATTAAAAAAAAATTTAATAAAAAAAAAAAAAATTTAAATCTTCTCCAAAATTATAATATTTTAGGTCAATTTTGACCTCACTGCTCACTGCTCACTGCTCACTGCTCACCGCTCACCGCTCGCATTCTAGCATCGTTGAGAAAAATCTTAACCATTCATTTTCAAAATTGGAATTTTGATGTTCAAACTAGACTTCAAAAATAATTTGTCAACAATACGAACTACTAAAAAGAGAAACTTAGTTAGATCTTATTTAGCTTAAGAGTATTGCTTAAACCAAAATTTGGTGCATCGGGCATTTAGGAGTTAAATGACATTGTTTTTTGTTTTTTTCCTATGTGTTCTCTAACTTGTTTAGTTTACATTTGTATGGTTACAATTTCAAAAAAAATAATGGAACTTAAGAAAATGTTGGTGTTTTGTTCAATTTAGAGGAAATTTGAAGAAGCTTGAAACGGGCCTTGGACATATATATGTTTAAGTAATTGCAATACAATACAATTGAATCCAAAGGTTGGTTTTAGGATTTTAAGGTATAGGATTTTAGTGTTTTACGCCTGTCGCCTTGGTAGTTTGTATGTTATTTCCTTTATTTCATGCAGTGGGGCTCCCACTTGTCTCCCCCCAAAAATCAAAAGACCCGAAGGTTGGACCTATGAAAAAATAATGAGTAAAAAATAAGAAAATGAGTCGGGGTCTGAATTAGTCGGACATGGACGTTTTTGCATAGGGCGGGCACATTTGGGGTTTGGGCGGGGATTCAAGGGCGCATAGGTGCGTACGCATAGGGCGCATAGGTACTAGAACGTGCGGGAACTTGTCAAGTACAGGTGGGGAGATTATCAAAACAAGCGGGAACGTTATTTGGATGGGCGGGAACAGAGGGAAGGGACACTTGCAAATGATTGGGCGGTGACAGGCTATTTAACCCTCTCCTCCCTTCATTCGACTTTACCAAGTCCGCTTCGGATGCCTCCTATGTTAGCTCGTTCAGTGGCCTAATAAAGGAAATTGAAGGAGTTTGAGGCTTAGCCCTCATGCCAAATCTTGTTTTTTTGCCGTTGTTTCATTGAAATTTTTGAGAATTGGAAGGCAATTATGTAAAAATAATTCATTTTTATTCATAATTCATTTGAAGGGACTGGTTTATTTGGGAATCATCCAATGTATGAAGACTTAAATAGGATTGACGAGGATCTGAACCCACCTACGGACTCGGCAATGGCTTCAAATTTATCAAAGCCTTCCTCATCATCAAGGAAAAAGAAGGCCAAAAAGGCCCCGAACTCGGATTGGTCCCCACATGAGTACTTATATGAAGGTAGGTTAGTACTGGTGGATTTCTATAAAGTGAGTAGCATTCAATCATTGGAAAGGACCTATGTAAACAGGAATGAGGCGGTTACAATAAACTAACCAATAATTTATGAGAAGAGCTTGAGAAAAAGTTTGAAGAATCTGAGAAACTCAACAATTACTCTAATTACTGGTTATGTTTGGATTTCTTGGATAAAACGGTGGTTTAGATGAATACCAACATTGTAGAAAATTGGCATTATCATACGAAGAAAAGAAAGGATAAGACCGATTGGGATGCAATAGATAGAAAATTTGTTGCCAAAATACACGCCAGTCAAACATAGAATTAACAACATAGTGTAGGCCGCAATAAATGCAAACAACCATGGAAAGAAACACAATACCACAAAATTCTGAGTGAATGTAGGAGCGGATTGATGTACTGGCTACCAGCACATGTAAGAGTGGTACAAATGACAGAGCGATAGGCAGAAGGTGCATATGGGTGCGTGATGAAGGTACACCTTACCAAAGTCTCCAACATCCTTGGCTGGCTTGAGTTTGCAGGGAAGGTTTTGAAGACCAGAAACGAAAATAAAAATGGCACGCCATGTTAGTTGAGGCTACGAGATGTTCAGTGAAGCATCCAAGCATTAGTAAACTCACATACCTGCATCCATAAACGATGAAAGGCTTTTTACTTTGGTGGAATGAAGGATCTTTACAATATTTCCACCAAAAATATAATATTGAAGTTCCCGATTCAACGGAGGTGGAGGACATTATAGGGCTGAATGATACCGGATTGATAGATGAAGAGAAAAAGTGGGTTTACACATATCGCAAGAATCACGTAAACTTAGCATTGTCGTTGTTTGTTATCTTAGAAAATGCCATGAGGCCAACTATATACACAATGACATATCTACATGCAATGTCTTGCTCCATTTTGATCCATGAAAAGATAATGTAGTATATTTTGGGATATGCAATTGGGGACTTTCCTAGTGAGTGGTGGAAAAAAAGCCTTCAAAATACGGTTACGGAACTCAAAAGCAAATTCAAGATGTAAGAGAGACTCGGAAATTTGTTCCTCCAGAACTGTTCTTTTAGTATGGAGACCAAGACTTAGAGAACTCGCTTGAGGTGATGCAAAAGAAGCATTTATACACTAAAGCAGCTGATGCATATGTAGCAGGGTAGATAGCTTTTTATATCTAGAGAAAAGAGTGGGACCAAAGTTATTTTTGCAGCAATGATACGTCATACGTGGGCAACCCTACAATATGCAAACCTCAGAGTGGAATTGGAGAGCCTCCAGAAGGAAGATCCACAAGAGAGGACGTTAGTTCAAGATGTTCTAGATACTTTGAGGATGGTGCCGTTCAATTGGGATATGCTTGAATGTTGTTATCAAAGATAATAGTTCTAGATTCTCTCTAGAACTTTTTGCAAATTTGCACATGATGGTTAGATTAAAGGCAAGGGTTGTTCACCTATTACATTCAAAGAGGATCATGTACATTTGGCCTGAACCAAAAATCTATGTAAATCAAATCATTTGGATATATTTTAAATGCTATTGTATGGAAACAATTTTTATGTTTATTTATTCTCGCTCCATGTAGAAGCAAAGGATTTTTTTATGGCAATTTGGTGCAAAATTGCACTAAATTTTATGGTCTGGCACCATACCTATAGGAAAAAATGCTATTAAAAAGGTGGAAAATTGCTATAAAACTTCAAATTAAAAAAAAAATTTAGATGGATCGCCAGATTATGGATGAAAACTTAATTATGGAGATGTGATATGTGCTTATATGGCATTTTCTATCCAATATGTGGATGAATGTTGAAATTTGGAGCACCACTATAACATTCAATATTGCCACTTTCACTGGAAGAAAAACCGATCTTTCACAACCGACTCAAATGCAACTATGTGTCCTATTCAACTACTCTGCGACTACATCCCTCTGTATTTGCACCAAATTTTACGATTATACTGTTATAGTCGCTAAATAGTCGTAGAATGAAAAGTAGGGTTACGGAAGTGTAACTGAGAATTTACTGTGAGGTATTCTACATCCGATATTCATCATAGTTGCTGATGTGGACAACTGTACGCTAGGGTTCGACTAAAAACTGATTGGAATTCAACTAAGGAAGGACTAGAATGCAACTGGAAAGAACAACCAAAATGCAACTAGAGAATGACTCGCATGCAACTAGAAATTGACTCTCATGCAACTATAGAGTGACTCGTATGCAACTAGAGAACAACTAGTATGCAACTATAGAACAATTGACATGCAGGTACAGAACAACTGCCATGCAACTACGAAATGACTAGCATGCAATTGCAGAACAACTAGAATGCAACTAGAAAACAATTAGAGTTTGTTTAGAAAATGACTATATTATTGACTAGAATTCAACTATAAAACAACTAGAATTCGAATTTAAACCAAATACAGTGTAAGTTCTTTCTGAAACTGGGACGGAAGTTGGTGACCACCTTGGCCACGCTCAAGAACTCTGCAGGGACGACGGTGGATTCCTTGCGGCAGCATAAGAAAGTCCTCCGCACCATTGTGGTTGGAAATTCGCAATTTCTCGCCCGAGACCAAGCAAGAAGAAGGTGAGCAATCAATCGTTCTAGGGGCTTGTTCTGCTACTTGCGTGGTATCAATCTTTCGAAAACGTCGGGTACTTCCGGTTTGAGCTTGAAGTAGCACTAATCGATCCGAGATCTTTTTCTATACCTCAATTGTGGTCGCTCGGTTGACATTGCATGGACTGATTCGCTTGTCATGTGGGATTGTTAGGGTTTGTTTAACAGCACTGTATGAGATTTACGGAAACCTTGATTTGAGGATTTGGTGTGAATACGAGCTGATTGAGTTTGAAAATGGCAATCCAAAATCATGTGCTATCTGCGAAATGGCACCAGAACAGTAAGACAATTTGCGCTTCTAGTTTCTCCTATATGACAAAGAATTGACTAAAATTTAGGATAATCGACAAACAAGCTTGAGCTGCAGGGTTCTCATCGTGTACTCTTAGTAATGTTGCTGAAACTGAATAGCAGGGTGAATGCAAGAAAGACTAGTACTATTTTTTGTCACACTTGACGTGTCGGACTTGTTATCGGCTATAACTTTTGAAGAATGAATCCAATTAACTTGAAATTTTTTTTGGAGATGGCTAACCTGATCTTGTTTAGACCCCTTATTTTTCAAAAATATTTAAAAATCATTTTATATTTAAATTTCAATTTAGCTAATTTGTCACACTTTGCAGTTTAGGGGTTTTTAGTACTGGGGAGAATCCAAACTTAATGATCTAGATCTGAAATTTCTATGGTCTATTCCCATAGTAGGAAGTCATGTATCTACCAAAGGAAATTTAAAAATATTTTATTTTATGCCCTCCACATACGTGCAAACAGGGCTCCCTTGCGCGCGCAGTTCTGAACATTCAAAATTGTTTCAAGATCATTTTTTTGGTGAAATGTCTTTCCTATAAAGTCCTCCCAAATGGCCAATTTTTAGTTTCCTTAAAAATTGTTTTTCGTATTTTTTACAAATTTAAATGTGAAAGTACCTATTTTCATGAGATTTTGCACTTTTTCAGTTCTCCTACTTAGAGAATTTTTCTATGCTTTTCCTTCCTAGGGTAACTTCTTCTTAAAGGTGTATACATTGAACAGATTTTTCAGATTTTTTTAAAATTGTTTTTCTAATTATACAGTACTCCCAAAAAAAACATGAGTACTATGGAAAACGCTACGCAAAGTGGACGGTCTTTCTTGCATTCACCCATCAACGGGTTGTAAGAAAAAGAATCTATCTTCTATGTTGTTGAAACTAGTAAATAAATGAGAGACTTTTGTCAAATAAACCGTGGAATCAACAAAAAAATGAGAGAGTTCTGTCAATTATTGGGTCGAATCAACACGTCCACACTGACATGACAATTGACAGTGTTGTGTTAATTTTTTGTCGATTAGAACAAATAAACCCTTGTAGTGAGGAGACTACATGTTTTAGTATATGACACTATATGAAAATTGCTTTCTTAGTTTTATACTTTTTGGTACTATAAGAAAGTGTATGTTCTCAGGCACAAAACGTGACTGCACATAGGACAACTTGCCAAAGAAACAAGATCAAAGTTGGATACTGCGGGTGATCATGATCACAACAGACCTGTCCAGATAAGCCATTACTAGAGCTATACTCTAATTGTGTCAAAGTGGAGGTGCTAGTTCACTATCATTATTCTAATACGCATCAATCTAAAATTACACAACATATTGATGACACCTAATTGAATTTGTGGGGGCTGGAGCCCTTTTAAGTCGATTTTAAAACCATTTGAGTTACAAGGATGATTAAACTATCTAATACAACTAATAAAAATCCGATTTGCATTTTCATGGACATCAACTTGGAGAATTGCAAAACACTGCTCAAAGACGAGAGAATGCAGCCCAACTTACGAGCAGTTGGTGCCTAGATGTAAATGGTGGTGGACGCTGTTAAAACAACAACAACAACATTTGTTCTTGTTCTTGTGGAGGTGGCATTCCAATTCAGTGTAATTGTCATCATTGCCTTGCCAGCTCTGGGAACTCTTGTCTTTGGATCGGAAAAGGCACAAATAATGTACAGTACATAATTCTTAACCTGCTTCTTTTGAAATGTTACGGAGGAGATTGTGATGCTTCTAAGTGCCCAAGCTATTAGTCAATTAGAATAACTTACGATACATATTTTTATTGTTCAAATTGGTGTGTTGTCGAGCACAGGACGAAATTCAATGCAAAGGTAGTGGACCCTTTCTTGTGGAACACTGTTTGCCTGTGGATAGGCCAAGAAGTGGAGTAAATGTTACTAACAAGTATGGAGTATATATTTAGGATCTAGTGAATATAACAAAATCAAAGAACTCGAGACAAAGCTTAACCAAAGTTTTAATCACTGTACTATTAAATTTCATAACTAATTTGCAACAATATCCAAATAATGGGCATTTTGAAGAATCACTACAAGAAAATGAAGGGTTCTGTAACTACGGGTTTTTGAGTTGCAGTGGACAAAAACTCTGTCTAGTTGCAGTGTAGTTGCATTGTAGTTGCATGCAACTACAATGTAACTACAATGCAACTACACTGCAACTGTGTCTACTACAACTCAAAAACCTATAGTTGTAGAACCCCTCTTTTTGTTGTAATGAATTGAAATCCTCTCAAAGATTTGGGACATGATGCACATGAAAAATTTCCATTCTAACAGGACTAACAGTTGAAAGCCACAATAGCGGACTTTGATATTCAAATAATGGTAGAGGGATATTGTCATAGTAAAGCTCACATGTACAATTGCATGATCGAGACTTGCTTATACAGTATTTAACACTGTCAATGGTAAAGTGCCTCATTTAAAATGGAATTTGGCATTGTATATGTAAAAGGATGGTTTGATTATCAAGGAATCCAAGCTAAATTGTGCTCCTTGATAAGATCCAAGGAAGTAACATCAGTGGAGCTTGTGAAGCTGTACACAACACGGCTCAAGAAGTGAGCTTGATTGTTTTTTAGTGCTGTGTGTTTATAGAAACCATAGCCTGTGGAATAAGTGATTAGTTTTTATATTGCTGTATGTGTGCAAAAATAATCTCAGATTTCATTATGGCTTATACTTTTAGCAAATGGATTTAATCGCTATATTAGTCGTGAAACCCTTACTTTCTTGGCTTGAACTGCAGGGTTCTCATCGTGTACTCTTGCGTATACTGAAGGCAGTGGTGACGTACACCAAAAAGTTGGCTCTTGAGCAAGCTCTTGCTGCTGATGAATTACTTGCCAAGGGAGTCGACTTGGGTGATTACCTTAACCCTTAGAATATAGTTGTGCCCTTCCTGGCAGTTTTTATCCAGAGCTAGAAGATTTTTGAAAAAAATTGTCGCTGATAGATGTATGTGTTGAACATTCCCTACACGGCCATTACATAGTATACCTTATGGACTTGAGGATATCCTTGCTGTCCCAGGCTATAAGTTTGTTTGAAACTGAAAGATTGAATTGATGTAAATAAGCATGCATATATTGACTACCCTTTTACATGGGGCACAAGCATTTTCAAGAATAAAGTCATCAACGAGGAATCTTGGGTTTATCAGAAGTAAGACTTGGAAGAGAAGCAAACCCAACATGTGTATGTGGACCTTCTAATTAAAAGAGTTGTCTGAATTTCTCAAAAGATATGCAAATTGCACACTTTTGGCATTATTTTTTGAAGGAGCCATTCTTACGTGTTAATCTGTAATATCTTAGAAGAGCTCGCGAATTTGCCAAGCACTGGTAACACTCAGTTGAGATTTGCATTGTGCTGCCATCATCTGAGCTGAAATCAGAATTGTGAAAACTATGGCAAGCTAAAGGCAATTGGTGCAGTGCTGATAGCTAAACTTCCAAACATAAAATTAATCCATGGAACATTTTTGAAGGCACCACTAGATCGTCCGTTGGGCCAGCTGCCAGTACATTTGCAGGTACTTGCATCTTCATTAATTTCACGCACACAGGAGAGGTGCAGACAACAGCGAACGAAGAAGACGACGACCACAACGAAAGGGGCAGGGAAACGGAAAAAGCGAATAGCGGGATAAAGAATTGCGGGCAGGTGGGGGAATTTTTTTTCTGCATGCGGGTGTGCTTCGGGCAGGCGCCTAGAAACTCCACCTGCTCGGCAGGCAGGCGGAACTCCAAAACTCCTTGGGACATCGGGCCGAGGGGCACGGAGCGGAGGCTTTTGCAAGCGGTCTGCGAGTGGAGCGGAGGGGTTCTGCGAGTAGAGCCGTCTACGAGCAGTCTGCGAGGGGAGCGGAGGGGTTCTGCGAGCGGAGCGGAGCACTTCTGCAAGCGGTTTGGAGCGGTTTGCGAGTGGAGCGGAGGGTTTTGCGAGCGGAGGGTTTTTTAGGGTCATCAGAATGGTACACATTTGTAAGCCTTTGTGCCTTGATGTTTGTTAGGATTTTGGATCATTACACGAAACTGTTTATTAGGAAATAAACCAACTCTGCAAAGACGCCTAAACCCTAAAGTGGCTGATGAATAACTTCTAAGATTAGTGTAGAAATGAAGAATGCATCTATTGATTTAGAAATTAAATCATTTTTGGTGAAGTACCTTGGTGATAGGTTTAGTCCTAAGCAAGAACTGATGGAACTAATGTTTTGTGTGGAATTGGCTATGCCATTTACAATTAATGATAATGGTTTTCAAGTTTGTAGAGTTTGTGAGGTTTTGAACTGTTCAAGCCAATTTGCAAACAACATAGAATAATAGTTTTCTTTATGCATTCTTTTGTGCTGGCAATAGAAAGAGTTCTTGAAGAGTTGCATGAAATAGTAATTGTTCATTGAACCATTATCTTGATTTCTTAGGTAGGTGAATGAGAATCGCTTGGCATGGATTCTACTGACTATGAGAAAATGGAGAGGGAATTGCGTCGAGATGCTAGAGTGGTGGAGCGAGTAGTACAAGTACAAACTATAAAAGCAACATCAAAGGAACTATAAGGGCCTCTCTAAAATTAAGATATTGTCTTTAGTCTTCCAATGATGTTGAAGATTAGGTGGTCGCAATATTTTTGCTTCCTGGTATTTCAGTAGTTTTTGTAAGAAGTTGCTCTAGCATTATAGAGGTAATTGAAGTTGCAAACTAGTTGCCATGTAGTTGCAAGCTAGTTACCATGTAGTTGCAAACTAGTTGCCATGTAGTTGCCATGCAGTTGGTACTTGCCATGTAGTTGCAAAATAGACACAACGTAGCATAGTATCCGAAGTAATGTTAGAAATCTTCATCTATTATGTGGCTCCAAAAATAGATGATTGTTTTTATATCCTTTTCTTTTAAAGCTATAATGTTGGTTGGTTTGCAGGGGAGCTTCAATTGCAAAGCGCAAAAGTGTGCAAGAACAGCATACTCGAGTTCTAGCATTGCCCACACAAAAGAGTGCCAGAGTTAGTAGTGAAGACCTAGAAGCTATCAGTGAAGATGCAAGTGCTGAAGATGACATGTCAGCTTCAGAGGACTCTAACGGCACTGAAGAAAGTGAGTTGAATTTTTTTTATGGAAATGAACTTCCTTTAAAGAAAATAAAGGTTCAATGATAAGAATTTTTTCTTTTATACATTACTTCTAATACTACTAATGGTGTAGTATTCTTCCAGGGAATGAAGACAATCAATTTGAAGAGGATGATAGTCGTATATATGGAAAAGCCTCTGGTAGCAGAAAGATATCCTCGCCTTCTCATCATGGTGGATTCGCAAGACAACCAATGCACCAAAGCCCAACTGGACAGTGGCAGTGGCAATGGGTACCACCACAGTCCATACCACCACCACCTACCGAACCTCCACAACGGGCAATGGTTGAATTTTATGTTCCCCCTAATTCAGCTTTGTGGCAAGGGCATGTACAATCACAAGAAGTGGTGTGGCAGTCATAAAGTGGTGGACATTCTATTAGGTGCAAGAGGTACAGAGAGTTAGAGAAGGAAGCAGAAGTGAGAAGTAATAATGGCAAAAGACCGAATGAATTACATGTGAAGTCAAATGGTCAAATTGATGCCTCTTATTCTGGGAAGACTATTTGGGACCGAACTATGAGGGCCTTTGCCCCTTTGATACTTGATATGAGTGTTATTCATTGGGATAAACACAAGCCACAAACTTTGAAAAAGCTCAGAGATACTATGGATCTTGAGTTTGAATATGTGGGGAATAAGTTCTTAGTCGCAACCTAGTTGTATATGAATCAACTCTTAGTTGCAAACTAGTTGTATGTGAATCAACCTTTAGTTGCAAACCAGTTGTACGGGAGTTAGTATTTAGTTGCAAACCAGTTGTACGGGAGTTAGTATTTAGTTGCAAACTAGTTGTATGCTAGTTGGCTCTGAGTTGGTTTTGAGTTGGTTTTGAGTTGCAAATTAGATGTATGTGAGGCAGTTCTCAGTTGTAAACTATTGTATGGGAGTTGGCTTTGAATTGCAACATAGTTGCTTTTGAGTTGGCTCTGAGTTGCAAACTAGTTGCCTATGAGTAGGCCTTTTTTTGCAAAAGAGTTGGCTTTGAGTTGCAAACTAGTTGCATGTAAGTTGGCTTTGAGTTGCAGACTAGTTGCATCTAAGTTGATTCTGAGTTGGAAATTGGTAGCATGTAAGTTGGCTTTGAATTGCAAACGAGTTGCCCGAGGCAAGTTTTTTTTAGCAAATGAGTTGTACGGAAGTTGGCATTGAGTTTCAAACTAGTTGTATATGAGTTGGCTTTGAGTTCCAAATGAATTGTATGTGAGCTGGTTTTGAGTTGCAAATTAGTTGTATGTGAGTTGGTTTTTAGTTGCAAATGAGTTCTACCTGAATGAATTTTGAGTTGCAATTTAATTGCATATGAGTTGACTATCAGTTGCATAAGAGTTATACAGAAGTTGCTTAGAAGTAGCAAAGGAGTAGCACATGAGTTGGAAACTTGTCGCATAAAAGTCGCATACTTGATGAGTAGCTAGACACATCAAAAACTAGTCGCAGATTCTTTTGTAGTTGCATAATAGTGGCAAAGAAGTCATACATCAACACAATCCAGTTGCAAAGAAGTTGTGAACAAGTTGCATATGATAAGTCATATACGAGTGTATGTTAGTTGCAAATAAGTCGACTACAAGTGCCTAAAGTATCGAATGCAGGACCTGACCTTACATGGCAGTAAACTCCACGTCAGAACAATTCGTCAATGAAGTTTTTTGAATACTGTCCGATGACATGAAAAAACTACGACTACACTGCAACTCATGCAACTTGTCCACTGCAACTGCGGGCTCCAGATTATCACCTAGTTGCAAACGACATATGCAACTACAAAATGAGTTGCACAGTGCAGTTGCAGAACCCCTCGTTTTCTTGTAGTGTTTAGCACTTCATTAGAAATGAAAAAAATAACCCTACATAGAAGATAATGATCTATGTGTGTTTTAGGGACACCAAGGTACAAGTGAGGACTAAGTTGCGTCTAAGTGAGTGGGGACGCTATGGGAAAAGGGCACGGACCTTTACAGACATGGACGTCCACGCGCCACATAAGCAAGCATTTACGCCCAAAGGTGATTAACACAGGGAACTTTGGACGATTCACTGGGCAGTGAATGGCACAAAAAACGGGGTGAATGGAGGGTGAAAGTTTACTATCTTTAGACAAATCCAAAGATAGTAAACTTTCACCTTCCATTCACCCCGTTTTTTGTGCCATTCACTGCCCAGTGAATCGTCCAAAGCTCCATGTGTAAGTCCCCGCCCAATACATTAACGTCGTCACCAACTGCCTACGTCTGCGCCCTGTAAAGTGTCCACGCCCCTGCATATTAAGTGTCCCTGCCCATTCTAAGTCCGTGTATAAACATGCTTGTGTATGTGCCCAGACTCATGTTGGTAGCCAAATGATGAAGGTAATTCCACATCAACATTCTATATCTTGTCAAAAAGTCAACTAATTGTTGACCACAACAGACGGGTGCGGACCTTAACCGAACAAGTAAGTGATTGGTCTGTCTAATGTGACAACCTTGCTCTCTATCATGTGGTAATAATTATTAAGCAAATTATTTTGCTCAATTTTTGTTTTCCTTGAAATAAACATACAACAATTCCACTAAGGTATGTTCACACTTGGCGTTGGAAGTGTTGTTTGGAATGTGAATATGGTCCAAAAGAAGGTCTAAATGCGTTCCTAAGACCCTCAATAACAACACCTTTAACACCAAGTACAAACATACCTTTAGATACAAGAATTGTAAGAGAGGGATGAGCACAATATAACCAACCGTGACCCAATTCCATCAAAAAATAGAGGTTCATATCATTGTATAATGTCAATCTCAAATTGGTCAACATTTATTTTAGGACTCCAAAGATAAGATAACTTAATCCATAAACAATGTTTTGACCATTTTTTGGCCGATGACTCCTTCTACGCAAGACAAAAGTACAACTATTCATCCTCCAAATATTGTGTGAAAAGGAGAGGTCTCCTACAATAGTTTGAATTTCAATGAGTACTTTTCAAAATAAAAAATCAATGATTCACACAATACGGAAATGGACGATTTCCACGATCACCAGTCCATCCTTTAAAGGTTAAAGAGTCCTAAGTTGGCAATCTACAATGATAAAATTTTAATGAAATTTGATCATGGTTGATTTTAAGCATTCAACCTTACATCAAGTCGGAGGCAAAACCTTGGCTGGAGAACTCATGTGGAATAACCTAACGGTCACAACCACAATTTTAAATTGGAGCAATTTTAGGTGATGTTACTTCATAAAAATACAATGGAGTGAAGAATGACGAACTCCCTTCAAAAGTCTGAACTTTCCGAAAGGAGCAATGTTCACATCAATGTGGCGAATGACCGACAGAACAGTATCCATCAATATACAGTAGTTTCGATCCGGCCATTTTTCAACACTCACCGACATTGTTATTGATCACAATACATGGGGGAAGTATTTACACACAAAGGGAAGGTCGTGCAACCTCACAAACAAGAAACAAGGGAAACATTTAGCATCGCCATCACATGGCCTTTCCCCCCTATAAACTCTCTATGAAAAAGCTCTAGAGTAGAAGACTAGGACAACCATGGCGGTCCTGAACTCACCTGCTCTACACTACATTAACAAAAAGCATTTCAGAAATTCTGCCGACAACTGCTGCACGTGACACTGAAACCTGGTCATCGACATCGCCATGCTTGTCAGACACAAGGCAGGACACTGGATCTTCCTTCTGGAACTGGCAACCAGGAGCAGGTTGGTGAAAAGTTCTACACGGTGTAGGATTGTTGAATCATGTTGACATCGAGATTCTTCATACGAACAACCGACTCCACATGCCCCTTCAGTGTATTTATTTCCCTCAGCCTGCAGAATGTTAACAAAGACAACTGAGTAGTGTACATTGATCCTTTTAATGAGAATAACGGCCACTAAATATTGCAGAATGGGAGTACTGTGCAACAAACCAATTCCGTTCTTGATACAATGCTGATGTAGGTGAAACCAGGTCAAATATCCTTTCCATCGTTGGGTCTTACATAGCGCTAGCCATTCTGGAATGATTGTTAGCTTTGAAATCCAACACATACCTTGCAATTTCAGCCCTCCTCTTGGCTTGATCAGCCATTTCACCAAGCTCTCTGTTGTTATTGTCTCCAGGTAGGGGACTGTCGTTTCCATCGGTAGGATGAAGACCATGTAATGTTCGCTGAGCATGCGCCCATTGAGCTTCACGGGCCTCCTTTCCAAAGTCTTTCTTTCTGGTGAAGGCCGTCTGTAACATCGATTGACTACGTTAGAAGGCAAGAATCTCAAACGTACAAAGTATCTACTCGTCGCTAAATTTGCATAAAGCATCACGGTCTCCACATAACTTTGGCAATGAAAATAATGGATTTGTGTCGGGTGCAAAGTCGAGTCCTAGACCTTGCGCTCAAGCAGAAGATCCCATGCTGTTCCACTTTGAATATAACGAACGATGAACTTAATGATATCAAGAGGTACATATGTCACGATACTGTAGAGCCAGATAACTCCAGCCCAGCCCCATCCAATGCCTCTGATGTTAGCAAATCCCCAATTAGCATATACGGCGATAATTGTGGCAACCTGTGCAAGAACAAAAAGATTGGTCTAATTAGCACAACTTACGGCAACTCCGATCAGGAAGTTTGGGAGTCAGGTACAGTAAGATTCGTGGTACTTCTAATGGAATCATGTACAGTATCAATTCTTGATCATCGAAACCGACACATTTGAGATCTAGAGCAATAAAATTAGTAAGGAAAGATAAATCTTACCAGTTGAGCAGCAAAAAAAGCAAAAATAAGGAGGGAACCTGGCCTTTCCAAAAAGGACCAAGATCGAGAACGTGTTACGAAAATGAGGGCTTGGCTGATAATGCTAACTTGCAAATACACAGCCGCTGTCATACGACTGTTACTATAGCTTATATCCTTCACTCCAAAGCGATCCTGCAACAGTGAATTCACTTGTATAAGCTTATGACGAGTGCCACGGCTCATCGTCACATGCAGACGTCTTCACAACTGCTGTCATTCCATCAAATGGAGCCAGAATTAATGGCACATATTGAGAGTGTTCAGACATATACCGGGAAAAACGATGTTTTATGCATAAGCCAGAAGAACAGAACCGTCATCAACGCCAGGTATGTACCCAGCACAACTCCAATGGAGAATATTTCTTTCAGCTTCCAGCTGTCTGGCACGGGAGATGGTTTGACGCGATCCTTTGAGATAGTCATTATGGTACCTATGTCATCCAAAATGGGTTACAAACCTTCGCAGTAAAATCAAGGTGAAAGCTGTTCAGTTGAATTTGGATACAGATACCTTTCCTGGAAGTAGCGTTAGTCACAAGATGAACAGTTCCAGTGAACATTTATAATTTCTGAGATACGAAATCACTAATCCGACATTTTACAGATACTTGGAATTAAGGTTGGGATACATTGTAGCATTCGGGTTACTTTCTCTTGGAGGATTCAGATTAGTTCATATGGTATATTTGGGTTCATATAGCATTTCGGTTCGGATATACTAAATAAAACAAATTTAGAAAATAAGGCTCCTTAATGAAAAATCTCTAGAATGTTACTAACCATCGTTGAGGATTGCAACTATCAGCACCATGAATGGTGAGAAGTCGAATTTCCAGATCAAAGCGAGTAGCAGGAACCCCAGCTGCGAAAAACATACAATTCAGTGAACTGGAAGATGTGTGGTCACACTATCTTCACAGAAATGTAAATCAAAGAATGCAAGGTTTACAGATTCTAATTTACGATCGAGAATGAAAATGTCACACATGTCAAATAGCCAGACTAAGGAATGAAAAGGGCTAGTAAAATGATTGCTCACCACTATACGAATGGTGATAGAGACAGCATAAATCTGCAAAATAAGACCCAAACACAGCACCCTTTTCATTTGAGTCCTATAATCAATCGAATGATTTCCAAGAGATCATAAATTGCGAAGCAAGTAGGAGGATTCTCGGCCAGGGGATAAATGTCAGCAAGTTCATCTCATCAAGATCATTACGACTAGTTACTGATAACAGTATACAATATAGAATTTTTTTTTGATACGGGTACCTACGGTCGAGGATTTACCGTGTAGTTTTTCATCCGCTGAAAAATAGATCTACTGGTTAGCACAGCACTTATGATAACACTCAGACCAGGTTCTGTGAGCACTATGTCGGAGGCCCCTCGAGCAGCATCGGTGGCATCTGCTACAGCAATACCAATATCTGCCTTTTTCAAAGCAGGAGCATCATTCACACCATCACCAGTCATGCCAACAAGATGCTTTTTCTCCTGCAGTCTCCGAACGATTTCGTACTTGTGTTCTGCATAAGGGACCCAAAATATTAGGATAAGAAGAATCTAGAATCCGCTTAGGAACTTGAATATTAAGTGCAGATTTCTTCAGTTCACCTGGAAAGACACCGGCAAAGCCATCCGCCTTCTCAATAAGCTCATCTACAGGCAATGCAGCAATGCTCGCGTCCTTCTGTGCTCCTAACAAAGAAGACGAAGGATACATATTGGTCCCCATGCCTAGCCGCCGTCCTGTCTCCTTGCCGATAGCCAACTGATCACCTGCACACCCCAAAACAGTAAAAATGAACGCTCACTTTTTGGTCTACAGTGTTAATAGACTATCAGACTGCAAAATGAATTGCAAACACAACTCTGTAGACATGGATCGTAAGCACAACGCATGAATACTCAAAGCTCAAGTGATACCTGTGATCATTTTAACGCTAACTCCGAGATTAAGTGCACGACGAATGGTTTCAGCACTGTCGTGTCGAGGTGGATCAAATAGCGGCAGTAACCCCAGGAACTCCCAAGGTCCACCGAGACTTTCTTTACTCTGTTCTGGTACTTCCTGTTTCACAATTATATAGGTCTTAGCTCCACAAAATACTCACACATGTAAGTTGCATGAATCGTGAGTAGCCCAATTTTGAGCATATATCGAACAGGGTGACTACCTAGCGGGTGCCATTAGACAGAGAAATTTAAATTCGTTAATCTCGTAGCCACTCATTAATCATTTTCTTGAAGGAAGAAAATGCCAGGGATGAAAAGAATAGCTGTATCAGGGATGAAAAAACTTGGAATAGAGATTGGCCGCATCCAACTGGCAAATCGGCACACGATCATCTACTCAAGGGTAAACTGAAGGAAAAGAATGGTTTCATACGAATTCCTTGCCTGCCTCGCAACTGCTAGTGAACGTAACCCCCGTTCTGCAAATTTATCGATGACTGCATGCACTCGCGCAGCTATGTCTGCCTTGTTATGAGCCAGATCTAGTATTTGTTCAGGTGCTCCTTTGCTGGCTCGATACCACTTGCCATCGCTGCTATCAATATAAGTAATCGCTGTACGCTTGTCAACTGGGTTGAACGGAAGAAAATGAAGCTCTTGAATATTCGCTCGAGCCTGCAACACACATCCATATAAAATCAATGTCCCATCACGTCCCATCATTACGTGAGCTATACCTATAGGTTGAAGGAGATTCGACTTAACTCAATCAAGACTAGTGAAATCGAAAAACGAAAAACGGTTCCTGACAACAAAATGTATCACCTCTTTGGGGTCGGCTAGAATTCCGACGATGGCTGTATCAATAGCATCTTGATTTTCCACTCTGGAAGCCCTAGCTGCGAGTAAGCACACCATATCTTTGTCCACATCTCTGTTAAATACCTGTTTAAAAAACAAAAATATGAATTATTGATCAATACTAGCTTAGAGCAAATCATGGATAAGTCGAATCAAAACCTTCACGACTGTCTACAAATGTAGTTATGCACAGATAAACCACAAGCCCGTTAATTATCTCTTATAGTGACGACTCATTACTTATGAACTATTAATTTATATCCGACTATAATTTATTACAAGATCGGGTTAGAATGGGAAGATGAAGGACTTTTTCAAGAAAATAGTAAAAAGCAAAAGATTATTCGAATGAGCTCATCATAGAACTACAAATTCTCGAAAAGAAACAGCGACTCGAAACCACTCGATAAGGGAATTATAAATCAAACAAGCAAGGGGTTTCTTAAATGACTGAGTATTAAAGGGCTCAGAGGACAATGCGTATGCGCATCGAAAGCGGTATCTGCCAAAGTACCTCCACCAAGGTCTTGTCAACTGTCAACTTGTTCAGTGTTAGCGTTCCAGTCTTGTCACTACATAGAACATCCATTCCTGCCATCTCCTCAATTGCAGTCATGCGCTTGGTGATGGCTCCCTGCACGATTGAAAAAGATAGATTTGTCAGGGAAGAATGTCAAGATTAGAAATTCGTGATAAGAATGTGAAGTTGAACAGCATGCTTCACTCCGTACAAAAAACAACAGAAGCATAGCAGTTCGTCGTGCATGCTCTCATCACTTGGTATTTAAGCGACCCAAAAAATCTAACCATTGCAATGTGTAAAATCCGGCAGATGTAACTGGAAAGATTAGTTTAGGAATTAAACCCTTAGAATTCATTGGATTGTGACATACAGCGTCATGGTGTACAGTGATTGTGCAGCCAGTTACGAAACATTGATGAAAGCAAGTTAGGAGTTCGTATCGCATAGACAAGGAGATCTGGCTCATCTAGAACATGCGGAAATCGAACGAGTTCGTAGTTCCAGTCAAATCTAAATTCGAAGCTACTGTGGTTGACCTGCTTGGAAAGACGGTGAGAGCCAATAGCCATTGTGACAGAAAGCACAGTGGGCATGGCAATGGGGATTCCACCAATGAGCAACACCAAGAGATTGTTGATGCCAGATCGGTATTTCCGGTGCTGAATGGGGAACATCACGATGACTTCAATCACTATTCCGATTGCAATGCTGATTATACAGAAATTTCCAATAGCTTTCAGCACCTGTAATACAAGCAAGACAGCGATTATAGGGTGAGATCAAACGAGGGCAAAATCCTTAGTACTCGTATACGTTCTATCTTATACTGCTTAAAATCAATATGAAATGTTCGAGTAATTGATGTCATTGGAGGAACCTGTCCCTAAAACATGAAATCCTCTCAGATTTTAACGATCATTCACAGCAACTTGACAACATTCGCTAGTGTCATAATATTGAGAACCAAATAGATGGTAATCACCTTCTGGAAGTGGCCCACATTGTTCGTAGAGTCAACAAGATGCGCGGCTTTACCAAAAAACGTGTGAACACCGGTTGCAATGACTACAGCCTCAATCTCTCCCTGCTTGCAAGTAGAACCCGAAAATACTTCATCTCCAGGCTTCTTGGTAACAGGCATTGATTCCCCAGTAAGAGCAGACTGCAGACCCAGCCAACAAAAATTTCATGTTAGAAATGAATATTACTTCACCCCCTCCATCTGAAACAGAAACATAGGTAAGTGAACTCTAGAAACTAGCATGACTAACACCAAAAGAGCGATATAATTTAGATCACAATTTGAAGGGTCGTCCTCAGGGACACAAACCTCGGTACATCATAAAATAGTGAAAGAAGTAGATAAACTGTAGAAATCATTGCCTGGTCAATTTTCAAGGGGTCTCCTTCAAGAAGGCGTAGGTCTGCAGGAATGATATCACCAAGCTTGATACTAATGATGTCACCAGGCACCAATATGGATGCATCTCGCTCCTGCCAACTCCCTCCTCGCAAGACCTGGTGAATCAAGATTCTCAGCTCAGAGTGATACAACTGAACCCAGCTACTATCCAACTTTCGCATCATTACCATGTTCGTATATTGATCGAATTCGATTTTAATAGAGGAACCACAAGGAGGGCTTAAAATATGCAATTAATAAGACAAATTGATGCTGGCAAGGAATCCAAAGTGCAAACCTTGGTCTTAGGGGAGAGCTGTGCCATCAGAGCCGCAGCAGCGTTCCCAGCATTGTTCTCCTCAATAAAGCTAATTGTTGAATTGATCAACAACAGACAAATAATTCCCAGAAAGTCTTGCCAGTCAGGAGGTAGTCCCTGACAACCAACCCATAATGACTCAATGGCAAGAAAACATGCATCAGGAGCTTACAGGAAAAAACAATAGCAATATCAAACGGCTCAGGGTAAGTAGAGAAAAGGACAGATCTCTGGAGTTGTTGATTTGAGACTTTACTTGTCCATTGGCGAGGACAATGGCCATGATGGCAGCAGCCTCCATCACCCAAGACAAGGGGTTCCACATAAACCCCAAGAACTTAAGAAATTTGTTCTCCTGTCATTGTACAGCAAGAGATTCATCAATTCAATATTCTAAGAATGGTGCACAAAATCTCTAAAATTAATGAGGCATTCCTCACTAGGAAGCAATGTTAATGAGGGCGCCAAATGAGTAAATGAGAAGGGATCCGAAAGAAGCACCGATTTCTCTTCGAGCTTGTTCTGGCCAAATATATTAACTCTCGCCTCGCCTTCCTCATCTGTGAGACCAGTCCTTGAGCACCTCAATTGCTCAAAGACCTCCTCTATCGGGATGTGTTCCTGCAGAAACACGTGAAGAATTGCGGTCTCGAGAGTCAAGCCATAGCAGTGATACTGGTTCGATATCCACAAGGATAACAATGTTTATCATAATTATTACAGCAAGTACCCGTTGCATTATTCATATGGTAACCCTCACAATTGGATGATAACCGACCGCAATATGGTGAAAGCTTGGTCTAAAATCGAAGCGCTAAGGTTTACTATTCCAGCTCTGCATAAAGATTAGAACATCGACTGGAAAACAAAAATCTCACCAAGTCAACAGTTTCATTGTTCAATGCTTCAAGGCCAGTCAAGTCCGTCTTCTTAACGTGATTCTCCGCCATGGTGGGAGAGAAGAATGCAGCAGTGGTGCCCTTAAAATTCGTAGAGCCCGGCAGCAGATCCTAAAACATTGATTGATAATCGTAGATCTACACGAACACACAGAGAAAACATAGCAGTGAGATCGGAAGCCAACGGAAAATTTGAACTTTCGCACACACATTCAAAGCACAGAGCATAGACATAAGCAAATGACTCACAACTGTCACAAGTAATTAATTACCGGATGTTGAGAATGCCAAAGCAGCTGGAGAGCTTGTCACCGAATCATTTTCATGACAGAGGACGACCATAAAGCCGCAGCCTATCCACGCTCACCAACAAGACAATGAAAAATGACTTCTTCAAATTCGTGTCTCATCAAATGCCATCCTTTCCGTGGGAATTTCTGCAAGAATAGCACAATCTAGCGAAAATCAGTACTGACGATGAAAGTCCTCAGCAATAAATAAAGCAGGCCTCCAAATGTCCTTGGATATGACTTCATTCAGCTCGTTCTGGCACATGTAGGCTAGTAAACACTTGCACCAATTGAGAGTACCAGAGGGACACTCATGCTATGAAATCAGAAGGTACTTTAATCAGCAAGGGTTTCTAGTCCCTTCAATGATCCAAATATCGCATCCTATAAGCCAAAGAGAAATTATTCGCCGGTTCGAACGTCTCGTATGAACTCTTCTCACCGTAACAAGCTTGAATATGAGAATCGTGGTCCTTCCCAGTGACGGTAGAGGCCGCCATCCTCAGCCACTCTCAACGAGAATGCTGAATGCACTGGACCGTTGTCGCAGCGGATACAAGGTTGCCAAGCCACGTTATGCCAGGGGTCGACAAGAAGAACTCGCCCAGGATTTAACAGAGGTGCTCGCTACGTCACTCCTCCACAGTCGAAGCACTGCGGAAAACCAAGACAGATATGCCTCGTTGATATTTGCCGCTCAGTAACAGAACACGGAAATCAGTGACAAAAAACGCCATTCGGGAGCAGGAGCAACATTCAAACCTGCCCAAAATTGTTCTAATCATAGAAACCTCACCTGAGCCCTAACGTCTCAAGCATGTTCATAATCAAAATCCTGGCATTATTTCTCTACCAATAATACTAAGTAAAGACTTTTTTTGCGATTGTCATCATGTAGACATAGCTGGACAGAAGACGTCAAATGGCAAAACCTGCAGAACTGGGAACCACTGCGTCACGACTTTGATACATATAAACTTGAATTCACGAAGGCAATCCTAAAATGCAATTTTCACACAACCAGAAAAAAAACTTCCATAGCATAAAACCACGCTTCCTATCTTCTACAGCACAAAATCCACCTCGCCAGCTCTTCAAATGTCTTGATAGTAGGAGCAAATCGTACTCTCACCACAAGAAGAGCACCAACGCTATCCAGACAAACTATTTCAAAACAGAGTATCATCTCATAAAATAATCGCCAACGCCACTCTCCAACTCCAGAAACAGGGAGTCCGCATGCACCTCTCATTCCTCCGCAACAGTTTTTATTTATTTTTAAACACGCCTTACGATCTAAGACCAACTCTCACACGACTCTCTCCTGCCTTGCATAACGCACAACAACTCCACTCCGCCACAACCTCACCAAAATCCACCAAAACTGGCCCTCCCGTCCTCCCGTACCGACGTCAACACACAAACAAAATTCGAAGAACAATCGACCTCGGCATCTTCACCACTCGCGGCAAATTCGCAGAGATTCTCCACAACGAGCAAGAAAACGCCAAGAATTCTCACACAACAAGGAGCTACAACTTTAAAGACAACAACCACGACGTCTGTCGACTCTCCTCCACAGAGATCAACGGCGCTCTCTAGTGAGACTCTCATCCACGGACGCGGCGAAACTTGCCGCAAGAAAGTGCAGAAAATTGCAAGAAAAGCGCGGAACAGGCGGAGGACCGTGCATGCTCACCGAACGGGCACCCGCGAATTCCAGAAATGAAATGGCGCTTGCTTGCTTTGCTGGCTCGCTCGCTCGCTCGCTCGTTTGCTCTTGTGCTGCGTTGCGTTGCGTTGCGTTTGTGCTGTGGCGCGGCGATGGAATGAGAGGCATTCGAGGGCATGCACTTTTTGCTGCTGGAGGGAACGGAGGCGTGCACTGCCGAGTTGCTTACTTGTCATCAGGGGGCGAGCCTGAAGTTACTCAACTAGGTTCTTCAATTGATTCAGCAGGCCGGGGTGAGCTGGCCCCCTCGCTCTTCCTGCCGAAGTCCATCCACAGGTGCATATAAAAAAAAAGCCCCCTATTTTGTGTCCTGTAAAATCTATTACCTGTTGCTCCCCTACCTAATTTTGGGCCTCTGATTGCAAATATGAATTGAGAATTTGCAAAAAAATTCTTGCATGGAATAATAAAAAAATTCAGGGTTTTCTCATGGGGATGAGCAAGGGGATCAGTTCACCCCGGCCATCCAGAGGTGCATATAAAAAAAAGTCCCCTACTTTGTGCAATGTAATATCTATTTTCTATCTCCCCTGGGGCCTCTGATTGTAAATAAAAATTCAAAATTTGAAAATTTTATCATGGACAAAAAATAAAAAATTCCAACGTCTTCCCCATGGGAGGAGCGAGGACTGGGGTGAATTGACCCCCTCACTCATCCCCTGGGAAATTTTGTATTTTCTGTGCATGAATTTTTTTTGCAAATTGTGAATTCATATTTGCAATAGAGGCCCCTAATTAGCTAAGGGGGCTATACAAAATAGATGTTACTCCGCACAAAATAGGGGGCTTTTCTTTATATGCACCTCTGGATGGACTTTGGCAGGACGAGCAAGGTGGCCAGTTCACCCCGGGCATTCAGCAACTCCTGCCTGTATTTTTTATTATAGTATTGCAACAACACCTGGAGAAGCAGCAGCAATGGCAAGCACCGGACGAGGAGGTTGCGCTGGTCTATACAGTAGGTGGACGTGTCCTTGCACGCGGAGGGTGGTGATGACCGGAGATGGCCAGTACCGTTTTGGTAAATTTCAGAGGGCGTAGCATATACTGTGGCACACAGGAAAGTACAAATACTGTGACTCCCAAAATACTGGACCCGAGAAATATACCCCGGGTTTCTTTTCATTATTTATTTGGGGGCAATGCAGAAAACGAATTTCATTGGGGGTGACGAACTTGTGGAGATCCAATGGAATGAAACTAATTATGCCATGCAAGGGTGACAATTCATTTATTCATCCCAAAAGTGTGTACAGTAAGGTCTCCTTCATTTACGAATTATTGGGTCCTGGTGATATTAGGAGAACTTGGGAGACCTGTGTGGGCTTCAAATTGAACGGGATTTCAAATTTCAAATTGTGTTGGAATCACATTGAAGTCTATTTTATCATCACATACAAACACACAAGCACACATTATATCATTACATAATTGAAAATCATACAAAGAGTTTGATGTTTTCTATACACTATGTACTATCTAGTGTTGCCACCATTTGTGAAAATTACAACTTGTATTCAATGATACATATAAGAAATGAACCTTCACAATTGCTTTAGAGATACTTATTTTCATACCACTTGAATTTTTGTACGATATTTTGCTTGTTCTTCACCCAAATGCAAGAAATCTTTGACTATCCTCAAAAGGTTCTCTATGAAATGGTAGATAGTGTATAAAAGGAATCCAACTTAATGTATAATTTTAAATTATTTATTTTTCACTGATCATGAAGGTGAAGTTCACTTCATTGTTGTGATTTCAACTCAATTTGCGGTTTCAAAATTGGTTCATTTTTTAGCATGCTAGAGCTTCCTAAAGTTGCTGAGCTTTCTACTGAAAATTGATTAAAAAATTTGTAAATGAAGTAGACCTTGTTGTACATTCATTCAAGAAAAATGATTTCATCTCAAAATTTTGTAGAAAATTAGTTATTTCATGCATTGAGAAAAGAAAAATATCTTGTCAAACATTTCTTTGAAATTTGTTTGGCAAATTGCATCTTTACATTGATGTTCCTGGGTTTTTTTATAAAAATTGTTTATCTAAGGAGTGCAATATATCCCAAATTTTTTTAGGTAGTGAGGTCTTCATTGCTTGCAGAACAAATGGAAGGTTTCCAAGTTTGTTATTATATTATATCAAAGTTGTAGGGCAAATTCGGTGGGAAATTATTCCAAAAAAAAACTACAAAATATTTAGAAAACTGTATTTTTTTCCAAAAAACTAAGTTTTGAATGTCTACACAAAAATATTGCAAAATAACCATTCTTAGCATCTTCCAATTTTTACTTTGGAAAAAAATTAAATACTCAATAAAGATGAATTGACTTTGCTTTTCACATACAACATAATTGTATAATAACAATTGCAATTGCATAACTAGTAGGATTTTTTTAAAGAGGTACATTGTGAAATCCAAACATCCAAAAGTATTCATTTTCTACTTTGAATTTCATTAATAAGCTTAATTTCTACTAAAGTTTGAATTTTCCATTGGATATGCTACCAAACTAAGTTAGATATTTATTTTAATAATACCAAATTAAAAAATGACCATTTTTTTATATGTATCATGACAAAAATTAAATCCTTTGACATCCTAATTTTTACAATAGTTTTTATTATATAAAGATATCTTTATACATGTATATTATAAACTTTAATTTCATCAAATTGGTGATATTCAATGAGAGACTGAGAATCTCCACTTCATCACTTGAGAGTAGTTTTTTTAAATGAAAATTTGAAAGCTTCTTCTTTTTTGGTCTAGAGCCAATAACATAGCATAGGAGGTGCTAAAAGTGCCATAATTCATAAAGGGTCCCTAAAAAAGTACTTCATATTGGAATATTGAATGTAATTATAACATTTTTAAACCCCTACAACATTTCACCTTCTAAAATTCATAACTAACTCTACAAAGGTCCAATAATAATGAAACCACTTGGATTAAAAGCCAATTCTATCCATCTTTCAAGTAAAACTTTACAAAAAATATTCCAATGAATTTAGCTACACCAAGAATGCACCTACACGGATTTGCCCTACTAGAGAGGGAATGGGATTTAAAATCACTTAGAAAATTAGTGCCACCGTTTTTTCTTTTCTTTTCAAATTAACACAATACATAAATATGTGAATCTATACTATTCCAAACATTAATGTAACTATGGTAAATTAGTGTCACCCATACTGTAGATAGGCAATGGAGAATATTTTTGATGTTTGTAATGCATTTTTTTTTGTGTTCATTTTGAGTGTTTTATAGGTGATTTTTGTGTTTGTGTTCCGATTTGGTAGTTTTGGGAGTATTTTATTAATTTGGGAGTTCATTTTTGAGTATCCAAATCAGTCATTGGTGGTAGTCTATTGTACCAATTTAAGTGAGTGTAGACGGTTTGAGGATGAATGTTGATTGGAGATTAAATCTCATGTCCAATTTGGTTTAAATGTGTTAAGTCCAACTGTATGAATTTTCATTCCTAGTTGGTTGGTTACTTATTTGGTCTTGGTGAGTTGGAAAGAGTTGAGGCAGTTAGGTGGGAGTTCCAAATTGAGCAGTTTACAAGTTGGTTAGCTGTCTTCTCCTGATTCGGTTTTATAGTATCCTATTTGGTCTAGTTTCTATTTATTGCACCCACTAATGAGAGTTCCAATTGGAGTCCCGGCTAGATTAAGCCTTGTATTTTTGTTATTTGTGTGTGAGTTAATGTAATGAATGAGTGTGAAGTTTGGATGTTAGTGTGCTTGCGGGGTGAAGAAGATGTTTGTGTCCTAATTGGTGAGATTCTATGGCGATGTGATGGAGTTTTAAGTTCCAAATTGGAATGTTTGTGAGTGTGGTTAAATGGTGATGACTGAGAGTAAGAATGCTGGTGGAATGGAGATGATATTTGCATTGTAATTGGAGATGATGTGTGAGACAATGAAGGAAAAATTTGAGGATGTTATGCTAATTAGAATGAAAGTTATAATGGAAAAATTAAATTGTCAAGCAAGACTTTAAGTATGTAACGGTGATTTATTCACCAACAAGAATTAATACAATAAATATTACATATGAAATTGGTGTTCATTGATATTCTAAGAGTGCAATGTCATTTTAGTAATGTTTTTGGCTATGACATTCCAAGTTGGATTATTGTATATTAGTCAAGATATTTCAAAATTAGATATTGAACCTATTAGCATAGACTCCTTATTTGACCATCTTTCTTGGAACGAACTTATTATATCACTAGAAGAAAACGGGTATTTTATGACTGAAGATGACTAGCAACTAGTTGTAGTCATATTCTTAACGGCTAACACCTTGGGAAGAAATATGACTGCAAAATATGATTGCCAATCATTTTTGGGCCTTACACTTTACAAGTATACACTATACGACCATTGGGAACATCAAAGTACTTCATAGGGAACATAGGGAACATGTTTGGGGAACATTGAGTCATATTCCCAGTCATATTTCCATGGTAGTGACATTTTTTTTGTTTTGGGCAATCCAAAAAAATTACGGGCAATTCCAAAAAGAATAGAGGCAAATCATTGTTTAGGACTCTGAAATCCTACTTGTCTATTTTTTAGGATTTTAAAACCCTAGCCGCCACTTTTTAGAATCTTGAAACCCTAGCCGCCACTTCTTTTGGCCCTTCTTCCTTGCCTTTTGTTGTCTCTTAGCTCATACTTGTTATTGCTTCTTATTTTTTGCTTCTTATTTTTTGCTTCTTAGTTGTTGCCTTTTGTTGCATCTTAATTCTTACTTCTTGCCCCTTTTAGTTCTAATCATACTTTTTGTTTCTTGTTGTTGTATCTAAGTTCTTTCTTTTTCTAGTATTTTAACTCTTTCTTCTTCTTAATTCTTGTTTTTAGTTTCTTCTTGTTGCATCTTAACTCTTGTTTCTTATTGTTTCTTATTGTGTCTTAGTTGTTGCTTCTTGTTTCTTATTGCATATTATTCTTGCTTGTTGTTTATCTCTAAGTACTTGTCCCTATTTTCTTCTTGTTTTCTCCATTACCATTCTTATTCTTCCTACCCTAAACTTGAGGGGTGAATGCAAGAAAGACCGTCCACTTTGCGTAGCGTTTTCCACAGTACTCATGTTTTTTTTGGGAGTACTGTATAATTAGAAAAACAATTTAAAAAAAATCTGAAAAATCTGTTCAATGTATACACCTTTAAGAAGAAGTTACCCTAGGAAGGAAAAGCATAGAAAAATTCTCTAAGTAGGAGAACTGAAAAAGTGCAAAATCTCATGAAAATAGGTACTTTCACATTTAAATTTGTAAAAAATACGAAAAACAATTTTTAAGGAAACTAAAAATTGGCCATTTGGGAGGACTTTATAGGAAAGACATTTCACCAAAAAAATGATCTTGAAACAATTTTGAATGTTCAGAACTGCGCGCGCAAGGGAGCCCTGTTTGCACGTATGTGGAGGGCATAAAATAAAATATTTTTAAATTTCCTTTGGTAGATACATGACTTCCTACTATGGGAATAGACCATAGAAATTTCAGATCTAGATCATTAAGTTTGGATTCTCCCCAGTACTAAAAACCCCTAAACTGCAAAGTGTGACAAATTAGCTAAATTGAAATTTAAATATAAAATGATTTTTAAATATTTTTGAAAAATAAGGGATCTAAACAAGATCATGTTAGCCATCTCCAAAAAAAATTTCAAGTTAATTGGATTCATTCTTCAAAAGTTATAGCCGATAACAAGTCCGACACGTCAAGTGTGACAAAAAATAGTACTAGTCTTTCTTGCATTCACCCTGAGCTACATATTTTGTGTTGTTGTAAGCCTTTGAAGATTGAGCTTTGTTGTTCATTCACTAAAAATTAACTTCTCATTTCTTTAATTGTATATGCAGGCAACAAAAGTGGAAACAAAGTCATTGGAGGCTACTTGCAACCCAATAGAGCCATCTTCACATTATTGTAAGGAATATAGGCCTTATTGGATTTTGTAAATGATTCATTGTGATATATATGTTTTGTATAGGTGACTGATAAATGTCAATGAAGAGAGTTGCTTTTTGTGAGTTTCCAATTTGTCACTTGGGACTCGTAGAATTATTTTTTTGGAAATTTGCAATTTAAAGTTAAGAAAAGTATACAAAAAGTCATAAAAAGAGTGTAGAACTAAAATAGGGTTGTGTCATACCCATTATAGTATTGGATCTAGATTTGTATTAAGACTTAGAATCCCCCCAAATTGGCCTAAAAATAGGGTAGAAAAAACGAAACAGTTAGATGTAGAGGATTTGAGTCACATAGCCCAAAAGGGCTAAATCCCACCATGAATGTGGCATTCATGGCTAAGTCAGTCCAAAGGATCCACAGCGAGGCCACTAGGTCGGGTCCTAGAGTTAGGTTTAGAATTCCCCATCAGATCGACGAATTCTCAAAACCCCGATTGGTAGCATATAGAAGCCATTGATGCAAGACCGGGCCCGTGGAGGAATCTATAGCCCAAGGATGATGTTCTAGGGTAAATCCCATGCTAGAAGTCCAACGACGAAATCAATTTGTCAAGATTCCTCTATCTGCAAAAGATTCCCGCACCATCTCTAATTCAAGGAGATGGCCAGTTTCATCTCCACTGACCAATCGTGCCAGGTACGAAAACGCACCTACACGTCTTTCACGCGACTCCCTGAGAGGTCACATGAAAATTCCCGGCATCTTTCAACTTGCAAAAGAACCTTTTTCGGGTGGTCAACCCTTTTAACCTCCAACGAGAATTTCATGGAAATTACCCAGGTTACAATAAAATCTCACTAAAAATTAGACTAGCTTGTTTTATGTTAATAATGCGCTTCGTGAAGTTTCACAACATTCCAATAGCGGCAAGTACCCAAACCGGCAAGATTCCTCGAGAATTAACCACGTGGCGGGGTCCCCGCCATGTTGACCGGCATTCCGGGACCATACGATGGCAAAATGAAGTCAACCAAGAGTTCTTTCCAACTCTCTCGCACCTACTGGAGACCCTAGGCTATTCACATTTCTCAAAATAGGAGACCCCCAAGATCTAGGATTTTACCATGATTTGATTTTTAAACTAAATTAGCTTACGATGGGTTTTTGGCCTCGGTATAGGGGGTACGGGGTTTTTGGACTAAACACGGCAATCTGAAGCCAACGGCGCAATCCGTTTGACAATTGGAGTTAATCTTCAAAAGTTAGGAGGTTGGTCCAACGTAGATGGTAGAAGTAGATTTTTAGGGATTAGGATGAAAATCTTTGAGGATAAGGATGAAAATCCAAATTGATAAGGTTACCTTAGAGCTCTAGAGGGAGGGGCGGGCCCTTGGAAACCTATTTAAGGTCCCCATTTTTCTCTCTAGAACACCCCCAATTCTTGTTTTGGGTCCGTGGGTCCAAGTTATTTTGGATATTTTGACGTTTGAAGCCAAAACCTCTACGGTGTTTTCGGAGCACTTTTGGTTCCATTGTTGCTTATTCTCAAGCTTTGAAGGTCCTTGGGGGTCCTTCTAACTTGCTTTGCATACTCTTTGGTGTATTTTTTGGTACTTTGTTGTAAGTGGGGAGCCCCTCTCTCTCTCTCTCTCTTGTGCATTTGGTGATCTAACGTATGAGGTTTTAAGAGTCTTTGGTGTCTTGCACTAACCCTAGAGCAACCCCCTACTGTATATTGGCGATGCCGCTTTGGAGGGCCTTTAGCATGTGAAGTTGTGTGTCTCTAAGTGTCCTATCGTATTGGTTCTCTTTACTTACATGTTCCCATCCTCTTCTAACATTTCCCTTGTTGTATGGACCCCCCTCAGAACGGTGAAGCTTTGACCTTGTTATATGTGTTTTGCTAAAGGTATCTTTTCTACCCTCTTACAAAATCCCCCTTATTGTGTAGACCCCCCCCAGGACGGCGAACCTTTGAACTAGTGACAACGTCAAGTCCTATAGTGTGTGTTAAACCAATCCTAGACGGCGGAGCTTTGAAACATTAGAGTGTCGCAAGTGTTAAACCCAACTTTATGGCGAAGCTTTGAACATCTATAACTCTTAGTTCCAAAGTTTAGTTTTCAAGACCTTCTTGGAAAAGTCCAAAGTTTAGCTTCCAAGATAATTAGTTAGCAAGCCTTCTCATCCAAGTTGTGTACCTCCGTTTTTCTCGTGTTATCCCTCAAACTTAGCAACCTTGCCTACCCAAGTTTATACGTCCGTTTATTTTGTATCCTAAGGTAGGAAATTCCCTAGACCAATCCCAAGCCCAAAACCTAAGATTCCAAACTATAAAAGAAGAAGAAAAATGATCCAACCATATCCCCCCAGTCCAGTTGGGGGGACGGTTCAATCCAGTTGGGGAGTCGGGGTTTCAGTCCAAGGAGGCCGGTCAGCTGGGGAGTCAGGGTTTCAGTCCGAGGTTCCAGTCAGTTGGGGGAGTCGAGTTCAGTCCATTGAGGGCGTTGGTCCGGTCAGTTGGAGAATGGGGTTTAGTCCGTCGGGGTTCCGGTTCAGCTGGGGAGTTGGGGTTTGGTCCAACAGGGAAGTTGGGGTCAGTCTAAGGGCACGGCCTCCTCGGGGTTGTCTTGGTCTTTCTTGGGGGGGGGGGTCAAGGTTCTAAGTCAAAAAACTAGGGACCAAAATTAATCTTGGGAAAACCCAAAAATACAAAAGAGGAAAAGGAAAGGGAGGAGGAAGAAAAGAGCAGAGCACCATCATACCTACACACAAGAAAGTCTCACTCTTACCAACAAAAATCCGCTCTACATACAATGGGGGAGGATTAGAGAAAAATAGGATGAAATAGGAGAAGAAGTAAAAAAGACGATAAATAGTAACCTAGGCCTAGGATTAGGAAAACTTAGGGAAGGAGATCTTGAGAATTCGTAGTGACCATTAGAAGATGGATTAGGATGACACAAAGATAAATTGCGTAAGAGGGTAGGAGAGACATTAAAGCCTCCTCGGAGTTGGAGTCTATAGTTGTAAGACATCCATAAAAGCTTAGGTGGAATAGTGTTAGTGTAGAAGAAGAGAGGGAGAAAGAAAATGAAGGAGGAAAGGAAAGAAGGAGTTTAGATCGCACAGGTGTACTAATTTTCTAAAAAGCGGTGAGCTTGGGAGAGACTCAAACAAAACCAAGGACCACTATAGAGCATGAGGATGTGCACGCGGACGTGGACAAACGTATTTACGACACCGGCAGTGAAGAGGTGGGTTTTTGAATTAATCCTTGGTGTTTTCCCTTATTAGCGTTGATTTCCTTAATTAGCCCGTTACGCGCGATTAGCAAGCCGTGATTAGTGCAAGTAAGAGTTAGATCCAAAAATTGTTAGATTAGGGATAGAGGGTTCTGAAAACATATTGCACTTAGGATTTGGCTTCGAGTTGACCGTGTTAGGATAAGTTAAGTAGGAGGGGGTAAACACAGGAATTGAATTTAAATTTCATCTAGGAATTAATTAGAAGTTAAAAATCTAGAGTTAACTTTGGGAAGTAAATCGGTTAGAGTAATTTGGAAGCGTAATCTAGGAGTCAAATTCTCAAATAAAATCTTAGAATTAGGTTAGAAAGCAAAGACTTAGAGTTAAAGGTCAAAGTTGGAATTAAATATAGAGGTTAAATTTTAGAGTCAATTGAGAAGTAAAAAAAAATTAGAGTAAAATCAACACTCACACTATCTAGAAGTAATAATTAGAGTAGAAGTTAAATTGTAGAGTTAATTCTAAAAGTAGAAACCAAGGTTAAAAATCAAAAGATAGAGTTAAACTTCGACGGTAAATTCTAGAGTTAATTTAGGAGTAAAAAACAAGAGTAAAGGTCAAAACATAGAGTCAAATTCGGAAGTTAAAAATTAGAGTTAGTACTAAGGAGTAAAAATCTAGAGTTACATTCAGAGGTTGAAAATTAGGATAAAAGTTGAGCTTTAGGATTAGTCTTTAGAAGTAGAACTTCCAAGTGAAGTGTCAAAACACAAAAGATAGTCTTAGGGGTTCATAGAAGGACCCCCTTTCACGTAGTTAGGGACGTTAGAAATGACGCCAACTACCCAATCAATCCTAGACATAGGATAAATAGTTCGGGAGTTAGAATTCACTATTATCCCTGATCATTGCAGTTAGCCTGTGAGTTATCACATGCATTTCTATGTGAGTTATCACATGCATTTCTAGTTAGTTATCACATGCATTTCTAGTTAGTTTCGCTGCCTGAAAGTGGATAAAAGCACAGAACTTGGTCAGTGTTCGCTTTATTACCAAGGGTGGGTAATCTAACGCCCACAGTTGGTCCAAGGGAACGGGTTGCATGGCTCTTGCTAGCACCACAATGATTATTCAGGGAAATAAAATAATGCTACACTACTCCTTATCAAATCCTTGATCCTTTAACGCTTAATCCTTGTAACGAAAAATGATCAATGGATTCATAATGGCTATCTTAATCAATCTTATTGTGGAAAGTACAAGTAAAGTGGAGAAGATTTTTATATCTCATTAGATTGTGTGAAGGACATTATATGTGTTGGTTTAACCCCTAAAGGACCAGCATGCGGTTTTTGGCAGTATAAAATTTTGGGCAGGTACTTGTGACTGGAGTTTTTTATATTTTTGGCTGAAATTTTAATTGAAGGTGGGCGCAAGGAGTACCTTTCATATGCACTAAATTTCATGACATTTGGAAATAGGAGTCAAAAGTTATGGCCAAATATGTTACTTTTTTTTGTAATTGGGTAGCCTGGGCAGATCAGAAAAAATCACTTTTTTCAAAAATAAAAATTTGAAATTGGTTTTCTAGAGTTATATAGACGTGGAAAGCTTTGAATCATTCCATTTCAACCAATGAATCAAAAAGTTATGAGGATTTTTAGTTTGCGGGTAGTTATAGATTCTCTACTCTGAAATAAACTTTGAAGTTGTTTATTTAACTCAATTTTTAATATTTTTTGAATTTTTTTTTTCATAGGATGCAGGTTGTTTATTACAACATTACAACCACTGGTATTTACATTTTTCAATTCCATAATTAAATTCTTAAAAATTTAGTATTTTGGATCATTCTCTACTTCTTGTTACTTACTATTTTTTTTGTATATGTTGTACAATATCAAATGATTTGAAAATTTTTAAGCATGTAGAGAACTTGTTTAGGAAAAAGAATTCAAAGATGCACCACCATTTTGGACATTTTTTCATACAAATGTGACCTTGTGAAGTGCAGCTGCCCTGTTTTTCGCAGGGACAAAAAAAAGACTTTTGCCAATTCAAATGCTAATATCTTCCAATCCGCATGGCGGAAAATTCTGAATTTTTTGAGACATCTTCTAAAACTAGTTTACTATAAGATCCTACGGTTACATGTGTCAAAAAAGTGTTTTTTTCAAAAATTTGGTACTTGTACTAAAAATAGCAGTTTTGGAGTGTTTTTGGTGAAAACATAGTCATAGAACTTTAGGGGTTAATAAATTTTTTTTTGAATTAATGGAAATCTCCATATGGACTCTTGAAAACTTCCACAAATACATGAGGATCAATATGGTCTTGCTTGTCTTTAAAGAGTCAAAGGACCAAATATTCATGGTTTAAGGTAGAGGATTTGAATGATCGTATTGTGAATAATATATTTCAGCTGTGGCCAAATTTACATTAGTAAAGACTGAAGAACATTGCATGTGTTTGTCAATTAACAAATAAAATTGAACAAGAGAAAAACCCCATGATTGATGTACTCAAAATTGCTAAGAAAATATGAGTCCTATATGGTCCTTTTGGTCCTTTTCAGGGTTAAACCTTATAGAGACCATTGTCTTTGGGCAAGAGTTCAGTTTTTAATACTTACTGTGTCCGAAAATTCTAAATGTGGGAGAGTATTTACAATTGAAAGCAAAGATAATGTAAATCTTAATGTTTTTTTAGTTGCGCAAAGGATTCTTGGGGAAGACATGTCAATGAAAGGTGAAGTATTTGGGTGGATCATGGCTGCAATCTACATGGTGGCCGGCTCTTCCAGATTTGGCTGCATGTACATTCATGCACACAGTTTATTTCTGTTGAGTTTTTTTATGTTCCTGCAAGGAGATGTTGAGACAGTCTATTGATTGAATTTGTTAATTCTAACGTCATGAAAGTCCCAAGTGGGTGTCAAAAAATTTCCTTCTAGAAGATGAAGTCCGCGGACAAATTCTTGTGAAGTGAGTCCTCCTAAAATTATTTGAAACTAGTTTTTTATTTTGAAATTGATCTATATTATGCAAGGCAGGTGTTGTGTATTACTTTGTGGCCAGTCTAAATTTGTCATGAATTAAAGAACTGTTTTGGTGTTGTACATAGATTTGGAAACACTATGAAATTACAGATGCAAAGGGGCACAATAGAGGTCAGTATTTCATCACACTGTTCTCTTTGCTAAGAGTTGAACTTCGTGTTTTTGAACTTAAAAGTTTTGAATTCTTATAAGTGTTGATCAATTGTTTTTACTTTTTACGTTCTTTGCAGGGCCTTAACCCATTGATGTTCATATCTGCGCTTTTTGGAAACCTCATCTATGTTGGAAAGTTTGCATCCCTAATACCCAATTGATCTTACATAAAATGTCTCATAACTTTATTCTTGTAGGAATACAGTAATGAGTATAGGTGACTTGCATTAGTCTAGAGGTATGTGCTAATTAGGTGTGTTCTGTAAGTAGATTTAGTCAATCAGATGTAGTATGGAGTTGGGTTTTTTTTATTCTTTTTTCTTAAAGTACAGGTGAACTATCCCATAGTTAAGTGGCTGAATATTTTTACTTGAATTACAACTTTCATTTAATTTATCCATTCAAATGTTCAAAACTACATGCTGAGATGCATTGGAAACCTTTGTCAATTTTAACTCCTAAAGGTTTTCGACTATGTTTTCACCAAAACCACTCCAAAACTGCCATTTCTAATACTAGTGCCAAATTTTAGAAAAAAAACATTTTTGGACACTTGTAACCGTAGGATCTTGTAGTAAACTTGTTTAAGAAGATGTGGAAAAAATTTCAGAATTTTCCACATAGTGGATTGCAAGATAATAGCATTTGAATTGACAAAAATCCTTTTTTTGTCCCTGCGAAAAAACGGGCAGCTGCCCTCCACAAGGTCACATTTGTATGAAAAAATGTCCAAAATGATGGTTACTCTTTGGATTTATTCTTCAAGGCAAGTTGGCTACATGCTTGAAAAATTTCAGATCATTTGGAATTGTACAACATACAGGAAAAAAATAGTAAGTAGGAAAAGGTAGAGAATGATTCAAAACACTAAATTGTCAAGAATTTATTTATGAAATTGAAAAATGACAATCCCAACGATTGTAATGTTGTAATAAACAATCTACACCCAATGTTTTTATTTTTTTTCAAAAATATTGAAAATCGAGTTAAATAAAGGACTTCAAAGTTTATTTTAGAGTAGAGATTCCATAACTACCCTCAAACTAAGAATCCTCATAACTTTTGACTCATTGATCGGAATGGAATGATTCAAAGCCTCCCACGTACATATAAATCTAAAGAACCAATTTCAAATTTTAGTTTTTTTTAAAAGTGATTTTTAAAGAAGTTTTTTTTCTGCCCCAGCTGCCTGCCGAACAATGAAAATAACATATCATGCAATAACTTTTTAACTATGTAGTCAAAAGTTACGAAAATTGTTGGACCTTAAAGCTACTCCTTGGGCACATCTTATGTGAAAATTTCAAAGAAAATAAAGAAAAATTCCGGTCATAGTGAGCTGCCCAAAATCGCTATGTTGTCAAAAAACGGTGTTTGGTCCTTTAGGGGTTAACCTAGAACAAAAAATTGAAGTAATTTGATAGGAACCATGCTCAAATGCTCATTGAACGCATTCAGAACTTATTCATTGTACATAATCATTTTCTATTTGTTTTCTATTTCAACAATCTGAAAAGATTTTTTTTTATCTGCTTGCGTGCAACATTTTGGTTTGGAGCTTAGCCTGGAGTCACTTGAAGCCTAACCTCCCTTGGCTGGTTGATGCGGTCTTCTTGATTGCTTCGAATCCTTCCATACCAATTTTGTCTTTTTATTTTTTTTGCCAGTTTGTATACAAAAGTGAATTCTCATTTGTTGTAATAGCTTCAATTTTGTTATCAATATTCAATGTTCAGCATTTGATTGGGGAATGTGTGAACCCTTGACCAGTGGCTAGAAACTCCGTCAATTTAGGTATTACTACGCCAAAGAATCCAAGGAAGTCGCTCCTTATGACGAGAATGGCGACTACAAGCCCATGGAGTAACTCGTAACCGTTTACAATTTTTTTTTTTTTGAATGATGAATAATAATAAACAATAGGTTGATTTTGGCTAATGTGATAGAGAATGACGTTGGGTGGAGAAGCCTGACTGACTCCTTCCAATTGACTTGTCATTGTCAATTCTGCACTACAATTGGTTTAAGGTGTGATGTAAAATTCTCAAGAAATTCATCATGGACAAGCATATTTCTACGAGATTCATCTTCAATTCAACTTTAGGTTGTCCTAGGTTCAGAAGGGAACGAATGTTTAGGGTTGAAGAAGACAAAGATAGCATAAGAACATAAGTCTATGTGGATTTTACTTTTGTATAATTTTTTAATACAGTCACATATTCACATGATGGTGTTTCTTGCTCTACTCATTGATGTCATGGGGCGAACTTAAATTTTTATCTCTTTTTTATCTCTCCATAATTAATTTTACAGAGGCTTTGTAATCAACTGATGGTCAAGTGGTTCCAAAGACGATGTGTGCCCTGATACAATTGTAAAGACATCGATCGCCCAACCCTTTCACTTAAGGTCCCTAGGGCACCGAATGTGTGTAAATTGTAAGCTTCTATCATACGTGGCAAGAGAGGGCTTTAGGGACATGTACAGGTTGCCACTGTAACGCTAGCGAAATTGATGATACTTCGTAGTATATAACTGAAAATACCACATCTTTAATCTTGTTTCGGCAGTTGCTTGACTTGCAAAGCTCACCCTGCAAGAAGTGTCTTACATTGATTCTAAAATATGGTACATGAATCTCTTGGAAAATCACCCTGATTCTGTTTGAGAAATGTTAGGCTCCTTGAAGCTGCATTTGCCCTTTCTACTCTACACAAGAAACAAATGCACTGTAATCGTAGCCAAATTCCTGAACTGATAACGGTAATACCGGAAGAAATGGTAAGGCCATAGCTCGCCGAACCATGCAACGAAAAGGATCACGCGGAGAGAATCTTGTAAAAATGGTTAATCATATATTGGTCGTCCCCAATGTGGAGAGGGTGTACAGGGAGTGGGAAAATACAAGCTATAATGGTTCCTACCTGTAAAATACAGTGTCCCGGACTTGAAAGATGAGCTACTCCGTCGTGAACTACGCCTCCTCAGGACTTTGTTGCCCAAACTCGCTCCACGCCCTCTTTAGTCCCCGTTTGGCTGGCTGCCTGCAGACAGTACTCGACTGACATCTTTTGCAAAAGTCTCGAAACGCTTATGCTACCCGTGTATTGATCCTGCTTTGATTTAGCAGGAACAAACACGTCTAATCCCAAAGCTGCCAGTCTGAATGAATCTTTACACGTTGTACATAGGTCAGTAAAATGAATCAGCTCCATTTCGTGTGTCTTGAGATAGCATGGATCGTGCTTCTGCGACTGAGCGTGGAGGTTCTAAGTCCTTCTCCTGAAGCGCACGCCCTTGTAATCTTTGCATTTGCGATGCAAAGATATCATCTAATATCTGCGAAGGTCAAAATTACAGTTAACGATCTTCAAGAACTCACAATGCGGGAAGGATTGCCACCTGGAAGGAACAGCAAGTACTAAAACCCGACAGCATGTAAAAGACACAGGAGGAAGACTCGAAAAACTCACTCCAAGGGCGAGCGTGGTACTCCTGTACCAAAGCCTGTTCCCCTTTCTGCTCTCTAGGAATTGAAGTACGTCCTGCGAGAATTCCACACCAAGATGAAAATGAGCATGGTGGTGAAACGAAGCACCACTCAGGTGATGAAAGCGATACGCACTAACAACAGTGATTGGATTCCCTATGGAGTGATACATAATCCGGGGGCTGAATTGACAGTTATCTGGATTCCTTCGCAAAGATGGGGCTTCCCAATCGCCGCCAGTGCTAAAAGGAGTGAATTGACTGCCTAAAGCATACGAGCACTCCAAGGGTGATATTCCTTGCACCTCAAACAAACAAAGAAGATGAAATGGATGGGACGAGAAGAAGCGAAAGCTTACTCGAGCCATCCTGTCCCAATATCCTCGGCAAACAGCAACGAAGACGCGCGGCGAAAACACATCGTGGAGGTGAGAGATTGTCTCTTCCAGTTGTGCAGTCAGTGGTTGCATTCGTTCACGAATATCTGACGCACCCCCTGCTTCTCTTGTGTCCTGAAGTATCCTTTTCAGTTTTGTTGAGTTCTGAAGTCGTGCCTGTGAGCCATTCACCATAACATGTAAATCTTCGGGAGTAATTTGCAAGGCGCGACAAAGTTGACTTGAACTTCTAGAGTTCGTACACGGCATTACTTATTATTCCAATTCCAGTTCCCAGAAGAATAAAACGTACATTCTCAGCCAGTTTCTCGACAATAGCTTGCAAGAAGTTCTTGTATTTTGCACGAAGCTCAATTGTGACTTCGTTAAGCCGCTCCCCAAACACAGCTTCACCTTGGCTAGCCCCTTCTGGCAGACATTCAGCCCAAGCCTTCATTTGCGCCTCTATCTTCGGTCGCAGCGTGTCTAACAATCGCTTGATACTATTTAGCATTACTCCTAACTGCAGCATGTCCATTATTGTTAATTCAAGGAGGAGTGTCAAGATCCTGTATCTAGCTGTATCATCTTCAAAATATGACATTCAAATGGAATGACAAATGCTACACGTAATAGAAAGAAAAAAGAGAGACCTGGGTCGGTGCAGAATATATGGTAGGTTTTTGGCGACGAGTGAGCTTTTGCATGTACTGCAGACTAAATTTCTTCAGCACAAGCAGGTCCTTCAGAGGCGCAAGCAACTCAGCATATTGCTTCTCCAAAGTTGCAACAACAGCTCTTTCGACATCTGCCATAGCCTGCCAACTCAAGAAGGGGGCTCATTCAGTATTTTAGAAATGACTTTCCCCGTCGATATATACAAATAGTTACGTCAGTACCTTGAGAAAAAAATTAATCACAAACGAGAGGCTTTACATGTTCCAATGGTACTGTATATTCCGGCCATCGGTGTATGATGATATTGTATTCGTTTAAAGTCTCCTTGATCCGGTCGTACACCTCTTCTACAAATGCAGAAGTACTATGTTGTGTTGTTACCAACGTACACCGTTCCTGCGTCCAAACATTAGGAAAACATCAGGTAAAATATTCACATAGAGACATAGAGAATCCGTCACCAATTACAAAACTGATATTTCCGCACTACCATATGGGAACAGGAAAATAGATCACTCACTTTATCAAACTTGCAGAAGTCCAGAAGGTGAAGACGTTTGTCTTGAATCCAAAGCACAACGTACAAGTGGAACAGTTCTTTTGCATCCACTCCTCCTTTGTGTGGCCTATGATTCATTTCAAATTGCAAACATGGCATAAGCATTACATCAGTGGCCACTGTTCCTACTCAAGTTGGCCTAAAGAAGGTCGTTTACAAAAAGCTGCGGCGCCTTTACCAGAAAGATTGTCAACAAGGAACTCATCAAACCCCGGATGCAAGGACAGGTGATGACAGTAAATAATATTCACCTGATACCCCAGGAATTCAAATCACGCTGAAAATCCGCAGTTGCAAGCAAAAGGTCAGTCACTGGAGGGGATGGAGATGATGGCGGACAAGCCACCAGGAAACTGCGAAGTCGGTTAGCCAGCTCCACACCATAGATCCCTGCTGTTATGTTTGGCAGATCGATGCAACTGCAGGAGGAACCACAATGAAGAACTTGAGTACAAACTTAGTCCCTACTCAATTCGAAACAATGATCCACATCTGGTCCAAGATGATACATCCGTCGCGCAAACTTTCGAGGTACAGTTTTTAGATCAAAAAAGCTCAAAAAAGGAATTCAATCTGAAGTCAAGGCCGCTGACCTGGGGAGAACATGTTTGTTATGAATCTCAATATCAGCGCGCACTTCACAGCTGATGTTCAAGCATAGCGCTTTCATCTTCTGATAAGCAGTAGACATACTCAGGGGATCCATTAAAAAGCCTTCGCTGTTCGGGGAAACATACTCCTCAGTATCCTTCATATGCCTCTTGCACCTCTTCCACGCCCCAGTCTGCCGAGTAACACGTCCGGAACCAATTTCAATATAGCATCCGGGCCTCACTTAACGTTAAAATGATATAACACAACTCTGGACTCTTCAGCAAGTATTAATTAGGTCAGTTCGGAGAGGAAGAATTTAGAGAGAAAACAACAGATGTAGAGACACAAAATTCCTGTTGAAACGAACTTGGGAACAAATGACTAGACCTTTGTCAGATTCTCAGAACCAGTCACTAAGATATTTCGAAATGACTAACCTTGAAATATTTTCGTAGAGTACTCTGCGCTTCGACGCTAAGGATGTCATGCATCAGCGTGAACAGCTGAACAGCAGGTACTACGGCAGGAGCTACGGATCCTGTAGCAAGAGAGAAGGTCTCTGACAGACCAGAGGTGGAGGCTTCATCTAGAGCTTTGTAATTCTCGAAAACAAGAGCAAGAAGTTGTTCGATATGCTCCTCTACTTCAACCAAAATCCGTTTCTGCATGGGAAGACGACCAATTAGCACTGGTAGCAAGTAATCTGAACAGGTAGAGGACTCTCACATTCAGATTGGATGTATAACAGAGAGTTTGTGCAGAATTCAGTTCCATACCCCCAGTACCTGGAGGGACGAGTTAGCCGACCAAGGAAACAGAAGTACAGATTTAGAAAGAAAGCTACCTCTTGTCGGCTGAGGGAATTCTCTTCGCGAGCTTTGAAGATGGGTTGAAGAAGTTCGTTGATGAGCACAAGACAGTCCTCTGTAGGAGTAGCTATCTCCATCACACAGGCCAGATATCTAACAACGCATTCATTCCTCAATTAGTTCAGAGAAAAGGTTGAAAAGAGAAATTAGCTTATTCGAGAGCACACGTATGCTTTACAAGTTTATAATCACGATACCTCTGCTTTGATGATTTCCAGACACTACAGTTCGACATCTGTTTCGAGTGCTAGTCGTGCCTCCACATTCAGAACAATATGTAACTAAAACAGGCATTATTGAAAAATCTGTGACTCATTTCACACACCTCAATTTGGTGTAAGACTCTGAAACCCCATAGCAGGAGGCAAATTCACCAAGCAGCCATAGCCAGGAACCTTGCAGCCGGAGGTTGCGCCGTTGAAATTTTTGTTCACGCATGACCACATCTAGCACTAAATCATATGCTTTGGTCTCTCCCACAGGACCCCACTACATTCACCACATTCGTCAGCAATCAAGGTCCTCAGCAATGTCGGTATTGAATGTGAAGGCCTTATCAGACAACTCATTGCTATCAGAATCAGTAACTCTGCAATTCTTTCCAGTCAGAAGACCATTGAAGTAGAATGTTCAGCATGACGATACACTTGAAAGGAGACTTCATTTTCTCTACACTCATACCTTCGATGATGATTCAGATGATTCTGTGGTGTGATGCAAAAATAGCTGGACCTTCCCCACACACTCATGATCCCCACCAATATATATCCCATACCATCGCACTCGGTCATTCTGCATCAGTCGTAAAGAATGAGGCAGAGAAAGTGGAAAATGAACTGAGAATTGAAACCACATGTGACGAGTAGTCAGCTTTTCGTCTCAAATTCCTGCAAGCATCATATTCCCGGACAGTGCAAGATCACTTGGGAGAGTGAAGCAAAGCACGAACCGGATCATCGCTGATTGATGAGATGGGAATGTTTACGCGGCCTTGAGAGGCTCCTTTGGAATCCTGAATTTCCATGAGTAACTCATCTCCTGAACTCTCGGGAAGCCTGAGCAAGATGAAGACGGATAAGGTTAAATTCTCCACGTCCAGCTAAATTCAAAACCATGAAAATACAGCGAGAGCGCAAGAGTAAAGCACTCCGAAGAAAAGAAGTGGGACTCACAGGACAGTGGTGTCCGTAGATCCGGGTTGCATCCGTGCTGCCTCTTCATCCGGTGAGCTCTTCAGTTTAAATACACAAGTGAAACTATCTGCTGTCATTTAGGGATTCAGATAAGTCATTGGTGATCTGATCGAAATTATTCCACGGGAACGATAAAATGAAGTCTCAGGAAGTAATGAAGTATCAATCACAAATTGATGGATAAATAGAGCTACCTTGAGGAGTGTCATTAAGAGCATTCTGTCGCAAACTGTTGACCTTATCCTTCAGAAGCCCAGACATCTGACGCATGTAGTGCGCACCAGCATTGACATACGCCAAGCTACGCTGACCCGAGGTATGCCCACGATGGACTGGTTTGTTGGTGATGATACGAATTTTCCTCACTGTCGGCAAGAAGATAGAGATAAATTTCAGAATTGCGTGCCTCTGAGCGTGACAATAATACAAACCTTGTAGAGTTATAGTCTCATCGAAGTCTGAACAGATGAAAATTCAAATTCATCCAAGCCACCGTGGTAGAAGGATTGAGGTTGAGCGATTACCATAACGGCAGGGGGACATGTTATTCCAAGTCATGAATTCCATCTGATCGGCATAGGATTTGCCATAAAGAGTGACAGAATCTACCTTGTATCTTAACACTGCCACTTGTGAGCTTAGGCTTGGCAGCTACGGCAACTTCGACCTCTCCATTTGCTCCCTTCCTAGTGCTATCATCCTGAGGCTGCAGTAAGATCTGTGAAAGTCTGCGCAAATTGGAGCCATCCTTAGATCCAGCAATAATTGTCTGCACTAAGTGAACGAATCTTGCTTAGCTGAAATTTCTGGTTTGCGACAAGGAACTATTGATGTACCGCAGGTGACAACGAGGCTACAGACTGATAGACTCCCAATTGGATACATTGTATGCGGACTTAAGGATAGCAATCTTACCCAAAGCTGTCTCGTAATTTAGCACATTCATCTTGAAGAAATTCAGGAGCCTCCGTACACCCACGGGACCATGCTCTTAGGCACAACCGCACACAAGCATCGTATGATATCATCGACTGCCATGCAGCTTGTCCACTGCATCCAACACATTGACATCATGTAAACGAAAGGCGTCTTCAAGTCACTTGCAAGAGGTAAAATTCCAAAGAAGAACTAATAAGATCTGTTTTCGGTAAGGGCCTGAATTATGAGTCTGTTGATTCGGTGACCCACAAAGAAGTCCACAGGTCAGTGGTTTTCCGGCGAAGTAATTACCACAGGTACCGTGGAATGCAACCGGAGGTAGCTAGTACATCTTCAATAACCTGAAGCCTGGGATCTACCTCAAAGATACTAAGACATACAATGCAAGCAGACACAGTGTAGAATAAGCCTTTTGTGTTCGTATTAAAAAGATATGGTGTATGAGATGGACTGACGTGTACACCTGAGAAAAACTGGAGCAGCAAGAGGCAGTGAGGCGGTCGGCTGTCGACATGAGGCACCTACTTCCTCTGTTACCATAGTTGAGACGGACCTGCACAAGCATCGACAAAACATTCATTCCAAATGAGAACACTTTGCGGCTTCGCATGTTCCTCTCTCATGAGCACGTCTTCAAACCCGCAAGTCGATTAAAGAATATTTGCGCGGTAGACATAGAAGGCACTGCATCATAGAAACAACGAGAAAACGGACCTCACGTACATCGGTGGAGGAAAGTTACGTGAAACGTCACCTCATGCTGGTTTCAAATCGCTTGGTTGAAGCACTCTGTTGCTGTGCAGAAGTATCGTAGCTGAAAGCAGTATGGGCAGAATACGTGGGAGTCGCAGGAGACTGCTCAGCAGGATCCAACACCATACTGTCAAGCATGGGTGGTGCACTAGGTGGACCAATAATGCCATCTGAGTGACTACGCCGCAATACTCTAATGTCCTCCTTGTCCTGTTCAATTCAAGTCATAGCTTAGTCACACAATCACTCGACTATCAGCGGCGTAAGATACTTCTCGAAGACATCAGAAACCGAGTTCGGAAAGAGGTAGCACTTTCTTCTCGGAAACTCAAAGCTCACACATTGAGAAAATTTGTCATGCGGTGTGCCTTATATACATATGCAGATCGACTCACACAGGTCTGATGAAACGATGTTGTGAATTATTGCATTACAAAGAGGGTAGGACAAAGGTGAAATTCTTTTGAAGTGAAGGAGCACCTTCTCATCAGTGTCAGGCTCCGAGAGCCACTTTCGTGGTGGGGAAAGAGTATGTGCAGGAGCAGAGAGCTTCGGGGCCTTGATTTCTGCTTTGATCTCGTTCTCCTTATCGACCTGTTGCAAGTGAGTCAGCAATTCAGATACGACTTAAAAATTACTTGAAAATGACGAAATCTTAGTGAACGACATCTAGGAAGAGAACAAACCAAGATCATAAGCAGGGTGTGTGTCAAATTGGTCCAGGTTACACTTACATATCTCACCAGACCAGACTCTGTGCTGAGTCTGAGTTGAGCTAAAGTTCCAGTTTCCTCTAGTGACGCACGGTATGGCACCCAGCCTACCGCACCTTCATCCTCGTCTTCGTCATCATCATCATCTAGTTCAACGATGCTCGTTTCGTCGTCGGAAAGTTCAGTGTCGGAGGATAGGTTGCCATCATCAATGTGTACCCGCGGAGCACCTAGACAGCTCTTCTTGGATAGTGCATCTTCCCGTTTGTTTTCAGAAAGATGCCTTCCATTCGTGTTACTATCACCTTGACGTGTTCCACTCAAAGCAAAGCTATCTATGCGATCAAGGTTCTCCTTTCCTTCTAAGCTATTCCTCCTACTCTTCTCTTCTTTGCCACCAAAGCTGTCCATCCGCCCAAAACTATCACGTTTTCCGAAGCTTTCCCTCCTTGACGCAGGAAGATGCCGCTCATAAAATTCTCCCAATTCGAGTGGCTCACTCTTCTTGGAATTCCCATTGTTTCTGGCTTCTTTTAGGACGTTAATCATATGGTTAGCAGCATTGCGAGAGTGTCCGAGATTGCTAGGGGATAATCCAGACGATGAGACAGGAGAATAATGGCTTGAGTCTTGTTCGTCTCCGGATTCGCAATCATCATCCAGAGTCGGGTTGCCAGCCGAAATAGACCCTACACTTTCTTCCAGATCGTCTGTGGTATTTGTAGTGCAATCTGAGGGAGACTGTTGCTTCAACAGATCAGAATGAATATGTACGTGCGACAATTGTGGAGGGGGCAATCCCCTACATTTCACCGGATTCAAGCGCATCGCAAACTGGCGGTCACGCCGGGTAATGTCAGGACTGGCCATGGCTGAAGGTGGAGTGCCTGCATTTCTTGCTTGCTCCTACATTGCAACTCTGTTAGATTCTTCAAGAGCATCACCTCACGTCACCATTCCCTTGTCATTCATGCTTGACAAGGTACGGTATCCATCCATATCCAGAGTACATGAAGAAATGATAAACTTTTATGTTACTACGAAAGCTCGTAGTCGGCTACCTGATCCTTCACAAGATGAGGTATGTCATTGACCTAAGTAGTCACCCTCTTAGCGAAGAAGAAACAAAGAAGGACGTTCTTGATATCACAAAACAACCGGCAGCGATGTGTGCTCCATCTCCTCAAAATAGAGATCCCAGGAAGTGCACTGAGTAATGCACATCCACTATCTAAGAATTGTCAGTTAGTGCGCAGTAAGTCAGCTATTGTGGTCTACTCATTTACGAAATATGATGAGAGCAAGAAACTGCATGAACACTAAATCCATGCAGTTATATATTACATCCTCAAGAAAAATAAACATCGTTGCCAGTTAGGAAAATACCTTGCGAACCCATTGGAGAGCGCTCTTGTCGAGACCATCGGTAAACATCGTTGCCACTTGTTCACAAATGCGCATTCCCCGTGAAGCTTCGAGGGACTATATCTTGTCCAGCAAATCCAGAACCAAGCAAGCGAACTAGCTGCTTCACATCACTCCGCAAGCAACTTCCTCGAATCTTTTGCACATTTCCAGTACTCTACTCTACCAACGAAAAGTCTCCGGTGCGCACCAGCTCAAAATATTTCTCAATGCAACCTTCGTCAAGGTCTCTACTCCGTCAACAAAATGGCGATCACTCAACCTCAAGACGAGACTTCTAAGGCCAGTTCGGAACGGACCGCACGCAAGCACAGCGTAAATCCTGAATCGAAATCAAAACTCAAAATCAGGCACAACTACACAAACTCCGGAAAAAAAATAGGCTCCAACTACACCAAGAAAGCAGCCAAACTTTTATCAAATAATCTACTTCGATCAAAACTCTTTGCAAACCACGTGATCACTCTCCAAACTCACTTAAAATTACAAAATCCTTATAAATGACACCATACCTTTTCAACGCGTGCAATCCACCACTTCTTTCGATCACTAATCCTTGTGCATACCAAGAAGCTCCAGCGCCACAGTAAGAAACGAACGATTCAACAAAAAAAAATCAGTCAATGCGCTCTGGTCCTACGATGCGATGGATCCCGGCGACTGCACAACACAAACATACGCAATTAATTCAGACCAGCTAGTGCGAGAAGGCTAATGCATCGACAATGCAGAGCTTCCCCAGGCGATCCTTCGTATTGTGGAGTCGGAAGGAAACGAAAGAGCAGTGGCGCGAGGCCGGGTCGGGTCGGGTCCACCCGGCCCAGACTCGAGAGAACGCTAGTGCAAATTTGCACGGGTGGACGGGGCAATGCGACGGGTGCCAGCAATATGCGCTCAACGGAAACCTGAGCCTCGGTGAAAGGAGACCCCTGCTGGGGGCCCCACCCATGACCGTTGGCTGCGTGCCTGCTTGTCCCACGAAACGGACACCCCGAATGTCCCTGACTTTGTTCACACTGTGGCTTGAGCAAAGTCAGCCTTGTCAGAGTATGATTCTGATAGGTTGTATAATTCGCATGACGGTGCATGGGTCTGGTATTTGAATGATTTGGCAGGCAGTGGCATCTTTGGGGTTTCAACCAGAGTCCGGGGAGTTCTGTAGAAGAATCTGACCATTTCTTAGCTTTTTGAAGGTGACTCGGCTTTTTGAAAATTTACCTGGAAGTCAACCTAAAGAGTGTAATTTGTAATTTGTATTGAAATCTTCCTTTTTCTAATGTCATTAGGCAATTTTCGGATATTTTGTTTTCCATTTGTCCATTTTCCTTTGTAAGGAAAATGGGGCCGGTTTTATCTACTTCGATATTTTTTTCCCTTAGTTCTATAATTTTGTCCTTAGTTCTAAGTTTTTTTTGTTAGTACTATATTTTTTTTGTTAGTCTATATTTGTTCTGCTCACTTTCTTGTTTCAAGTTCCTTAGCAGGAGTTGAACTTGGCCAAGTCCCTACCATTCTAGGGCCAAGGATGTAGCCTTCAAAAAATGCAAAGATCCACAAGAGGGTCTATGCATTTTCTGGAGGCTGGTTAGTATGGTTAGTATTTCAAGTGAAAACAAATTTCTACCACTAACACCACTGTCAAGTACAGCACCTAAGCAAGAAGCATCACTAGCACTAGGTCTACTTGGAGCATTCAAATAAGAAGTGGGGTTAGCAAACAAGAACCTATAGTTGCTATCATTCTTCCAAAGACAGATGGCATCACATACAATGTCACCTACATGCTCATATGGGCCTTCTAGGGCAATTCTAAGCATTGCCTCTAAATTCTTACTGCCCAACCTATTCCTAATTTATCTCTTGATCAAATTCTAAACACCAAAAGCACGTTTACAAGTCGCTGTAGAAACACATTGCATATGAGTTAGCTCAGAGAGAACAAAGAGGTTAGGATAGCCTATTTGCAAAGCGTGATTCTGTGTTATCATATCCTATAAGTCCCTAAAAATTTTGTCCCCCCATTCTGTGGTACATTCCAGCTTGAATGCCAAAAACTGTCGCTTACACGCTATGACATTCACAAGAAGAGGGAGAGAAAAACCTGCATACAACTCGTTTACTCCGAAATGGTCCAAAAGGGTCTGCAATTTGGCAATACACCAGTTCTGCAAGCCCACTTGTTTCAAGGACATGTTAGTAGGGTTGAGAATTTTAAAACATGAAATAATATTGTTATTTTTTAAGCGTGCATCCAAACCTAAGCGGACAACCTCCGCAAAGGACCGCTAAAATGCCATTGCCTCTTTGAGGTCTATACGGTCAAGCCTAAAATGCTATATCTCAAAACTGTGGAACATGTTGCCTTTTACCTCTAACTACAGCTCCTTTAAGTTACCACCATTAGGACCATAGTCCGGCATGATATGATAATCTGTGTCATCATTGAAAATAGCTACATTTAAGTCACAATTCTCCACAATAAAAAGCATACAGATTTAAGCAATTTTAGTGCAGATTATACTACCCACAGTGGTGACATCAACAAATTTGCTTTGAAATACATTAGAAAGCATGGCCAAGGAATGCAAAATGTTAGCTAGGAAATATAATATGTAAATGAACTTAAATTAATCCAACTTTTGGAAGACAGCCTTGGCCTAAAGTGAATCCTTGTTATCCACATTTTTGAAAGACAAGAGCACCAATTCAAGCAAATCACAAAGGGTAGTGATTGATTGCCATGTACTAAGCCAACATATTTTGTGATACCATTTCATGCACTTCTTGGCATCAAAACAGCTCCTCCTACAAGGCCAATAGGGAGTGTTTCCTCTTGTTGAACTTGTTGAAGAAATACAATATAAAATTTAACAAAGAATCAACCTCCTTGGACTTGTACACCTTGCAATAAGGAGCTTTTGTGGCATCTAGGGCTGCAAGGTTTGTTCAGTGAACCACACATTGACAAGAAAAGAGGAACATATTAACTTCATTTTGAATTCTTGTGACAACACCAATCTTCATGCCAACCATTGTGTTGGCTCCGTCACTTCCAAATGCTACCCATTTCTTCAAATCCACCCCCGAACTACACAAATTAGACATGATAGTGTCGAAGATCATGGTAGAATCATTATTTCCGCCTTCTATGTGCAACAGACCTAAGAACAACGTCGCAGACAAGCCCTCCTCAATAATTGTGGCAAACACTACAAGATGGCCAGTAACACTTACATTAGTCGATTCATCAATCATGATCCCAAAAAATGGAGAGTTCCGTACTTGACAAATTATCTTCTTCTGGAGCACTACTAAAATATACCAAACAAGATCGCTGCAAAAAATTTCATCTTGGTACATGCTAACAGTGATAAGAGCTTTCACAAATAGAAGCAATTTTCACAATGCAAGGAATTTAGCATAGGGTAGAGATCGTTTCCCAATAAAGTACGATGCTTGGAAGAGAGTTTGTAGCGCTTCATCACAAGCGCGTTGGCTGGTCAAAATCTCCTTCCTCATGGTTTTCTCCTTGCTGATAGCTGCCCACAAGAGCCACTTGTGCTCACTAGATCGGCTGTGGTTCAAAAATGCACTAACTTTGAAATTCTTAGAACCTTCCTTTGCATACACTAAGCGACCCCCCTTCTCCCTACAAACCTTGCAGAAGACTTTGCCTAAGTCAGCACAAAATTCCAACCAGTGAAATTGAACAACCCATGATTCTTTCCAAAGAGACTATGCAAATTATGTTTGAGAAAGGAGGGAGTGATCTATAGCAGGCGTTGGACTGTCGGCCGATCTAGAGCCTTCACTATCCGAGGATCTACTCAATTGGAATCCTGCGACTTTGTAAAGCAGTGGTCACAAAGCACTACAACAAAACCAGTGTTTTATGACTGCAAAATATGACTACAATGAGTCGTAAAATTGTAAAATATGACTGGCTGCAGAAATCACTGTAGATGACTGCAACATGACTGACATGAGTCATTACCGACGAGTCGCTTCGGACATCAGTCATATTGGTAGTCATATTTTTGGGGGGGTATATTTATCCATAATTAGCCGTATTTTTTGCCAACAGGCGTATACTTTGACTATCTTTGAGGGCTTGACTTTTTTTTGAGTTGCTTGGGCAAACAAAAATAAATCCTACGTGGCATGTGACTCCATGTAGTAATTTTTTAGCTGACGTGGAATATAACTGCAACCAGTCATATTTTGGCTGACGTGGAATATGACTGCGATCAGTCATATTTTGACTAATGTGGCATATAACTGCGGTCAGTCATATTTTGACTAACGTGGAATATAACTACGGTTAGTCATATTTTGGGTAATGTAGCATATGACTATTGTCAGTCATATTTTGGCTGACGTGGAATATGACTGCGGTTAGTTATATTTTGGGTAATGTGGCATATGACTTTGTACAGTTATATTTTTTGTAGATGTGGAATATGACTCTTGTTAGTCATATTTTTGAATGATGTGGAACATGACTCTTGTGAGTCATATTTTACTAATGTGAAATATGACTCTTATGAGTCATATTTTGGTTGATGTGGTAGTTTATATGGATGTCATTGATAGTTTATGACTAATTGCAGTCATATTTTGGAAAATACAAAGTCATATTTTGGAAAATACAAAGTCATATTTTGGAAAAGACTTTATGTAGTTGAAAATGAATATATATGATTTTAGAGATATACAAGAGATAATCATATTGGAAAGGGAGAATGTAAGAAGGAAAGCAACTCTCTTCATTGACATTTATTAGTCACCAATACAAAACATATATACCACAATGAATCATTTCACAAAATCCAATAAGGCCTATATTTCTTACAATAATGCGAAGATGGCTCTATTGGGTTGTAAGTAGCCTCCAATGACTTTGTTTCAACTTTTGGTGCCTGCATAAACAATTAAAGAAATAGGAGGTTAATTTTTAGTGAATGAACAACAAAGCTCAACCTTCAAAGGCTTACAACAACACAAAATATGTAGCTCAAGTTTAGGATAGGAAAAATAGGAATGGTAATGGAGAAAACAAGAAGAAAAATAAACAAGTACTAAGAGAAAACAACAAGCAAGAGTTAAAGTGCAACAAGAAACAAGAACTAAGACACAATAAGAAATAAGAAGCAACAACTAGGACACAACAAGAAACAAGAAGCAACAACTAAGATACAACAAGAAACAAAAAGCAACAACTAAGATACAACAAGAAACAAGAAGCAACAACTAAGACACAACAAGAAACAAGAAACAAGAAACAACAACTAAGACACAACAAGAAACAACAAACAACAAACAACAACTAAGACACAACAAGAAACAAAAGTTAAGATGCAACAAAAAGAAACAAGAAGTAACAACTAAGATACAACAAGAAACAACAAGAAACAAGAGTTAAGATGCAACAAAAAGAAATAAGAAGCAAGAATTAAAAAGTAACAAGAAGAAACAAAAAACAAGAACTAAGAAGAAGAAAGAGTTAAAATGTTAGAGAAAGAAAGAGTTTAGATGCAACAACAAGAAAGAAGAAGCATGATTTGAACTAAGAAGCATGATTTGAACTAAGAAGCAACAAGAAAGAAGAGTTAAGATGCAACAAAAGACAACAACTAAGAAACAAAAAATAAGAAGCAATAACAAGTATGAACTAAGAGACAATAAAAGGCAAGGAAGAAGGGCCCAAAGAAGTGGCGGCTAGGGTTTCAAAATCCTAAAAAGTGGCGGCTAGGGTTTCAAAACCCTAAAAAAGTGGTGGCTAGGTTTCAAAATCCTAAAAAGTAGGTGAGTAGGATTTCAAAATCTTAAACAATGGCTTGTCCAATTTATTTTTGAATTGCCCGTATTTTTCTTGGGTTGCCCAAAACAAAAAAAATAACAGTACCATGGAAATATGATTGACAATATGACTTAGCATTCCCCAAACATGTTCCCTACGTTCCCTATGAAGTACTTTGGTGTTTCTAATGGTCGTATGGTGTATACTTGTGAAGTAGAAGGCCCAAGAATGACTGACAGTCATATTTTGCAGTCATATTTTTCCTCAAGGTGTTGGCTTTTAAGAATATGACTGCAACTAGTCGTCAGTCATCCTCAGTCATATTTTTGCAGTCATAAAATACGCGTTTTTTTGTAGTGTTAAAAAATTTACATTTTTTTGTGAAAATCTGAAATTACCATGAATTTTTTAATAAAAACTTAAAGAATTCATATCAAATGCAATTGATGCTCAAACAATTTGAAAATCTCTCCGTAGCCTTACAATATACTGATGCAATTCTTTTAATCCCTAAAGGTCAGAGACTATGTTTTCACCCAAACCGCTCCAAAACTGCTATTTCTAATACAAGTATCAAATTTTAGAAAGAAAAAAATTTGGAAAAATTTAACCATAGGATCTTGTGTTACACTATTTTGAGAAGTTACGAAAGAAATTTCAGAAATTTCCACCATGTGGATTGCAAGATAATAGCGTTTGAATTGACAAAAATGCTTTTTTTGTCCCTGCAAAAATTCGGGCAGCTGCACTTTACAAGGTCACATTTGTATGAAAAAATGTCCAAAATGTTGGTTACTCTTTGGATTCATTCTTCAAGGCAATTTGGCTACATGCTTGAAATTTTTTAGATAATTTGAAATTGTAAGACATACAGGAAAAAAATTAGTATGTAGAAAGAAGTAGAGAATGTTCAAAACACTAAATTGTTAAGAATTTAAATATGGAATTGAAAAATGCCAATTCCAATGGTTGTAATGTTGTAATAAATAATCTACAATCAATGTTTTTTGTTTTTTTTTCAAAAATATTGAAAATTGAAATAAATAAAAGACTTCAAAGTTTATCTTAGAGTAGAGATTCTATAACTACCCTCAAACTAAGACTCCTCATAACTTCCATCTCAGTAATCAAAATGGAATGATTCAAAGCTTCCCATATATATATATATAAATCTAAAGAACCAATTTCAAATTTCTATTTTTAAAAAAAGTGATTTTTAAAGAAGTTTTTTTAGCTCCCCTGACTGCCCGCCGACCAATGAAAATGACATATCATGGAATAACTTTTTAACCACGTAGTCAAAAGTTATGAAAATTATTGGGCCTTAAAGCTAATCTTTGGACATATCTTGTATAAAAATTTCAAAGAAAAAAAATAGAAATTCCGGTTGCAGTGAGTTGCCCAAAATTGCTATGTTGTCAAAAAACGGTGTTTGGTCCTTTAGGGGTTAACATCAATTGAGGCATTTCAAGAAATTTTGAGTGTAATCAATGACCAATCTTTGGGGGTTCAATTGATTCACAAAACAAGGCTAAGAAAATTTGGAATTATAATTAATTAATTAATTGAAATTGAAAAAATTATATATATATATATATATATTGAATGGTTTTTCAACCAACTAATGGAATTAATGTATTGGCAAATATAGGATCCACTATGTGAGCATGGGATTTGTTTAAAATCATGATTAAAGAAATAATGGAATGAATCCAAACACTATGGTGGCATGAAACCATAACAAAAATAATGGAATTTTGAAGTGACACAACTAAAATTAAAGACCATAGAGAATCCAATGTCTTTTCAATTGAAGGAATCAAAAAGTATTTTGAAGGAACCAATGGAAAACTTTGAGGTTGAATTAATTTCTAAAACAATAGCCACAAGAATTTGGAAATTAGAAAGAAAATATATGAAAATTAAAGAGGTCCATTAATTTTTCAAGCGTGGATTTAGTTTTATAGAAAATTCAATCTATTTTCAATTGAAGGAGTTGAAAAGTAATTTGAGGGAACAAATGGAAACCTTGGGAGTTAATTTGATTTCCAAAACAAAGGCCATAAAATTTTGGATAGAATTCGGATTTAAAAAAATAAAAATGTTGAAAGGGTCAACTCTGCATACATAGGATTTGGATCTTTGGAGGTTTTTTATTGACAAATATAGAATTCAATATTAGCTATTGGTCAACATATACTTCTAAAATCCTCAGTAATGACCTCATAGTTACCATCCATATCAACTAAATTCTTGAGACTTTTAACCCTCAAAGACCGAGCCTGTAATTATTTTTTCAAACTTCATTTTTCAAATACTTTTGAATGTGATACTTTGTATTTCGATTTGAAAAATGAAATGAAATTTCTTCTATTGGTTGTAAGAATTTTACATTGTTTTGAAAAAATATTAGATTACCATGGATTTTAAAATAAATAAAAACAATTCATATCAAATACAATTGATACTCAAGTTTTTTTAAATTGCTCTAGATTAATATCATAGTATCAAACATCATGGTGCATATATTTTTATTTTGTCATTCCAATATTAAAAAATCAGCATTCTGTGGTTACAAATTTATTTTTCAAAATTGCTAGTCAATATTTCAGAAAGCTTACTAAATTTTAAATAGAATTACAAATAAATAGCCAAAGAATATCAATGAGAAGTTGATTTCCAATAGAAATCTAATGATTTCCGATCCGGGCTTCAATATCCAAGTAAAAATTTCCATTACCCCAAAACCTATGATTGGACATCACTTGTAACACAAAGAGTAGTAAAAGCCTTAATAATTGCTTTCAAAAATATTTATAAAATTAATAATTAGATAAAAATAGAATCCCCCCCCCCCCCCCCCCTTGATTGATGGCATTAGAAATATATAAATATCCAAAAATTTAAGTAAATATTTTTACGCAATGGTTTTATAAATGTAAAATAAAAAAATAATTCTACTAACGACCTTTAGTTTGGAATTGGTTTAGTTGATATTTGGTGATATTTTAGTAACAATCTTTAGTTCAAAATTGATTGAGTTAATATTCGGTGATATATTTATTTTTGTATTAACAAATATAGGGTGGATGAGGTGTTCAAGAGACAAGTAGATATAAGTCAACCATGGAATTTTGAAGTCACACAACTAAAAGCCATCAAATGCTTCAAATAATTTGTGTGCTTTCACTAATAATTGAAAAGAACACTTAACAAATTTTTATTCAGAAAATGTTGCTTTGGACCATGGAATTGTATTAGAGGATTTCGGAGGCCAAAGCAAGTTAGACTGTAAATTCCCAAGAATTCCCTAATGACATTGAACAATGAAAACTATGCCATAGCAATAATTTGATGTGGCCTCAATCGTGCCACATCAAATACTAGTGTTTAATTAGTTTTTTAATTATTTAAATATTCTATCAGCAATGGTTGGTTCATAACAAGGAAAATAGGTCTAAAATGGCCTCCCATGCCTTCAAATCCCTTCTAATTTCATAACTATGATTACTACAAGTAATTATTACAAATACTATGTAGGAGCTAATATCATGAAAATGATTTAAATATTATCCAAAATAAATTAAAAATCATTAAAATTAAATTAATAAATCATTAAAAATTAAATTAATAAATAATGAAATCATTAAAAAAATTATTAAAAATTAAATTAAAGATCAATAAAAGTTGATAAAAATGAATTTTAAATACCCACTTTGTAGTACCATGCATTGTTACTCACTATAACAGACTACTATACGACTTGGAGGAGGGCCAAAAATTAGCAAAAAATGGATACATGAACATTTTTATTTTTAGTAATTTTAGAAAAATCATTCAAATGAATTGAAATGAGCTTTTTTTTACACTTTGTTACGCTTGAATTGCACAAAATTGCACAAATGAATTTTTTTTCATTCCAATCTTCATGCAAAGGACGCACACTTTAACCCATGTACAGTACATGCCACAAATATCAAAATTTGCATAAAACCTTGTTGTCATTGCATGTGATCTTGGTAATTCACCTACTTTTTTAATTTTTGGTTCCAAATTTTCATTTTTAGGTCAAAAATAGGACTAATCCCCCCCCCTGGCAAAGGTAGACATCCAAATGGAGGTTCTTTAAAATTAATAAATTAATTTTCAAAAATTGCAAAATAATTACTCAATGTCTACAATTATCTTCTCAGAAGAGACAAGTAGTCCCACCTTAATCCCCCTCTGGAAAATCAATAGCCATGCGATTAAAAAAAACAATACCCCCCAGTGTCATACGATTCGACTTGAAAAAGTTGTTAGTGCAGGTGGTCCATTTGCTCGAATCGTCTACGTGCCTTTCAAAATTGCAAGTGAGGGTTACAATAATTGTATTGAAATCCGCCCATGTTGTGAGGACATTGTTGGAGGAGATAGCCGTGACATTGTTTAGATCAAGTGCGACAATGTGCGATAGTGTGAAATTACAATTTGTACATGATAACTAAGGTTGATTTTGATATTTTTTTTATGAAAAGCTTGAAACTTAGCAAATTGCATTTATCTTGACGTAGATGCAAAGTCACTTGACGCTTACCTTGACATGATGCTTCTTGTTTAGGTATCCAGACTTTGTGACTTGTATTATTACACTATTTTATCACTTATACTACCAATGACTGAAAGAAATTCTCAAATATAAATTAGTTAATGACAATCAATTGAAAAGTCAATAGAGTGGAATCGCTTCAATTAATCTTTCTATATGTGAATGTTAAATGACAGCAAAATGTGTAGACTGAGGGCTTCACATGCAAAAGTTCTAAAATCACAGCACGAGTATCCAAATTGTCACAGATTCCATCAACATTGTTTTCCATTGTGCAGAATTTCCAACAAGTGGAATGCTTGCTTGAATGTACAATTGAAAATCATTGCAATTTTAAAACAAAACATCAACTAGTCTCTTCAAAGAATTCCCTGTAGACAGAATTTGATACTTGTCAAACATAGAGACCTCAAAGAAGACACTTGCATTTGAAATCACAAAGAAGTATGATAACTTGCATTTAAAAAACAACATTTGCCCTTTGAAGATGGAAGTGTTAGCTACATGTTTATTGTGCTTTGATTGAAGTAGTGTAGTAGGGTGTCTGAAGCGGTGATTGCGAGACTATGAAGAGTAAATTGTTGGGTTTTTTTTTTTTTTGTGGGAATTGAAATTTTTAATGTATTTTAGGGTTTGCTGCAAGAAGATAGGAATTGAGGAAGAAGGAAGTAAATTTAGAGGTTGAGTGTTTCAATGTAGGGAATTGGAAATTATTTTTTTCCAATGGCTACATGCCATGTATACAAAAATTATTCCTTGACTACCCTACTAGTAGGCTTGTACATAGTTCTATACTATCACTATCACCTCAAAAGAGATCACATGTACCTTCATTTTAAATTTCACATATATTGCATGTACATCACTAAAGTTATAGTCAAGAAACTACCCATCTAAAGCCAAGGGACAAAAAATAGAACAAGTGTTTCTTGAAACCACCTTGCATTGTTTTAATAATTTAAAAAATGACCTTTGAGAGTTGAAGAGTTATTTTAGGTGCAAATTATTTTGTAAAATTGTTATGTTCATGAGAGCATAGGTCACTTTTGAATATACCTACAATTTTTAACATTCAACATTTTTCTTTAGTACAAAGTCAACAAAAATTGGTCATTTAGAACAATAAACCCTTGATTCCAGTGAGATGGAAATTAAATGAATTCTATGACTTTTGCAATAATGATTAGAATAGCCTGAAGCAAAGTCATATTAGTTGAACTTGGTTATTAAAAATCATTCTTAAAATCATATATAGAAATTTAAAATTATAAAGTCACTCGATTGTGGTCAAATTTGCAAAAATCTTAAAGAAGGCTTTACAAAATTCTAGAACTTAATAAAGAGACCTCTATACAAGTCAGCTCTACACCAACTCCAATCCAAAGGCCATCACAACAATTACATTGTAACCCTTACATTTTCTAATTACTTAGAATTTCTACAATAGCCTAGGGATTAATTACTTTCTCAAAAAAATCACTAGCTTAGGTTCAAGAAAGTTAGGTGAGTTCAAATATAAGCTACCACTTAGGCTTAGTAATTAAAATTAAAAAACTTTCAAGTGCTCCATTATCAAGCTCCAAAATTGAACAATTAAGTCTCTTTTTGCAATCAAGTTGGAAATAGGCCCCTAAACCTTCAATCTTCAATGGTGTTATTGGTAGCGTAGAGAGCATCAGAGCCCTAGTATAATTTTGTATTGGCAAATATAAGGAGCATTAGGTGTGAAGAGTCAAGTAGACACAACTTGGCCATAGATGGAATTTTGAGGCCATATGTCTAAAGCCGTGAAATGAAGACACAACTTGGCCATAAATGGAATTTTCAGGCCATATGTCTAAAGCCATGAAATGAAGCTATACAAGTAAACTACAACTATTGCTTCCAATAATTTGTGTATCCCTTCACCCGCAATTGCAATATTTTAACTAGGGCTTTATTCTTCTTTGCTGTACCAATGGCATTTGATCAAAGGATTTTGGGATTGTGCGACCTTGATAATGGGACTTTTCACAAGGATATTGAAATCTTTGAAAACATTATATTTCTATTGAAAATCAATTTCCTTGATACCCTTTGATCATTCATTTGTAATTCTAATTGACCTCCAAAGTATGAAGGTCATTTCTTCGTCAAAAAAACATCTAAAATTGTCATTTTCAATGCAAACAACAAAAAATTGAAGTATTTGTTTTTTTTGCATATCCAACTATAGGATTATACACTAGACTAGTATGAGAATGTCTTGAAAGAAATTTCAGAAACTTTGACCACATCAATTACAAGATATAAAGCGTTTAAAATTTAAAAAACTAATTTTATATGGCTTTGAATCCTTTAATTAAACTTTTTAAACTAAAAATTGTGAATTACAAAATTTGAATGCTAAAGAGTTGAGTTGAGAGTTTGGAAAAACATTCCCAATTTTCCCCCTGTAAATTTCATTCTTTAAAAAATTGCTAAGTTGAAGTAAATACAAGATAGAAGAAAAAACTAAATTGTTGATAGCTCTAATAAAATGGTGAGATTGTTCTAGAGAGCAAATTAAACAATGTCCACCTTCTTTTAAATTTAAATTGGTAAAATTGTGTTAAAAAACGGATCCTATTCAATAGGGATGGTCACACCTTCTCTGAGAATGAAACTTCTCTAAAGAACTAATGAGAAGGTATGGAGTGAAAAGAGGAACCAATAGGAGCCCTTCTCCATGAAGAAGGTGTGACCCCCCTTTTGAGAATGGAGAGAAACAAAGAGGATGGAGAATCAATAGAGAAACTTCTTCACGCCCATTCTTCACCTCAAGAAGAGAAGAGAAAAAAATTCTCAACCTTTAGAAAAATGGGCCTTCTACAATTCAAAGAGAGAGTGCCTCACTCTTGTTCTTTGGAGATTGAGAATGGAGAGAAGAAAGTGCTATTGCTTCAGATCCTACTCCTCTACAATTCTTGACACCATATTCAAGTTGCGCTATGGGAGAATATTTTTGAGATAGTGGACTTTTTGTGTTAAAATATGAAACCTATACTTTGACACCTAAAATCCTATGTCTTGGAGTTGTCATTTTATTTTTTTAAATTACAACAATTTTTATAAAATACGTACCGTACCTTTGGGGTCGATTCAGCCCCTCTTTCTACTTATAAGAAGATAACCCCCCACCCCACCCCACCCCACTAAATGCTGGAAAATCGTTCTTTGCGGCAACCACTAGAATATTACATAATGATTTAAAGAGAATCATAGCCTATTCAACTTGTAGCCAATTAGGCTACACTATTTTTGCTTGTGGTATTTTCCAACTATTTTGTTAGCGTATTTCATTTAATGAATCACGTTTTTTTTAAGAGATTATTTTTTTTGAGTGCAGTTCCAATGATTCATGCTATGTCGGATGAACAAGATATGCATAAGATGGGAGGATTTGCTTCTTTGTTACCTTTTATTTATGCCATAATGCTTATATAAATAGTTTATCTTTAATGGATTTTTTCTTTTTGTAGTGGATTTTGTTTTAAAGATATTATTTTAGAGCTCACTTATAATAAATATAAGATTAGTGGTAACTTTGATTTATGGTTAAGAAGTTATTTTGTTTCTTTTTTGCTTCCTATTATTATTTTTTCTATTTTTTTTAACATCAACAAATTCATTCAAGAGAGACATCTTATGACATTAGGATGCATTCATTCTTATGCTAATCCCTTTAATCTTTGAAGGACGAACTAGTACCCATGGATATCATCCATTTTGGTATCTTGTGAATCACTGGTTTAAAAAAATCAAAAGTACTCATTGGAAGTCAAACTACTATGAAAGACCTCCTTTTTCCACACAAAATTTGAAAAATGAATAGTTGCCCTTCTATCCTACATATAAGGAGTTTCTTTTTGTCATTCATCATCCAAAGATTGGTCGAAGTGTCGTTTATGGGTTAATCTTTTTGACTTTTGGAAGTATTTTTGTAGGATATGTGGCCAAAGCGTGACAATCCCTATTATTTTCTCAAAGAACTTGTGCCTAATAATAAGATTGCCCGCAAAACAAGAAGCTTCATCACTTTCTCATCACTTATCCAAATGGAATGAAATCCAAAAGCTTTCTTCTAAAGCTTTTCCAAGAGTTCAAGAAAGAAGAAAAGAACGTGATTAAGTCAGAGTGTGTCAACCAAGGTGTTCATCAAATTGGGGAAATGAATCAACGCTCGGCCTCTATCCTCCCTCCTTCTCAAAACAACTCCCCTTTCAAAGTTCCAATTAGAAGTTGTTCTTCATAGTGAGTCTAGGAAATGAACATTCAAGGGCACTCAAAAGGTCAAGGAGTTTGCATGGGCAACCTACATTCCCCCTTCCAGTATCTACATGTGAATGTCAATGTGGCAAGCATGACAACAGGGCGAGCCTGCCTCAACCAAATGGTGGGGCCCCTCCCGGCCTCTTTGGTTGGCTATTCCTTTTTTTTCCTACAAACAAAGGCCATGAAAAGCTCTGGCTTGCTTAGCCCTACAATTTCGTAGGCGGAAAAGACACACTAGTAGCAGCAGCCCATTTTTGACTTGCCAATGGGGCTCTGTTTCAAAGGGAGGGAATCATGCGGTGGCACATTTCCAGCTATTATTGTGGAAATTGAAAATGCGTCGGGCTGGAACATCTGAGCACAAAAACGGGCTAAAGAGTTGGAACCTAGGGATCCCGTTTCGGCTTCTCTTTTGATAGCGGATACCGGTGTCATTTGAGAATTGAGAGAGGGTGGAATCAATAATATTAATATTTGAAGGGCCTTATTTTGTGGGAGGCTTATTATTATTGAGGGCTCAATTTTATGTTGAACCCGCTTGGATGAAAACATGGTCATTTAATATTGGTAAGAGTTCTCACTTTTGGTGGAGTATGACCAACCACTGTAGTTGGTAAATTGACCTTTTATCATGCTAGCATGCATCATTCATATGATCTACACTTCCTTGATTTTTATTATTTTCAAACTTGATGAAAAATTAGTAAAAAATAGTATACTCTTCAATATTTATATTCTCCAAGCAAACAAGTGAAGGTAGGTGGCTCAAAAAGCAACCCTTTAAGGGTTGTTGGACCTTTTTGATGGATTTCAAATGCCCAAGAATATTTTCCCTTATTTTTCACTTGAATAAAAATTGATGCAGAATCTAATATAATTGGTTTATTATTTTGTAGGAGCATTTATAAATTATTTATGAATTTCCAAAGAATTTTCCAATAGGCACTTTTTTTTAATCCTAGGGCTTGCAAAACCCGTGTATGTGCAGTTTGAAAAAAGATATGGCTTAACCTAAAACAAACACTACGGCATTCAAAAAATAATATACAAGGTTCCTAAATGCAACCCTTACTAAACTAAAATGGACCCTACGTTCTTTTAACATTCATAAAAAGGCAATTGGACAATCACTTCCCATTAAAAAAATTAAGTGGACACACCTTGGTTGTGAAATGGATCCTCCCCGACTCTTATTCCATCCATTGACAAACCTTAATTATGCTCTCACATTTTTGGCAATCCATTTTAGAACCATTTACTCTTCATTTTAGAGCTTCCTATGGGGTTGTTTGAAGAGGAGTGTTGCTCTTTGAGCCACCTACCTTAAAACGCTTAACACTGTTAGAAATAGGTGATATACCTTAGTGGTACATGTGACACTAATTTACCACAGTTACATTAATGTTTGGAATAGTATAGATTCACATATTTATGTGTTGTGTTAATTTGAAAAGAAAAGAAAAAGTGGTGGCACTAATTTTCTAAGTGACTTTTAAGTCTTACTCACTCTCTAGTAGGACAAATTTGTCTTCGTGTAGCTAAATTCATTGGAATATTTTTTATAAAGTTTTACTTGAAAGATGGATATAATTGGCATTTAATCCAAGTGGTTTCATTATTATTGGACCTTTGTGGATTTAGTTATGAATCTTAGAAGGTGAAATGTTGTAGGGATTTAAAAATGTTATAATTACATTCAATATTCCAATATGAAGTACTTTTCTAGGGACACTGTATGAATTAGGGTACTTTTAGCATCTCCTATGCTATATTATTGGCTCTAGACCAAAAAAGAAGAAGCTTTCAAATTTTCATTTAAAGAAACTACTTTCAAGTGATGAAGTAGAGATTCTCAGTCTTTCATCGAATGTAATCAATTTGATGAAATTAAAGTTTGTAATATATCTGTATAAAGATATCTATATATAATAATACTATTGTAGAATTTAGGATGTCAAAGGACTTAATTTTTGTCATGATAAATATATATAAAAATGGTCATTTTTTAATTTGGTATTATTTAAATAAATATCTAACTTAGTTTGGTAGCATATCCAATGGAAAATTCAAATTTTAGTAGAAATTAAACTTATTAATGAAATTCAAAGTAAAAAATGAATACTTTTGGATGTTTGGATTTCACAATGTACCTCTTTAAAAAGATCCCGCTAGTTATGCAATTGCAATTGTTATTAACGTTTGCTTTCAATTATGTTGTAAGTGAAAGGCAAAGTCAATTTATCTTTGTTGAGTATTTAATTTTTTTCCAAAGTAAAAATTGGAAGACGCTGAAAATGGTTATTTTGCAATACTTTTGTATAGACATTCAAAACTTAGTTTTTTGGAAAAAAGTACAGTTTTCCAAATATTTTGTAGTTTTTTTTTGGAATAATTTCCCACCAAATTTGCCCTACAACTTTCGTATAATATAATAACAAAATTGGAAACCTTCCATTTGTCCGGCAAGCAGTGAAGACCTCACTACCTAAAAAAATTTGGGATATACTGCACAACACTTGTTGCCTCCTTAGATAAATAATTCTTAAAAAAGAAACAAGGAACATTAGAGTTCAGATGCGATTTGCCAAAAGATCTTCTAAATTATTTATATATTGGGGTTGGCAAATCTTTTAAATTAAGATTTTCTTTTCTACAAGTATTATTATGGCATAAAAAATGATGGAGATTCTTTTTGCTTCTCTATAAACCATAAAACATGTGATTGGTTGGAAGTTAATGTAGAAAGTTACACGGTGGGATAAACAAATGATCCACATTCTAAACAAGTCATTTTTGGAATGAAAATTTGCTAAAAGTAATGCAAAACAAATTTCAAAGAAATGTTTGACAAATTTTTCTCAATGGATGAAATACCTAATTTTCTATAAAATTTTGAGATGAAATCACTTTTCTTGAATGAATGTACACACTTTTGAGATGAATAAATGAAGTGTCACCCTTGCATGGCATAAATAGTTTCATTCCATTGGATCTCCACAGGTTCGTCACCCCCAATGAAATTCGCTTTCTGCATTGCCCCCAAATAAATAATGAAAAGAAACCCGGGGTATATTTCTCGGGTCCAGTATTTTGGGAGTCACAGTATTTGTACTTTCCTGTGTACCACAGTATATGCTACGCCCTCTGAAATTTACCAAAACGGAACTGGCCATCTCCGGTCATCACCAATTCACCACCCTCCGCGTGCAAGGACACGTCCACCTACTGTACTGTACAGTAAGGTCTACTTCATTTACGAATTTTTCAGTTAGTTTTCACTAGAAAGCTCAGCAATTTTAGGAAGCTCTAGCATGCTAAAAAATGAACCAATTTTGAAACCGCAAATTGAGTTGAAATCACAATGAAGTGAACTTCACCTTCATGATGAGTGAGAAATAAATAATTTAAAATTATACAATAAGTGGGATTACTTTTACACACTATCTACCATTTCATAGAGAACCTTTGGAGGATAGTCAAAGATTTCTTGCATTTGGGTGAAGAACAAACAAGAAATTGTACAAAAATTTCAAGTTGTATGGAAATAAGTATCTCTAAAAAAATTGTGAAGGTTCATATCTTATATGTACCATTGAATACAAGTTGTAATTTTCACAAATGGTGGCAACACTAGATAGTACGTAGTGTATAGAAAACATAAAACTCTTTGTATGATTTTCAATTACATAATACATATGTGTGTTTGTAATGATGATAAAATAGACTTCAGTATGATTCCAACGCAATTTGAAATTTAAGATTCCGTTCAATAGGAGCGCACACAGGCCTCCCAAAGTTCTCCTACTTAATATCAGCAGGATCCAATAATTCGTAAATGAAGTAGACCTTACTGTACAAACCAGCGCAACCTCCTCGTACGGTGCTTGCCATTGCTGCTGCTTCTCCAGGTGCTGTTGCAATACTATAATAAAAAATAGAGGCAGGAGCTGCTGAATGAACTGAAGAATCTGGTTGAGTAACTTCAGGCTCGCCCCCTGATGACAAGTAAGCAACTCGGCAGTGCACGCCTCTATTGCTTCCGTTCCCTCCAGCAGCAAAAAGTGCATGCCCTCGAATGCCTCTCATTCCATCGCCGGGCCACAGCACAAACGCAACGCAACGCAACGCAGCACAAGAGCAAACGAGCGAGCGAGCGAGCGAGCCAGCAAAGCAAGCAAGCGCCATTTCATTTCTGGAATTCGCGGGTGCCCGTTCGGTGAGCATGCACGGTCCTCCGCCTGTTCCGCGCTTTTCTTGCAATTTTCTGCACTTTCTTGCGGCAAGTTTCGCCGCGTCCGTGGATGAGAGTCTCACTAGAGAGCGCCGTTGATCTCTGTGGAGGAGAGTCGACAGACGTCGTGGTTGTTGTCTTTAAAGTTGTAGCTCCTTGTTGTGTGAGAATTCTTGGCGTTTTCTTGCTCGTTGTGGAGAATCTCTGCGAATTTGCCGCGAGTGGTGAAGATGCCGAGGTCGATTGTTCTTCGAATTTTGTTTGTGTGTTGACGTCGGTACGGGAGGACGGGAGGGCCAGTTTTGGTGGATTTTGGTGAGGTTGTGGCGGAGTGGAGTTGTTGTGCGTTATGCAAGGCAGGAGAGAGTCGTGTGAGAGTTGGTCTTAGATCGTAAGGCGTGTTTAAAAATAAATAAAAACTGTTGCGGAGGAATGAGAGGTGCATGCGGACTCCCTGTTTCTGGAGTTGGAGAGTGGCGTTGGCGATTATTTTATGAGATGATACTCTGTTTTGAAATAGTTTGTCTGGATAGCGTTGGTGCTCTTCTTGTGGTGAGAGTACGATTTGCTCCTACTATCAAGACATTTGAAGAGCTGGCGAGGTGGATTTTGTGCTGTAGAAGATAGGAAGCGTGGTTTTATGCTATGGAAGTTTTTTTTCTGGTTGTGTGAAAATTGCATTTTAGGATTGCCTTCGTGAATTCAAGTTTATATGTATCAAAGTCGTGACGCAGTGGTTCCCAGTTCTGCAGGTTTTGCCATTTGACGTCTTCTGTCCAGCTATGTCTACATGATGACAATCGCAAAAAAAGTCTTTACTTAGTATTATTGGTAGAGAAATAATGCCAGGATTTTGATTATGAACATGCTTGAGACGTTAGGGCTCAGGTGAGGTTTCTATGATTAGAACAATTTTGGGCAGGTTTGAATGTTGCTCCTGCTCCCGAATGGCGTTTTTTGTCACTGATTTCCGTGTTCTGTTACTGAGCGGCAAATATCAACGAGGCATATCTGTCTTGGTTTTCCGCAGTGCTTCGACTGTGGAGGAGTGACGTAGCGAGCACCTCTGTTAAATCCTGGGCGAGTTCTTCTTGTCGACCCCTGGCATAACGTGGCTTGGCAACCTTGTATCCGCTGCGACAACGGTCCAGTGCATTCAGCATTCTCGTTGAGAGTGGCTGAGGATGGCGGCCTCTACCGTCACTGGGAAGGACCACGATTCTCATATTCAAGCTTGTTACGGTGAGAAGAGTTCATACGAGACGTTCGAACCGGCGAATAATTTCTCTTTGGCTTATAGGATGCGATATTTGGATCATTGAAGGGACTAGAAACCCTTGCTGATTAAAGTACCTTCTGATTTCATAGCATGAGTGTCCCTCTGGTACTCTCAATTGGTGCAAGTGTTTACTAGCCTACATGTGCCAGAACGAGCTGAATGAAGTCATATCCAAGGACATTTGGAGGCCTGCTTTATTTATTGCTGAGGACTTTCATCGTCAGTACTGATTTTCGCTAGATTGTGCTATTCTTGCAGAAATTCCCACGGAAAGGATGGCATTTGATGAGACACGAATTTGAAGAAGTCATTTTTCATTGTCTTGTTGGTGAGCGTGGATAGGCTGCGGCTTTATGGTCGTCCTCTGTCATGAAAATGATTCGGTGACAAGCTCTCCAGCTGCTTTGGCATTCTCAACATCCGGTAATTAATTACTTGTGACAGTTGTGAGTCATTTGCTTATGTCTATGCTCTGTGCTTTGAATGTGTGTGCGAAAGTTCAAATTTTCCGTTGGCTTCCGATCTCACTGCTATGTTTTCTCTGTGTGTTCGTGTAGATCTACGATTATCAATCAATGTTTTAGGATCTGCTGCCGGGCTCTACGAATTTTAAGGGCACCACTGCTGCATTCTTCTCTCCCACCATGGCGGAGAATCACGTTAAGAAGACGGACTTGACTGGCCTTGAAGCATTGAACAATGAAACTGTTGACTTGGTGAGATTTTTGTTTTCCAGTCGATGTTCTAATCTTTATGCAGAGCTGGAATAGTAAACCTTAGCGCTTCGATTTTAGACCAAGCTTTCACCATATTGCGGTCGGTTATCATCCAATTGTGAGGGTTACCATATGAATAATGCAACGGGTACTTGCTGTAATAATTATGATAAACATTGTTATCCTTGTGGATATCGAACCAGTATCACTGCTATGGCTTGACTCTCGAGACCGCAATTCTTCACGTGTTTCTGCAGGAACACATCCCGATAGAGGAGGTCTTTGAGCAATTGAGGTGCTCAAGGACTGGTCTCACAGATGAGGAAGGCGAGGCGAGAGTTAATATATTTGGCCAGAACAAGCTCGAAGAGAAATCGGTGCTTCTTTCGGATCCCTTCTCATTTACTCATTTGGCGCCCTCATTAACATTGCTTCCTAGTGAGGAATGCCTCATTAATTTTAGAGATTTTGTGCACCATTCTTAGAATATTGAATTGATGAATCTCTTGCTGTACAATGACAGGAGAACAAATTTCTTAAGTTCTTGGGGTTTATGTGGAACCCCTTGTCTTGGGTGATGGAGGCTGCTGCCATCATGGCCATTGTCCTCGCCAATGGACAAGTAAAGTCTCAAATCAACAACTCCAGAGATCTGTCCTTTTCTCTACTTACCCTGAGCCGTTTGATATTGCTATTGTTTTTTCCTGTAAGCTCCTGATGCATGTTTTCTTGCCATTGAGTCATTATGGGTTGGTTGTCAGGGACTACCTCCTGACTGGCAAGACTTTCTGGGAATTATTTGTCTGTTGTTGATCAATTCAACAATTAGCTTTATTGAGGAGAACAATGCTGGGAACGCTGCTGCGGCTCTGATGGCACAGCTCTCCCCTAAGACCAAGGTTTGCACTTTGGATTCCTTGCCAGCATCAATTTGTCTTATTAATTGCATATTTTAAGCCCTCCTTGTGGTTCCTCTATTAAAATCGAATTCGATCAATATACGAACATGGTAATGATGCGAAAGTTGGATAGTAGCTGGGTTCAGTTGTATCACTCTGAGCTGAGAATCTTGATTCACCAGGTCTTGCGAGGAGGGAGTTGGCAGGAGCGAGATGCATCCATATTGGTGCCTGGTGACATCATTAGTATCAAGCTTGGTGATATCATTCCTGCAGACCTACGCCTTCTTGAAGGAGACCCCTTGAAAATTGACCAGGCAATGATTTCTACAGTTTATCTACTTCTTTCACTATTTTATGATGTACCGAGGTTTGTGTCCCTGAGGACGACCCTTCAAATTGTGATCTAAATTATATCGCTCTTTTGGTGTTAGTCATGCTAGTTTCTAGAGTTCACTTACCTATGTTTCTGTTTCAGATGGAGGGGGTGAAGTAATATTCATTTCTAACATGAAATTTTTGTTGGCTGGGTCTGCAGTCTGCTCTTACTGGGGAATCAATGCCTGTTACCAAGAAGCCTGGAGATGAAGTATTTTCGGGTTCTACTTGCAAGCAGGGAGAGATTGAGGCTGTAGTCATTGCAACCGGTGTTCACACGTTTTTTGGTAAAGCCGCGCATCTTGTTGACTCTACGAACAATGTGGGCCACTTCCAGAAGGTGATTACCATCTATTTGGTTCTCAATATTATGACACTAGCGAATGTTGTCAAGTTGCTGTGAATGATCGTTAAAATCTGAGAGGATTTCATGTTTTAGGGACAGGTTCCTCCAATGACATCAATTACTCGAACATTTCATATTGATTTTAAGCAGTATAAGATAGAACGTATACGAGTACTAAGGATTTTGCCCTCGTTTGATCTCACCCTATAATCGCTGTCTTGCTTGTATTACAGGTGCTGAAAGCTATTGGAAATTTCTGTATAATCAGCATTGCAATCGGAATAGTGATTGAAGTCATCGTGATGTTCCCCATTCAGCACCGGAAATACCGATCTGGCATCAACAATCTCTTGGTGTTGCTCATTGGTGGAATCCCCATTGCCATGCCCACTGTGCTTTCTGTCACAATGGCTATTGGCTCTCACCGTCTTTCCAAGCAGGTCAACCACAGTAGCTTCGAATTTAGATTTGACTGGAACTACGAACTCGTTCGATTTCCGCATGTTCTAGATGAGCCAGATCTCCTTGTCTATGCGATACGAACTCCTAACTTGCTTTCATCAATGTTTCGTAACTGGCTGCACAATCACTGTACACCATGACGCTGTATGTCACAATCCAATGAATTCTAAGGGTTTAATTCCTAAACTAATCTTTCCAGTTACATCTGCCGGATTTTACACATTGCAATGGTTAGATTTTTTGGGTCGCTTAAATACCAAGTGATGAGAGCATGCACGACGAACTGCTATGCTTCTGTTGTTTTTTGTACGGAGTGAAGCATGCTGTTCAACTTCACATTCTTATCACGAATTTCTAATCTTGACATTCTTCCCTGACAAATCTATCTTTTTCAATCGTGCAGGGAGCCATCACCAAGCGCATGACTGCAATTGAGGAGATGGCAGGAATGGATGTTCTATGTAGTGACAAGACTGGAACGCTAACACTGAACAAGTTGACAGTTGACAAGACCTTGGTGGAGGTACTTTGGCAGATACCGCTTTCGATGCGCATACGCATTGTCCTCTGAGCCCTTTAATACTCAGTCATTTAAGAAACCCCTTGCTTGTTTGATTTATAATTCCCTTATCGAGTGGTTTCGAGTCGCTGTTTCTTTTCGAGAATTTGTAGTTCTATGATGAGCTCATTCGAATAATCTTTTGCTTTTTACTATTTTCTTGAAAAAGTCCTTCATCTTCCCATTCTAACCCGATCTTGTAATAAATTATAGTCGGATATAAATTAATAGTTCATAAGTAATGAGTCGTCACTATAAGAGATAATTAACGGGCTTGTGGTTTATCTGTGCATAACTACATTTGTAGACAGTCGTGAAGGTTTTGATTCGACTTATCCATGATTTGCTCTAAGCTAGTATTGATCAATAATTCATATTTTTGTTTTTTAAACAGGTATTTAACAGAGATGTGGACAAAGATATGGTGTGCTTACTCGCAGCTAGGGCTTCCAGAGTGGAAAATCAAGATGCTATTGATACAGCCATCGTCGGAATTCTAGCCGACCCCAAAGAGGTGATACATTTTGTTGTCAGGAACCGTTTTTCGTTTTTCGATTTCACTAGTCTTGATTGAGTTAAGTCGAATCTCCTTCAACCTATAGGTATAGCTCACGTAATGATGGGACGTGATGGGACATTGATTTTATATGGATGTGTGTTGCAGGCTCGAGCGAATATTCAAGAGCTTCATTTTCTTCCGTTCAACCCAGTTGACAAGCGTACAGCGATTACTTATATTGATAGCAGCGATGGCAAGTGGTATCGAGCCAGCAAAGGAGCACCTGAACAAATACTAGATCTGGCTCATAACAAGGCAGACATAGCTGCGCGAGTGCATGCAGTCATCGATAAATTTGCAGAACGGGGGTTACGTTCACTAGCAGTTGCGAGGCAGGCAAGGAATTCGTATGAAACCATTCTTTTCCTTCAGTTTACCCTTGAGTAGATGATCGTGTGCCGATTTGCCAGTTGGATGCGGCCAATCTCTATTCCAAGTTTTTTCATCCCTGATACAGCTATTCTTTTCATCCCTGGCATTTTCTTCCTTCAAGAAAATGATTAATGAGTGGCTACGAGATTAACGAATTTAAATTTCTCTGTCTAATGGCACCCGCTAGGTAGTCACCCTGTTCGATATATGCTCAAAATTGGGCTACTCACGATTCATGCAACTTACATGTGTGAGTATTTTGTGGAGCTAAGACCTATATAATTGTGAAACAGGAAGTACCAGAACAGAGTAAAGAAAGTCTCGGTGGACCTTGGGAGTTCCTGGGGTTACTGCCGCTATTTGATCCACCTCGACACGACAGTGCTGAAACCATTCGTCGTGCACTTAATCTCGGAGTTAGCGTTAAAATGATCACAGGTATCACTTGAGCTTTGAGTATTCATGCGTTGTGCTTACGATCCATGTCTACAGAGTTGTGTTTGCAATTCATTTTGCAGTCTGATAGTCTATTAACACTGTAGACCAAAAAGTGAGCGTTCATTTTTACTGTTTTGGGGTGTGCAGGTGATCAGTTGGCTATCGGCAAGGAGACAGGACGGCGGCTAGGCATGGGGACCAATATGTATCCTTCGTCTTCTTTGTTAGGAGCACAGAAGGACGCGAGCATTGCTGCATTGCCTGTAGATGAGCTTATTGAGAAGGCGGATGGCTTTGCCGGTGTCTTTCCAGGTGAACTGAAGAAATCTGCACTTAATATTCAAGTTCCTAAGCGGATTCTAGATTCTTCTTATCCTAATATTTTGGGTCCCTTATGCAGAACACAAGTACGAAATCGTTCGGAGACTGCAGGAGAAAAAGCATCTTGTTGGCATGACTGGTGATGGTGTGAATGATGCTCCTGCTTTGAAAAAGGCAGATATTGGTATTGCTGTAGCAGATGCCACCGATGCTGCTCGAGGGGCCTCCGACATAGTGCTCACAGAACCTGGTCTGAGTGTTATCATAAGTGCTGTGCTAACCAGTAGATCTATTTTTCAGCGGATGAAAAACTACACGGTAAATCCTCGACCGTAGGTACCCGTATCAAAAAAAATTTCTATATTGTATACTGTTATCAGTAACTAGTCGTAATGATCTTGATGAGATGAACTTGCTGACATTTATCCCCTGGCCGAGAATCCTCCTACTTGCTTCGCAATTTATGATCTCTTGGAAATCATTCGATTGATTATAGGACTCAAATGAAAAGGGTGCTGTGTTTGGGTCTTATTTTGCAGATTTATGCTGTCTCTATCACCATTCGTATAGTGGTGAGCAATCATTTTACTAGCCCTTTTCATTCCTTAGTCTGGCTATTTGACATGTGTGACATTTTCATTCTCGATCGTAAATTAGAATCTGTAAACCTTGCATTCTTTGATTTACATTTCTGTGAAGATAGTGTGACCACACATCTTCCAGTTCACTGAATTGTATGTTTTTCGCAGCTGGGGTTCCTGCTACTCGCTTTGATCTGGAAATTCGACTTCTCACCATTCATGGTGCTGATAGTTGCAATCCTCAACGATGGTTAGTAACATTCTAGAGATTTTTCATTAAGGAGCCTTATTTTCTAAATTTGTTTTATTTAGTATATCCGAACCGAAATGCTATATGAACCCAAATATACCATATGAACTAATCTGAATCCTCCAAGAGAAAGTAACCCGAATGCTACAATGTATCCCAACCTTAATTCCAAGTATCTGTAAAATGTCGGATTAGTGATTTCGTATCTCAGAAATTATAAATGTTCACTGGAACTGTTCATCTTGTGACTAACGCTACTTCCAGGAAAGGTATCTGTATCCAAATTCAACTGAACAGCTTTCACCTTGATTTTACTGCGAAGGTTTGTAACCCATTTTGGATGACATAGGTACCATAATGACTATCTCAAAGGATCGCGTCAAACCATCTCCCGTGCCAGACAGCTGGAAGCTGAAAGAAATATTCTCCATTGGAGTTGTGCTGGGTACATACCTGGCGTTGATGACGGTTCTGTTCTTCTGGCTTATGCATAAAACATCGTTTTTCCCGGTATATGTCTGAACACTCTCAATATGTGCCATTAATTCTGGCTCCATTTGATGGAATGACAGCAGTTGTGAAGACGTCTGCATGTGACGATGAGCCGTGGCACTCGTCATAAGCTTATACAAGTGAATTCACTGTTGCAGGATCGCTTTGGAGTGAAGGATATAAGCTATAGTAACAGTCGTATGACAGCGGCTGTGTATTTGCAAGTTAGCATTATCAGCCAAGCCCTCATTTTCGTAACACGTTCTCGATCTTGGTCCTTTTTGGAAAGGCCAGGTTCCCTCCTTATTTTTGCTTTTTTTGCTGCTCAACTGGTAAGATTTATCTTTCCTTACTAATTTTATTGCTCTAGATCTCAAATGTGTCGGTTTCGATGATCAAGAATTGATACTGTACATGATTCCATTAGAAGTACCACGAATCTTACTGTACCTGACTCCCAAACTTCCTGATCGGAGTTGCCGTAAGTTGTGCTAATTAGACCAATCTTTTTGTTCTTGCACAGGTTGCCACAATTATCGCCGTATATGCTAATTGGGGATTTGCTAACATCAGAGGCATTGGATGGGGCTGGGCTGGAGTTATCTGGCTCTACAGTATCGTGACATATGTACCTCTTGATATCATTAAGTTCATCGTTCGTTATATTCAAAGTGGAACAGCATGGGATCTTCTGCTTGAGCGCAAGGTCTAGGACTCGACTTTGCACCCGACACAAATCCATTATTTTCATTGCCAAAGTTATGTGGAGACCGTGATGCTTTATGCAAATTTAGCGACGAGTAGATACTTTGTACGTTTGAGATTCTTGCCTTCTAACGTAGTCAATCGATGTTACAGACGGCCTTCACCAGAAAGAAAGACTTTGGAAAGGAGGCCCGTGAAGCTCAATGGGCGCATGCTCAGCGAACATTACATGGTCTTCATCCTACCGATGGAAACGACAGTCCCCTACCTGGAGACAATAACAACAGAGAGCTTGGTGAAATGGCTGATCAAGCCAAGAGGAGGGCTGAAATTGCAAGGTATGTGTTGGATTTCAAAGCTAACAATCATTCCAGAATGGCTAGCGCTATGTAAGACCCAACGATGGAAAGGATATTTGACCTGGTTTCACCTACATCAGCATTGTATCAAGAACGGAATTGGTTTGTTGCACAGTACTCCCATTCTGCAATATTTAGTGGCCGTTATTCTCATTAAAAGGATCAATGTACACTACTCAGTTGTCTTTGTTAACATTCTGCAGGCTGAGGGAAATAAATACACTGAAGGGGCATGTGGAGTCGGTTGTTCGTATGAAGAATCTCGATGTCAACATGATTCAACAATCCTACACCGTGTAGAACTTTTCACCAACCTGCTCCTGGTTGCCAGTTCCAGAAGGAAGATCCAGTGTCCTGCCTTGTGTCTGACAAGCATGGCGATGTCGATGACCAGGTTTCAGTGTCACGTGCAGCAGTTGTCGGCAGAATTTCTGAAATGCTTTTTGTTAATGTAGTGTAGAGCAGGTGAGTTCAGGACCGCCATGGTTGTCCTAGTCTTCTACTCTAGAGCTTTTTCATAGAGAGTTTATAGGGGGGAAAGGCCATGTGATGGCGATGCTAAATGTTTCCCTTGTTTCTTGTTTGTGAGGTTGCACGACCTTCCCTTTGTGTGTAAATACTTCCCCCATGTATTGTGATCAATAACAATGTCGGTGAGTGTTGAAAAATGGCCGGATCGAAACTACTGTATATTGATGGATACTGTTCTGTCGGTCATTCGCCACATTGATGTGAACATTGCTCCTTTCGGAAAGTTCAGACTTTTGAAGGGAGTTCGTCATTCTTCACTCCATTGTATTTTTATGAAGTAACATCACCTAAAATTGCTCCAATTTAAAATTGTGGTTGTGACCGTTAGGTTATTCCACATGAGTTCTCCAGCCAAGGTTTTGCCTCCGACTTGATGTAAGGTTGAATGTTTAAAATCAACCATGATCAAATTTCATTAAAATTTTATCATTGTAGATTGCCAACTTAGGACTCTTTAACCTTTAAAGGATGGACTGGTGATCATGGAAATCGTCCATTTCCGTATTGTGTGAATCATTGATTTTTTATTTTGAAAAGTACTCATTGAAATTCAAACTATTGTAGGAGACCTCTCCTTTTCACACAATATTTGAAGGATGAATAGTTGTACTTTTGTCCTACGTAGAAGGATTCATCGGTCAAAAAATGGTCAAAACATTGTTTATGGATTAAGTTATCTTATCTTTGGAGTTCTAAAATAAATGTTGACCAATTTGAGATTGACATTATACAGTGATATGAACCTCTATTTTTTGATGGAATTGGGTCACGGTTGGTTATATTGTGCTCATCCCTCTCTTACAATTCTTGTATCTAAAGGTATGTTTGTACTTGGTGTTAAAGGTGTTGTTATTGAGGGTCTTAGGAATGCATTTAGACCTTCTTTTGGACCATATTCACATTCCAAACAACACTTCCAACGCCAAGTGTGAACATACCTTAGTGGAATTGTTGTATGTTTATTTCAAAGAAAACAATAATTGAGCAAATTTGCTTAACAATTATTACTACATGATAGAGAGTTTTTATTTTTCAATGACATCAAGACAAATTTCAGCTAAGGATGAGTGGAGTTCAAGAATGATATTTGAATGTGCAAAACTGTATTAAGGTCAAACTTAGCAACACCAAGTGTGAAGGCAATAGTTATCAACTAGTGGAAGGTACAATGAGGGTATAATTTTTCATGCAAAGATGTCAATTTTAACATGATAATTATTTTGGCACTAGTTTTAAAAGATGATGGTAGGCACCTTTTCTTTAATTGATCTTCATGAATCCCTTATTGCTCCAGCATCCACTTTCTTGATGATGATCCAATCAAATTGATAGACAAAGGCAATCTTCATAAAAATGTGGGTGTTCTCTACAATATAATATGCATATGCTACATATTTGAAAGAATTCAAGGGCAAAACTTTACTGTAATTTTCAATATGACTAATCTGATTTTCTAATGAGTATTTAGAAGGAAAATTATTGGAATTGTTTCATGAGAATTATTTGGTAAAAATTTACATATTGCTTTTTTTGTGGCATTTCCTAATCTTTTGAGTATCCAAAGATTTCACACAATTATAGAGAATTGCAAATCGCATTATCGATACATTTTATACCATTACACCAAAATAGTTATTTAGTATGCCTAATTATTTATCACAAGGACATACTATTCAACACCAGTTGTGGTTGTGGTATTGTAACATTCATGATGTGCAATGGTGGCATTGTTAGATTGGGCATCCTAATTCTCATGCCAGTTAATATCCATCCATACCAAATAAACATTTTGGTATAGTACTAAGGTCCTTCTTAACCTCAAGATAATGTAGGAACCAAGGAGAAAATGAAGTGAGGATGTCAACATTTGTCTTCCCTCCTACTACCCCACTTGAATAAATAAGTTGCCTTCTGATGTCAACAAACTTATAATAAGTGGCTTTTCAAGCCATGCAACATACTTGTCAAATATGATGTATGGTGTATGGTGTACAATGTATGACATACTATATACAATATATTGTATATGGTGTATTGTGTACTTTGTATGGCCTATTCTATATGGTATATTGTGTATGGCATATGTCTAAGTTGACGTCAAAAAATGTTTGGACGTCTAGGTGGACATCACAAAAAACGTCAAGATATCTAAAATGATGTCTCAAAAAATTGAGACATGGACTTTAGGCACCATCACAAAGTTTACAACCTACAATTTGTCAACAATTATCGTATGGTTATTGTTGTTTCATGGGTTTGCACGTTAATCTAACAGTTATCACATCATTACGACGCATTACTGCACAATTTACTACATTGTTATGATGCATCATTAGTTGCAAGTTTTTTAGTCGCATCATAGTTGCAGGGCAAAATGTTTTAATTTCTCATTCTGTAGCTTACTTAGAACTTCATCGATGCGCTTTATGACATGGTTGCTTACGTGGTATTTGCTTCCACGTACAAATTACGACTTAATTGTCTCTAGGTTGCGACTCATTTGTCACTTCATTGCGAGTCGTTTGTGACTTTTTTGCAACTCATTTGTGACTTCATTGCGACTTGTCTATGATTCATTTGTCATTTGTTTGTGACTTGTTTGTGACTTGTTTGTGACTTATTTGCAACTTGTTTGTAGCACATTTGCAATTTGTTTGTGACTTGTAGAATTTGTAGATTTCAAAATCTATGAAATGTAGAAAATTTATAAATTGTAGAAAATCTACAAACTATAGAAATCTTAGAATTTTATTAACAAAATTCGTTACAGAAGGATACAACTATTTATAAATCTTATATGTACAACCTAATGGTACTCTTGACAAGTGATATGGAACAATTGTTATTACACAATTGAAAAATGATTTGAAAAGAACTAGGAAACAACTAAAAAACAACTACTAAACAACTAGGAAACAACTAGGAAACAACTTCTGTCATCTTACAGTTGCAATTGTTTCCTAATTATTTCCTAGTTGTAGAACGTGGGAATTTTTGAAGGATGTCTATTAATATTGTTGAATCCCATTTTGGTGTTAAACTACGGGTTTTTAGCTTACCGGTTGTATAAAGAGTTGCAAAAAGGATATTTTAGAAGTTAATCTTGTGTGAATGTGTAGGTAGTCCACTGGAGTATGCCTAATAGGATTTTAAGGGTTGAGTCTCTTGGTTGTTGCCCTTTGCTATTTGGGATTTGAAGTGTTGGAGCTGGGGAGTATTTGGCTTTCCCAGTTGGTCATTTGAGGCACCCACTGTTGAGAGTTCAGTGCGAGTCCATCCTCCAAGTCGGCTGTGTTTGTTATTTCGTTGTGCAATTAATACGAATCGGAGTTCAGTTGCCTAGTTGAATTGTGTGAAATAATGTTTGTGTTGTGCTGTGATTTATGTTATGAAATTGTGTTATATTATAATTGGTGTGGGAATTGACTACAAATACGGTTGTTAAGCCAATTAGAAATTTTATGCCTGATGTTTGTGTAATCCAAGTCGGGTTGTTTATATTTGTGGGATTGCTGATTTGTGCTTCAGTGTCATTGTAGTTCATGTGTGCGGATGTATTAATGCTTGTTGGAAGGATACACCAATTGGGAAGATTTTTTAAGTAATGATAGTAGTTGAGTTATTTCTGTAGTTGTTACATTCCAGTTGGTTGAATAAGATTTTTTAAGGAGAGATTTGTATATATTAGTATTCACCAAATGGGAAATTGATTTGTATGTGATTAAAGAAATCGATGTTAACAAGGAGTCTGATCAGAAAATTGTTGAGTGAACTGTGGTTGTGTAGCATAAATTTGCCGAGTTGGAATTAGTGAACTTTGAGTGTAATTAAGGAATTCCAAGTTGGTAAAGCTTGAATGCCAGCCTGTTGCTGAGAAGAAATACCAAGTCGGCTGTTGTGAAGATTTCAAGTCCAGTTGGATGTCAACAAGTCCTTGCAGTATCAAAGATTGATCAAGCCAGTTGGCGAAATGAGTACCAGTTGGAATCAATAAAAGAAATAAAAGAGCCAACTTAAGAGATAACACCAGCCTAACTCTTGTGGCCTTTAAGAGTGGAGTGTAGAATGTAATTAGGCCTAGAGTAAAAAAATGTTATTTAAAAATCTTTAAGTTGTGCCACCGAGTAGGATATTGAACAACTAGTTGTAAATCCTATTTGACATTCTCCCTAGGAACGAATTTAAATACTATTAGGTAGTTTTAAGAAATTATAAATTACCACAATCTACACTAGTCATATACCAATTGTTTTCAAGTTGAATCCTAGTTGTTTTCTAGTTAAATTCTAGTCGTTTTCTAATTGCAATCCAGTCATTTCAAGTCAAATTGTAGTCAAATTTAGATAATATGCAACTGCAGAATTGTCCACATCGACAACTATGATAAATATTGGATGTAGAATACCTCATAGTAATTCTAAATGACAACTCTATTACCCTCCCATGATCCTACACTTTATTCTACAACTACTTTGCAACTACAACAATATACATGTCAATGTTGGTGCAGATAGAGAGGGATTATAGTCACAGTGCAATTGTATAGGACACTTAGTCGCAAAGTAGTTGTCAAATACTAGTTGTGGCGGACACATTTTTCTTCTAGTAGTGGTAGTTCTATGTTTTCTTGGACATTGTATAGAACGTGACTGGGTTTTTTCCGATATCTCCTAGAACATCACTATTGCACATGACATCAATCCCTTTTGCCTATGACATCTGAACGTTTTGGGGAACATCCAATTCAATTCTGTCTTTTATATCTACAATCCTATCTTTGTGTTCTTGTTTTGCAAAGTATGTGTGTTTGTTGCTAATGTCCAAAAAAATGGGGGATTCTTATAGTGTGAACATTGACAAAAAAATACAAATTGAGAGAAGCCCCACATCAACACATTGAAGCAATATTGTAAAGGTTTTGCACCATTGATCTTCTAATAATGAAGAATGTACTCCATTGATTTGCTTCATAGTGTTGCTTCAGTGTGTTGTTGTGGGGTTGTTCTGAAGTTGCCATCACTTCTCTTGTTTAATCCCTAAATGACCAGTATGTAATTTTTGGTTATATAGAAATTTTGGACAAGTACTTGTGACTAGAAATTTGCATGTTTTTGTCTGAAATTTTAATAGAAGGTGGGGATGAAGAATATCTTCATATGCAATAAATTTCATGACATTTGAAAATGTGAATCAAAAGTTATGGCCTAATATGACTTTTTTTCCACGGCCGGGCAGTCTGGACAGATTAGAAAACATCACTTTTTTCAAAAATAAAAATTTGAAACTGGTTTTCTAAAGCTATACATACATGGAAAGCTTTGAATCATTCTATTTTGACCTATGAGTCAAAAGTTATGAGGAGTTTTAGTTTGTGGGTAGTTATGGATTCTCTATTCTAAAATAAACTTCGAAGTCCTTTATCTTATTTGATTTTCAATATTTTTTGAAAAAAATAAAATCGTAGGACTTAGATTTTTTATTACAGCATTGCAATTGATGGGATTGGCATTTTTCAATTCCATAACTAAATTCTTAACAATTTTGTATTTTGAATCATTCTCTACTTCTTTCTACTTACTATTTTTTTTCTATATGTTGTACAATTTCAAATGATGTGAAATTGCTTAAGCATGTAGACAACTTGTCTAGGAAAAAGTATCCAAAAAAGCACCACCATTTTGGACATTTTTTCATAGAAAAGTGAGCTTGTAAAGTGCAGTTGACCTGTTTTTTGCAAGGCCAAAAAAATGATTTCATTAAATTTGAATGCTTATATCTTGCAATCCCCATGGTGGGAATTTCTGAAATTCTTACCGTATGTTTTCAAGTCAACATACTACAAGATCATATGGTTACATGTGTCAAGAAAAGATTATTTTTTCAAAAATTTGGTACTTGTACTAGAAATGGCAGTTTTGGAGCGTTTTTGGTGAAAACATAGTCAAGGAACTTAAGGGTTAATATCTCCTTTAGGAATTAAGCAGATACCATTTAGGGCACTTGGATCCAATTGGTTTCACAACAATCACTCAATATTAAATTTTGAATGATACCTCTAAAATATAGGGAGCTATTTTAACATTTGGTATTCTTGCATCTCAAAGTAATTAATTAATTTACTATGGGAGAAAAGATCCAATTAAAGGTGTCTAGTTATAAGGGATCCTCAATGCTTGGCTAGACATCAAGCTTGATATCGGGTCAAACAGAGCTAGTTCTCACCCCTGTGGAATGACAGTCTACAAGCAGTCCATATAACCTCAATGCTTCACTAGAAAGTGAAACCCTGAATTAAATTTGGGCTCATGAATCCTTGTGTGCAGGCAATTTCAACCTTAGGAGAGGGTAATAATTTTGTGATGGACCCATGATACCAAAAGCTTGAGAGTGTAAATTCGCCTCAAAAATGCAGATCGCTTCAAAAATCCACATCACCTCAAAAAAATTATTTAGAATTTTCATTAATATACATTGATGTATCCTCGTAGTACTAATAATACAAATTTACAAAATTCACATTATCTCAAACATGTGCAGGTTGAAATATTATTATAGTGTACGAATTTCTACAAAAATAAATTTTTTCATAGCAACACTAATATTCTAGTTGATTCTCATATCTCCTCCTCACTAATAGGAAAATCAATGCAATATTTATACTATAAGTCTCTAAATTACACTGATATGCCTCCAAGTTATGGAAATGTTGTGAGGAATTGATGCAAATCATCATATTTCACATCCCAACTAATGTAAAATTTGGTGACAAATATTTTGTCAAAAGGCAAAAAATTTGGAGGATAATTTTGAAAAACTGAGTCTTTGGAGAAAAAAATCATTTTTTGATAGCCAAATGAGGGATGACAATGATTAATAAATACTTCCTCTGTCCCAAAATCATTTTGTTAAACAAAATGTTCCGGATTAAGGCTAAAAATAACATTTTAAAAATCCACTTTGAGTTGTAAGTAGATTGTGATGTATTGGCTCCTATTGTCCTAAAATTTTTAGTTTTGAGTAAGTTTTAAAAATGTAGTTGTGGCCCTTTGAAAAGTGGGATTTTTAGATATTTTTAATAAAACACCACTGGCCAATCATTTTTGCATTTCTTGCGTTGTATGTTCTTCTTCCTATCTTCTCGCATTGATTGGAAGCTTTGGCTATGTACAGTAGCAAGCATGATGTGCAAATTGGCACAACTATGTAGAATACTAAGTATGATGCACAAATCTCGTAATATTGGTCCATTTTGTATTTTTAAAATTAACAATGTAAATTAAGAAGCAAAAGGAAATTAACAACCAAATTAGTTCAGTTCAAGCGGATGAGGCACTCCATTTTGTGTAGCCACTATGCACATGCAACTTCTCTGGATGTACAAAGGCTTCATTCCGCAAGCCCTTTCTCCACATTACTCCAAGAAGATCATTTTGGGATGAGAAATTCATGCCAACAAAGAGATCATATTGGGACAAAAGGAGCGAATGAAACCATCAAAAGTGACTGGATAAAGTACAAATATGTAGATTAAAAAAGATTTCAATCCATAAATTGCTAGGACTACCAACGAAAGGGAATAGCGGTGGTAAAGAAAGAAGACAATTGGTTGTTCATCTAATCTAAGTCTCAACCATGTACAGGCATAAGGGGCTGGAAGTCCAATGTAGATCGTAGATGGAGCTAAGTTGACAAAGTTTTGCAGATCTTCTTGTGCAACAAGAACATCAATTGCTACTGAAAGGCCATATTCATTAAAATGAGACAAAGTGTAGTCTCAATTTTATCTTCGACTCGAAGATAAATCGTTATAACTATTTAATTTTGAGACTATTCGGTAATTTGAGACTTTCATATGTTAATATATACAAAAACCTTTGAATGTTCAAAGGTTGCACTTGCATTTTATCTTCGACTCGAAGATAAATCGTTATAACTATTTAATTTTGAGACTATTCGGTAATTTGAGACTTTCATATGTTAATATATACAAAAACCTTTGAATGTTCAAAGGTTGCACTTGCATTTTATCTTCGACTCGAGGATAAAATCACTAAAACGTTTTTAGGGTTGAAGTCTTAAAATGACCATTTTGTCTCATTTTAACGAATTTGGCCATCTGAAAGAAATTTGCTACTTATATAGATTTGTGTATATCTTGGAAGTGCAGTTGGAAGTTTTGGATCTCAAAACGGACCTTTCAAACTTATATCGTTAGCTTTCTTGAGTTTTTCAAATCTACTTTTGAATCCTAGCAGTTGTTTGTGTATTGTTAAGTTGGTTTAGGTGCTAAAATACTTAGATCTAGGCATGGAATTATATAGGGATTTTGTTAGGGGAGGAAGGCACTACTCCGCTGACCAATTCTTAGAACTACTTTGTCAATTTGCTAAGACAATAGGAAATTACTTATTTACCAATAAGGCCATATCTATGGGTCAGATGTAGGTCAGACCGGGACAACACATTAGATAGGATTACAGAGACCAATTATCAGAATTCAAATGATGTTAGTCTAACTTCAATGGCTATTGTCATTATAAAACGGACACTTGCATCAAAAATGAAGATACAAAGCGTATTTGGTCTCAACACGTTTACCATGAGGACACATTGTCAACTCAATTAGATCCAAAGATCAACCTATTTTTAATAGGAATAGACGAAGTACTCCTAGCAACTGTACATTGTAGCTATGTGGGTCTCCTTTTTCAAATGTACAAAGTACTTCCATCCAATGCCATCAATTTTGTTGCCTTCTCGCATGAGATTTTATACCTCCAGAAGCATATCATGATAGCTAGCTTATAAGGGATAATATTATTGATGAGGCTATGCACGTGTGGCTTGAAGATTCAAATAATTTAATGTTCCCATTTTACATTATTCTCCACAAACCCGTAGGAAATGGTTTTTGTTATTTGAAGCTTGATTGTAGTGAGGCAATAGCAAAAACAATTACTCCATTATTACATAGATTCCCAAGAGCGGAAACAATACTTCACAGATGAATTCCATCTTTCAATCCTTCCTTGTCCATAGGTATCCACCACCCTTGCTAGCTAACCCTAGACAGCCTATCGCTACAATTTATTCCATTTTAGGATTCTATTGCAAGTATTCTAGAAAGGGTCCTGACCTTAGACATGCCCAACCTGGCATTAAACCTTTATAAGTTTTGTGTCAATCTCAATCTTAAGCAGGACTAGAAATCAATTATGCATGTAGAAGATGGAAACAATGGTATAACAGAAATACAAATAACTTACAAAGACCCGCAGTATAGTTGTTGCCTATGTTGGGATTCATCTCATCCATCCAACAAGTTCACGTTGAATCTCGAACACCACAAGATGAGGCACATGAAGAACCAACCAAGTACTTTTACTTTAAAGTCCTACAAATTCTATCCAACTATAATAACTCATGACAAAGTCGGACAACAACCAACTTCTATTTAGTCTAAGACGGTCATGATCCAAAAGTATAATAGACATGGTAGTAGGCAATATCAACCTTACTACCCACCTCCACCCATCCCAAACAAGGATGGGTTTATCTAGGTCCATCATCATCAAGAAGGAATGATTTCTCAAAGATTAATAACCTCTGCAAGTTTGAGCCATTATTGGGATCAGAAAATCTCTATTAAAAGACGTAGAAATGAACATGAGCAACAAATGTTCAATCCAACATTTTCCAAAGTGGAGTTCAAAAGTATCATTTATATAGGCAACACCAATAGGTCCACACATCTGGAAACTACATACTTGAAAACCAAACCCCATTTGACAATAGATTCAATAAGCATCACTTAGAATAGCTACCATCTCTTCTAACCATTAGATCAAATGACAACTCTATCCATATAATTGAGTTAGCTAGTCCAGTACTTCAATTGGTGAATCCTACATTCCATATCAATAAGCATAACCCTTGCAAATCAGGTACCACAATGTGCTCAAGTCTCTACCACATCTACATAACTTATTACCATTCCATTAGACAACCATCAATCATACAATTGTTGCAATATGCCTCAAAATATCCATATCCTTATCTAAGCCTTATCATTTCCCTTGAAATCAAAAACAATCTACATGCATTCAATTGGTCAAATTCCTTATAGACAAGCTTATAGAATTGATTAATTAGTGACAAATAGACACTACAAAAAAACGGAGAAAAACGTGACTGTGCAAATGACTACAAAACAGTCGCGTTGCAGTCGCAAAACGAAAGAATGACTCTGTGGCGCTGCAGTCATTTTGGACAAGTCATTTACAAGAATGACTGCAGAGATATTATCACCTAACGAAGAGGGAACAGATGAGACTTTGGATGATATGAGGCTTGATAAAGAAAGACAGCCTTGGAAAGATGGTTTTGAGCTGCCATGTGGAAAGAGATGGCTTTTTTGGACTAGGTGGACAACAACTTGACCCCTGATAAATCTGACGTGGACAATGGAAGCGCAGTCACGGTGAAGTCATTTTAGAGTTGCATTTGACCCCTTTTTAATCTGACGTGGACATCCTCGACGCAGTCACGGTGAAGTCATTTTGGAATTGCGTCTGACCCTTCTAAAATCTGACATGGACTTGCTATTGCAGTCATGGAGAAGTCATTTTAGAGTGACGTCCTACCCCTTCTAAATCTGACGTGGACATAACAAATGCAGTTGCGGCAGTCATTTTACAGTTGCGTTTTATCCGTGTAAAATTTGACATGGACATTCCTTGCGCAGTCACGATGCAGTCACATCACAGTTGAGAGTGACCCTTCGTGAATCTGATGTGGACGTTTTCCAGAAGTCATGCTATAGTCATTGTGTAGTCGCGGATGAATGTGACGTGGACAATAAGGGGTGGACACGAATAGGTCATGCACAAGTCGAACTACAGTCACCCTAGAGTTGCGTAACAAAAGCATGTGCAGTTATTCTGAAGTAGTGCTCAAGTCACGACTATAGAATGCGGAGACATTTGATAGCGTTCATGGAAATCAAATGATGACCTCATCCCGGGTTCAGAAATGAAAACACATTGCTAATATGCAGGGAGTACTTCAAAACAAAATTAAAACACATTGCTAACACGCAGGGAGTAGTCCAAAACATGAATGCGCTTGACTACTGACAGCAATAGGGCATATTAACTGGGCATGCAGTTTGAAAGAAGGTTCTGCATTTCACAAGGAAAGGAGTGGGAGAAAACCGCAGCCCCTACATACATGGCATCCACCAAGTCGTCCTCAGGGCTCCAATGTTAGCAAACACAACTGTATACCCTACATCAAGTGCCATTTGCTTGCTTGACGTACTTCTGGTCCCAAATTGCGGAAGACCCCTTCGCATGCTCTATCAACGACATGTCCACTGCGTCATTGGGGAACATGAGGGCCACCCCAGTTTGAAGCGCTTCACGGATGTCCACCTTCAACCACGATGGTGGAATTTCCGCTCCATGAAACTTGTGAGACCCGTGAAATCCACTAACCTTTCCAACTGCCACCTTTTGTCGCACAACACGTGGGTTCATCAGGAAGACTTCGTCGCCAATGTTGAAACCTTGTGGCATGTAAGACAAAAATCAGTTCACTTAAGGGGTAATTCCGGAGACTGCGTCTATAGTCATTGCGCACCTGCAATACATCGCATAACGCGACTTCAATGTGACTGCCGCATGACTTAGTACATTCATGTTTCCCTATGGAAGTAGAACTTCAGTGCCATTTGACTTTAGACCGATAGTACAGTGACCTGGACTAATCTATAAACCCCTGCCACAATGAATTCAAGTATGAACAACGTGAAAGCCTAATGTGAGTGAAGCTACAAGGACTACCATCACAATTGAGTTAACAAGCATGAAGCTACTGCCCCTCATTAATCCACCCTAAAACCGCTATGAATTCCGGACATGCTGACTTACTGTAAGCCCAACGTAGCGTGACAGACTGTGTCATCTCCTCTTATCGTACATGAAGAACAATTCCACATGAGAAGACTTAACCGAAAGCACTCCAACACACACGTAAGACCCGAGTGCTTCTATGCTACATTCAAGCTTACTAAAGTCATGAAGCAGTCGCGGACGCAATTCACGACTGCAAAGACACTGGACAAAAGTTGTACAGAAGTCACGACTGCAACAAGACTTCAAAGTGACTCGCACACAACAAAAATGCGTCTGAAGGGCGAGCTTGCTTCAGAAAAAGCAACTGCTTGCTTGACTTAGTGTAGACATGCATGCTTTCCCCTGCGAAACTAGAACCTCTCTAGCACTACGTCTCCTGTAAAAGTAGTAATTCGCACAGACGAGCACGCACTCATTGACTCTACAATCACATTCTCCCAAGAAACCGTGGCAGAGTGGAGTCACGTCGCCTGAACAACATACAGCCTACTGCGCTACAAACTGTAGGGGCTACCATCATAACTGAATGAATACACATGATGTGGACAACATACATTATCCAGGGAACCGCACGCCCTGATGCATCCACTTCTTCAATTACTCTAAGCACACTGCAGCGTAATTGAATACTTCTTCCGCTCGTAACATGAAGGACAAGTTCATGGTGACTAGACTTCACGACATCCAAACAATTGAACAGACGTTAGACCTGGGCGCGTGAGGGCGACATTGAAGAATACTGCAGTCATGATGCAGTGACGGACGGAATTCACGACTGCAACCTCACTCAAACAGTAGTTTTAGAGTAGTCACGACTGCAACACGACTCCCTGGTGACTCATACACAACAACAACGCGACTGCAGGGTGGGTATGTTGCGGACGACATGAGGTGAGTGTGTAAATGACCGTACCTTCTTTGATGCAGCATCATGTTTCTTCTCCGTGGCAAAGGCCATCTTCGATCTGGTGTTTTGCTTCCCCGTCCTTCCCTGCAAAGACATGGGACAGGAGTTAAACATGTGAAGTAGTGTTGAAGGTGAGGGTCGCTTGGTGTTTGAAACCAACTGGGAGGCAAATCCCCTCACCTCCTACCGTTTCACGAAAATGATATCCAGTTCTACGGATCTTAGTTTGAAGCCACTTGGACTTGGACTTAGATTCGTTGTGCACTTCAGGGTACTTCGCTTGGAAGGCACTGACGTCCGGACATCTCCAAAAACTTCCAAGACGGGCCACAGATAAAACTTCAGATATTCTCTGTTGTCAGCTATGGTGCGCAACCACTTTACATAGAATGGGTTTGTGATGACCACATTCTTCTCCGCGTTGCAGGCAACCCTACAGCTCTTACTATCCACAATTAACGTGTTCTCCTCCATGAACTCAGGGTACTGGCCATAGACTACGGATAAGTGCTTCTCCTCCAAATTCCCATTACCGTGTTCTCCTCCACTTGTAGAATTACCGGTACAGGACCAGCAGAAGAGAGGATCCTTGTCAGAGGCATAACTGTAGAACCCTCCCAGGCAACATTGCAGGAACCACATCCGACATGTATGGAGCGCTCCTGCTACTCCAAAACGCTACTTTGAAATGTGAGAAGCAACGGGCCAGAAAATGTTTAAGCCAAGGACGATAAACTACTCTATGGGACTTTGTTGTCATGCTAACACGGATGCTAGTATTTGGGTTGGCAGTAGAAAGCATTCTACAGTCCAGAAGGGTTCCTTGAACGTTGAAAATGATCAACTTCGGAGCATGTGAACTACAGCCGCCCATCCTATTAGTCACGAGGTCCTGCAAGGTGAGGAAAAGAACCCCGGAAACAGATTCAGAAGGAATTGGGGGTTGTGACATACAAACCTTAGAGGGGGACTTGGAAGCTTTCTTAGCCTTCCGAGCCGGTGCAGGTGCAACATCAGCTGTCGTAGCATGGTCAACAGAGAAGACTGCTAAATCTCCCTCACCTCCTTCATCTGGATTGACCTCTGCATTGCCACAATCCATGGTGCGCTCCTCGGAGGAATGGGTGTTGGCAGCACCAACCAGATTTCCTTCGAGCACCTGTCACAGAAGAAACATCAGCTTTTGGTGTCACAAGAGAAACCGCAATTTCTGGTGTGGAGCATATTTTCTCTGGCTGGTCCACAGGGCCAACACATTGATCCTCACTGTGGTTAGGTTCACGCTCAGCGTCAGTTGCAAGACTTGTACGTGGTCTATGCTTGTCCGACGACAAAATGTAGCAGTCGGGGGAACCTGCTGCAGCTGGAGTAACCACATGCTCTGCCACAACATCGGCGACGGAACCATCTTCTTCAGACGGCTTCACCTCTGCCGACAACTTCGAAGAAGACGGGTCGCGATCCTCCACCTTCTAGCGCAGCAACAGGGGTTTCTGTAAGTGAACCTCTGGCACTTCAAATTCGTCCGACAATGTCACTGCTGCCTTCGACGCCAACTAGTCACCGTCATCAACAATCACCTTACTCCGCGACTTACCTAAAGGCTGGGCACTGTGTTTCTTGATGAGATAGCCCTTCCTCCACGGTTGCGGATTCTCTGTTAATGCGCCTCCATGTGCGGCCTCAACAGAGTCCTCATTTTCAAGCGCTGATTCAATGATGGATGGGCTGCCTATTGTGGTCCCCTTTGACTTTCCCAAAAAATCCGCAAACATCAGCTTCAGGTCGTCAACTGCAGATGCTTGGGCCGTGGTGGTTGCTACGATTTGAGTGAATTTAGCGTCCACATTGCGCTTCAAAGACTCAAATGTGGAGCGTAGATTGCTGTCCCTTGCGTCAGACGGCTTATGAACAACCATAGAGGTGAAGATTCACGCAATTAGTCATCCATATGTATGGTAGAAATTGCGCAGCCATACTACAGTCATGCCGTAGTCACAGCGCAGTCACAACGGAAAAAAATGATTTTCCCAGTACTCCTATCGGGTCATACGACTTCAAAGTGACTGCAATGCAACTACAGAAAGAGGAAACCCCTGCTCAATGACGCGCACATACAACTAAAACAAAAAGACAGTGGGGGGGAAGACAATGGTTGACAAAGCACTTACTGGTCTCCCTTCACAAGTGGGTGGAGTGAAGTTGAGTCCTTCCGCTAGATCAGTGATCCCTGGAGTTGTTTCCCGGGATTCTCTCTGCACAATCCAATGCCACAAAAGGCAAATCAATGGCATTTTCAGTTTGCTCCAGTGTTGTGACGTTCACACATCTCAGAAGAAACAAAGGCAGCAAGAAAAATCAGAAAAAAATAAATAGGAAAGCAAGGTACTTACTAAGGCAGCTTCCTTGCCAGCTTTCCCTTTCCTTCCTATGATGTGGCTTGGCTTCACACTTCGCCGAGCGGATTTCATTTTCAGCGACTTCATACGTTGGGCAGGTATGTTCCAGTAGTCTTTCAACCTCCCCCATTGCGAACCGTTGATGTGGTTAGGGCAATCGACCTGTCTTGCTAGCCACTTCACCTTCAAGCGAGATCGCTCAGACTTCATAAACTTGATTATGGCAATTTTGAAGCCCACCAAGCTTGGTTGACCCCTGTACTCAAACTCACTTTCCAAAGCTTCTCTAAGCTTACGAACAGCGTAAGGGTCCTGCTTGGACCAAGTAGTGCAGGACATATCCAGCATCCTTGGGGTATAGTCCCGAATTGCCTCATCCCAGGCGTTTTTTCCCTTACACCCTGCATCCACTTCACCACCTTCGCCAACAACAATATATTTTGGCTTCTTCCCTTCCGCTTCGCAATTCTGGCTCCCTGCGTCATATGCTTGACGTCGCTTTCTCCGCGAAGCCCTGTCTTCACTGTCCTGTAAAGATCCTCCAACACTCTCGGACCATGGCGCTGCAGTCATGGGTGGTTGAGGCCCATTCCAAGTGGGTGGTGGTTGGGAGGACTGTGCGGGCATCCACTGAGCCGGCTGCCACGTCCAGCCCAGTGCGTACGGAGTCACGGAAGGTGGACATCCCGGCTCCAACGCCTTCGCAGACTTCTCCTTCGCTGGCAATTTGGATGGGCCACCAAATTTCGCCCGCTTGGACTTGCGATTCAGCAGAGGTTTGCTCTCCTCCATGTCGTCGTTGCTGGAGTCTTCTCACGACTCAATGTCATCTGCACAAAGGGAAGAACACCGCACGCACTAGTTAGTTTTTCTGCCAGAAAGTGAGTGCCATTGAGGAGGGACCCTAATCCCGGGGCCGGACAAGCAACTAAATTATCTGTAACTGGGTTTTAACTGCAACCACAAAAGAAGCGCATTACAGCAATGAGCCAGGCGACTTGAAATTGCACTTGGAAAAAACTTGAAAGGTGCACAAAATGAACATGTAACAAGACGCTGATTTCTGAAACCAGTCAGTAACGAATATGCTGGTTGGGCAAGTGCATTCCGAAGCGCGAGACTGGACGCTCATAACTGAGCCGTATTGCAGTCAGCAGCCGCATATGTCCTCCTACAACAATGCAAAATGTAGTGCCAAAAATCCTCTAACCACAATAGGGAATCCTTGTCCAAGAAATTACCTGTGCCATCCGCATCCTTGAATTGCCGCTCAAGGTCACAAGCGATTGCAAGGTGCAACATACCTTCTGCGATGGTCTCGTCATTGGACTCTGTCGCCTTGGAGGAGGAGTCCCGCTTGCTTGCCATTTCGGAATTTGGCCGATCTCCGCGGTTGCTTGCTGCCCTCCGTTGCTTCATTGTGCGTCCTCGAAGGCCTCGCCTCGGGAGAATTGTCCGCCTGTGGAGAAGCGTGTCCTCTGTCTTCCTCTCGGCAATGGCATGACGGAGCGGCTTCTTCCTTGCTTCGTTGCCGTCCCTGCAATTCCACCGCGCAGCAGGTGGGTAATCTACACCGTGGAGAACTCGCAAGAACTTGAAGAAATCACGAGACGCTAAAGCATACACAAGCACCCCTCTCGCTCTGGAATTCAAGAAAAATGTCTCACTACCATGATCGCCTACAAGACAACGCAAGTGTGTGCCATTAGGGTTTGTCGCTAGCCTCTTCAAAGGCGCACACCCAACGGCACTAGGTTCCACGTGGACCGGCAACGAAAACCGTAGTTTGTAGTTCATTTTAGTTTATGAATGATCTACATTCTCCACAAGCAGTTCACTTAAAAATGGAAGCCCTACTCTTCTTGATCATCTCGGAATTACTTTGAACAGATGGGAGCAAAATTACCCATGTCTCAAATTTTTTCCCAAAGCTTCTGGGGGTCTTCGGAAATACAAATTCTTTTTTACGTTCTTCTTTATAATTTTATTAGTAAATCGGAATGCTTGATTACTGCAGTTCATGGAACATTGATCCCTTGTTCGGGTATGCTATAGACAGTTTCATAGGATATATTCCATTAGGAGATCTCTCGATAATTAAGGTCATGTTTCCTTTCATTATAGGTATTGTGTCCTTGACTGTGGGCGGGTGTTGTTCTCTGCAAGCGGTGGTGATCCTGGTACTCACGGGTGCTCTCTGCAGTGACGATGCTCCTTCGGATCTCCAGATTAATGTAAAGACATTATCACGCTTTGAGGCGTTCATTAGTCTTCTGTTGACAACGACTTCCGTTTTCCTCTAGTCGAATATGCACTGGTTGTCATTGAAAGAGATTCTTGCACGTTTTCTTCCACAAAAAATTATTTCGAGGTTATGGCGGATAATTTGTGGATGTGATTTACATTGCAAGTCGCAAGTGCATCATCCTCATTGTCGACATGTAATGAAGACCCTCGTTAGTGATCCTCATGCTAGGGAGGTACTTAGGAATCGAACGGTTCATTTCCTTAATATAGATCCTATGAACATGCGGATGCACTTAATCCCCCCGGTTGTACATGTTAGAGATGACCCTAATAACTTGTACAGTAGATTCTGAAATGCAAGCTATTTTCATATTCATTTCAGAGGCGCACGCCTAAGTATGCTTTGGTGTATCTTTAGGAATGAATTGTGGTGATTTCACCTTACTTCACTATACAATTGTCTCTATTTTGCAAAAATCTCTCTATTTGCATGCATTGAACATGGCATCCTATATGCCTGTATAATGCTATGGGAATTTCATCTGGAGATCTCTTGATCTCCAATTCCAAATTTCAGTGATGGATTTCATACCTCCATTTTGTTGTGGATCTCAATGCTTCTAACGAAATAAACATGTAGACATGTTAGCATTTGAATTCACATTATTTACACATGGTCTGCAATTTCCAGAAGTAAATTTGTGGACAAGTATTTCAATCTCTACATCATGAAATCCCAGATGATGGATTTGTTTCAATGAGTAAAACAGCAAAAAACACAATATAAATGCTTACAATGCTAAAGCGCGTTCTGTCATATGGCTTTTAATATACATATGTACTCTATTACCTATTATCCTAGCTACTTTCAACATCATGACGGTGATTTTTTCCATAATGTAGGTTGTAATCATCATGGGATATCTTCCAAAAAGTCCGAAATTGGGCCCAAAGTCCAAAAGTAGTTAAATAGGGCATCAACCCCGGTGTCCGTCAGGATGAAATCTGGACGAGAACCGTTCACAGAGGATGAAAACTATGAAAATGGATGGACATTCATCGTCGACGGGAGCGCTGGACGAGCAACCTTCCGTCGACGGCCACGTTGGACGGGCGACGGACGGGCGACCTCTAAAATTAAAAAAAATATATAGAGTATATTTTTAAAAGCCATAAATTGATTGGGGTTATATATGTTAGGCAATTTAAACTCATATTTTTTTGGTCAAAAACTTTTTAAATTTAACTTGTGAAAACTGAAAAGAGGATTGGAAGACTTCACATCATTTTTGTAGTTTTAACACCCTCATGTTCAAACATTATTATCTTTTACTCTATAAGTGATATTTTTGTGTTTTAGCAACCTATGAGATTTGTAACATGTCTTGTTTGAATTTATACGGTTACAATTTTTTTTTAATTGATACACCTAGTCACCTAATCAAAATGTTGACATTTTGTTCAATTTAGAGCAAATTTGTAGGAGCTCAAAACATGACTTGGGCATCTAGGATTCTAGGGATTAAAGTTTGTTATTGGATTTCTAATTAGAGAAGTTGCTAAATTGATTTTACATTGACTATATGGCAAGAAATTCAAAAATATTAATACATGTAGGCCCTATGCTAATTATTGCCCAAAAAAACTCCAAGTTGTCATTTCACCATGTTCATCTTGAAATGAAATGAAAAGAAAAAATTAGAATCTATTCAATTTAAGACTTTCAAGTATAGGATCGCCATTCATAAAGTCATTTATTTCAATTGATTTTCAAATAAATTTCATGTAGCGTGACCTTATCAAGTTAGCAATTGCAAGATATTAGACTTTGATCATTTGATTTTCATAATGCCATTTAAGAAAAAATGGAAAATGTTCAATATTTTAATTTGTAAACTTTGGATTTAAAAATAAACATGAGGGAGTAGTCAATCAATAGTCCAACTAAAAAAAGATTAAAACTAATAGAACAAAAGTTACAAAACGTGAATTATTTTTTGGTTTAATTCTAAAGACTTAAAGGAGATTTCATCAAATATGAAGCAATAAAATAATTTGTTACTTATTTCTTGCTTTGGTAAAGAATTTCCATTGTTTTTATTTCTTAGCCCCTAAGGTAACATACTCTCATTGTCCTTGCTGCAAGGGACAAAATGGATTTTCGATAGGCTCCCATGATCTCATTTTTTACTGAAACTTTTGAAAACTTTTTCATAAGAATGATAAAATGGAATGATAGATAAACTTATGAGTTTATTCATAATACAATTTCTATTCCAATCGGTGCCTAGGAGCAAAGGGTATGCCACAATAACCTCAAACAGGGGAGATTGGGACACCGGGCGGTCCAAGACTCCGGATAGACAAAAAAATCCACAAAAAAATGAAATACAAATTTGTATATTTTTTTTCCAGTTGGATTATATTTTCTTTTAAATGGGAGGCTTTCATTCATCCCATTTGGATTAGGAATGGAAAAGTTATGGGTTTTTTTTGTGGAGCGGGCAATCCTAGCAACTTCTTGAAATAAATTTGCTTCTTTCACTTTGAATGCTATAACTTTCAATCCATACGGTCAAACAACACAAATATTTTATCACGTCATCTAAGGCAAGTGTAGAACAAGATCCTTTGGTTCAATTCCAAAAAAAAATTGGAAAATTTAATTCATAGGTGAACATAGCAAAAGTGGTGGTTTAGGGTGGTTTGGGCCCAAAAATGGACTTCGGACTTTAGGGCTTCACCAAAAATAAAATAGAACACTCTTTTACCTACCATCTAAGCATACAAGCTTCTTCTATACTATTACAAAAAGGTCCAATAGATTACAAAAATAAACAAAGGCGAAGCAACAATACACGAGGTGGAAAGAAAACGATAAATGTACATATTTTATAAATCCGTTGAAGTACATGGTAAACTAATAAAGGCTTTACATAATTACATACGTTCGCTTTGTACAACTTTCGGTATTTTATTCTATACATCTATCTAGTTATACACAATCTAGTCTACTTCTTCGATTACAACGCCGCGTGCTATGCTACTTCTCAAAAATCGCTGCAATTCTTGTCGCGATTGGAAAGTCGTCAGAAGCTGAAGTGCGTCTATATCGTATCTATTATGTAAGTGGGAAAAAATGTCACTCACGAGGGCTGGCTCATGGAAGGTATTGTCTTCAATGTACGCCATTTGTTCCTTAAAGCTCAATTCCCCCTCAAACCCGACTGGTTGGCCTTGAGAGTTAAACATGATGCGTTGTGGATGTGGTGCACGCATAAAAATTAAGCGGTCTGGGTCCTAATGTCCACCGGCAATCTGACCAAAATATAGTCGACGCCCTGGATCACTGTCTCCAAACACCCTCCTGATCACCTCTGTCACTTGGGCGTCACTTGTCCATTGTATGCCAGCCACCGTTCCTGCCGGGAGGTGTCGGTTGTCGTGGCCCCACTTCCAAAGCCATCTCATGTTGGACCCCCAATATACTCTATTACTGAGGCCCGGTAAATTTTCTTCATTGTGCTCGTAATGTTGAGGCATGTGGTCTTGAAGGCCAAACATTTTGTACAATCGTGCATGAAATGGAGCCCTGCATTGCGCACATCTCTTTCTGGTGACCATGTGTGGAATGAGACACACGGGGTGGTATAGATGGCCACATATACCAAGAATCCATCCACCCTCGGGGCCAAACGATTCTTGGCACATTATACATGTTGTTCCATCTTGTACAAAATCTGGAACGGAAGGCCACACTAGTGGCGTAATGCCATCGTGGTTGGGTGGCCCGTACCGTTGGCAATCAATATTATATTGGAATTTCAAGTCTGGACGGGCATTCCAATCGATGCTTGAATTATCCCTAAACACTGGCAAATCATCGGTGAACATTTCTGCTACCCGAGGCCACGAGGTCAAGCCAAAATAACGTTGACCGCCATCATTGAATTCCGCAGCTACTCTCCTCACTTTACGCTGCATTTGCTTAGCCTCGTTTAGCGCTAAGCTGCATGTCAACTTCATGTTGCACACTTGAAGCAGCATCTGCTCCTTTTGAGGATTCTGGACCAATCACATATTTTGAGCACTCATGGCGGTCATGGTCTGCTCTAAGGCTGTTCGAGCTGTAGTCAGCACCGCCACCTCTACCTCAGCGTTGTTGGCACGAAGTTCCAAAGCACGCATGGCGTTTGTTAATTCTTCCATGTTTGTGCGAGTACTTCCAAGCTCTGCTTCAACTCGCTCAGCACGTGCACGCATAATATCCAACGTCACACTTTCTGCACTTGGAAAAATGGATCGTGATCGCCCCACAAACTTAGATGTATTGCTCGAGTCTGGTGTGTCTTCGTCTGCACCGTATATAGCACGTTCCACTACAACATCGAGTGGTGGAATTGAGTCTGTGCTGACCCGCCTTTCACGCTCTACGAGCTCGGCTTCACGTGCGATGAAGCACACATTTTCATCTACAAGGGCCCGCATCCTTGCACTCTGAACTTCCAACTCTGCAACATGTCGTCGACTCGTCGCAGTGCTTCTCCTTTTTCTGCTTGCAGTGTTTGTACTAATTGGCGCAAGCAAATTACTTCTTCACCGTCAGCTTGCACTCCACTAATCACATCTTGTTGGTTGACATCTGGACCGCTGCCCTGACCAACTTCTACCTCCATCAACTCCGTCCCTGGACACTTCGCTTGTGGAACCACGTTCATTTGCACATTTTGGACATCAGCCAATGGCACGGCAAGATTTGGTACATTGTCCAATGGCACAGCAGGATTTGGTGCAATGTCGCGAGTTCGATTTGGAAATTCACCATTCCGCTTTCTGCCCAAAAAGGTGCTCCAATCCACATCCTTGCCAAGAAAAACCTCCGCATATGCCATTTGGCACAATGAAAGTGTCCCATCTTTCTTGGATCTTGAACCCCAAAGTGCCAATGACACTTCAATCAGCCAGGGTTGTCTGTGTCACGTGACGTCAGGATGTGATGTGACGTTTTACTCGAACAACGTCATGATGGAATATTTTAAGAATTTGAAGGAATTTTACAAAATTCTTTACATAGAAGGTTCTACATTAGACTAATATGTTCAATAGTAGTAGTACAATTGATATTCCATTTATATTTGTAAAAAAAAATGAAACTAAAGTTCAAAATTTTCTGAAATTTTAGGGTTAGGGTTAGGGATGTCACTTTAGGGTTAGGGATGTCAGGATTCGTGACGCGTCACAACGGATGTGACGTGACATCACGACGCAAAACGCCCACGTCACGTCATGATAGACAACCCTGCAATCAGCCTCTTCTTGAAGTGCGGATGTTGGCACTGGTCAATATTCACAATGCCAGATTTCACGTGCACCTCGTACCGGTCGTGTGGCCAATGGCGGTTGATGTGGGCCCAATCTATATACTGCTGACATGTCACTCTTATCCATGGTGGACCTGCCTCCACCCACCCAGGCTTTGCCATAATCGCTTCGGCATTAAGTGTGTCCCAATCCAAAGTTGCTCTGTTTCCTCTTTTCCTTCTACCTGGGGGTTCACCTCCAGGTCCCAAACCTCCTGCTACATCCTCAGCGTCCATTCTTGATACCTGCACAATGACACACACGATACTGTATGCGAATACAATGACAATTTGCTTTGCCTTATGTTGCGTGAAGGCAACTGAAATGTGGCAAAACAATGTCAAATGTATAACACTTCCCCTCAAATTGCAGTGCGAAGCTTTCTCAAGCTCGGACAATGCAACTCAAAAGAGGAAGCAAGATGAACTGTCAAAAAAAAGTTCACTTATACCGAACAATTACTGACCTGGTTAGCTAGGGTAATAAACATCTAATCAGCCTGTCCCCCCCAGAATCCAAACCGTCTAGGGCGTGGGACGGCCCTGGAATGAATGGTCGATCCGTCCATAAAGGTCCGGCACAAGGTTGGAATGCTGTCAATGGGTTCGAGGCGCCATCGACAGGTTCGGGAAATAATTACACTGCCGCCCGAAAGTTCGGCGGACGGCCTTTCCGTCCTCTTGACGGGCTGCTCGTCCCCTCGACGGCCTGCCCGTGTCCTCGACGGCCTGCCCGTGTCCTCGACAGCATACCCATCTCCTCGACGGGTATACCCGTCCCTTGGACGGCCTTTCCGTTCCCTCGACGGCCGACCCGTCTCTTGGACGGAAAGCCCGTCCAAAAGGACGGGCTGCCCGTCTCCTTGATGGCCTGTCCTCGGTCGGGAATGGCCTGCCCATCCTCTTGACGGCGTGTTTGTGGTCTGGGACGACTTGCCCGTCCTCTCGACGGCCTGCCGAAGGTCCTAGATATTTTCATTAAAAATTTTATTTTTATTTTTTTGAAAAATGATTTTTATTCGAAGGTTCGACAAAATCACATCAAATAGAAAATTCATTTTCAAATTTTCAAATTTTCAAATTTTCACCATGTGTATATATCACAAGGATAATGACATTAGAATCCATCATATCGTAACCTTAATTTCCATTTCATGATTTTTTTAGAGTATACTCAATGTAGTAGACATTAAAAACACGTTGGAAGTTCAAATCACAATAATGAAATTTCAATTTAGGTTTGTGTTGGAGGATTTTACATAAAATAGGAACTAGAGAAAATGAACTTTTGTTTGATAATTAGACTCAAACTCAGAAAATATCAATTTTGGGGGAGAAATTTCAGATTTAGAGTAAGGAGCAACAACTTCCCAAAATACGCTAAAGTAGCATATTTTTTATTTTTTATTTTTACTAAATTCTAAATTACGTGGAGGCAAATATTGGAAAGACTACAAAATCAATTGGATACACTTTGTAACTCAACATGGAAGGTCCCAAAAAAATGAAATGAACGCTTCCAAATTCTTTCCATGAATTCCATCTCATTGAAGTGATTGAACTGCCATCAAATTGGCACTAAATGATGCCGTTGGGCGTTCAGAGGTTGAAGTTTATTGTAAATATCTTGCAATCTACAATTCTACATAGGCAAAGTTTGTGAAATTTCTTCCGGTCAATTGAACACTACTCTAGTACTCTAGTATGAGATCTTACATACTACAAGTAGATGTGCACCTTAAAGGCCTAAAGCCCTAAACACATTCATTTTTTTTTTAAAAATTCTTTGCTATAGAAATGGCAATTTATTTTAGATTTAGGATGGAAAAGAGGCCTTGGGAATTTAGTCAGTTTAGTGGTTAACATACGATACTAAATAAGCAATTAATAAACAATCCATATGAAAAACTATAATAATTCACCGCTAGTTGCATTATAATTTAGAAGCCATAAAAAAAATATAGAGACCACATAAATGTCAAGTTCATGTACTCAATGTTGCATTTCGATTTTGAGAAAAAAAATAAAAGGCAAATGCCATATGTTACTGTTTTAGAGTTTCCCTTTTTGTGGAAGACTACAAGGAACATTAGAATCCATTCGTCCTTTTTTTTCCTTTATCTTACAGACTTACACCAATCCTATCTTATTTGCTATAGTTACATAAACTTGAAAATCAAATACTCTTATAATTGCAACAGTGAAGAGGGTTTAGGGTTTAGGGTTTAGGGTATAGGCCTATAGGATTTACTTCAAAACCTAGCATAGACCGCAAACTACGAAACATGTCCTCCCTTTTTTTAGTTGGCATTACAAGTGCAAAACTTGATTGAGATGTAGTCTTTGAAGTTTGAATTGGAAAAAAATAGATTAATGATTTAAAATCAAAGTTGTATAAAACATATTGAAGACACCAAAAAATGGCATAACAATATCTTTAAAAGGTAAAACATTCTTAAGTATAGATGTATAGGGCTACATTTTTTTTATGTAATGTATGAATGAAAAGAAGAAACAATGTTTTACATGAATCAATGATATGCATATGACATATGTTGTTTAGGAGGTCTTTCACTTATTTCATAATTAACCATTTCAGAGTTTTAATCTTACTACTTTTAACTGGAGCATTTAGAGGGTGTTTTTTGTCTTGGTCTTTGTATATTTGATCCGGGCTTAGTAAGTTATTGACTGTTTGTACGTTTGAGACTTTGAGTTGAGTATACTAGTGTAGGCAGGGTTTAAAATTTAACAAAATACTAAATTGTCAGGTGCACTTACATGCAGGGAAGGATGGAATCAAAATACAATAATCCCAAAGGTGAAATTGTTCTACGTATAATTGATAAAATTCATTTGAATTCAAATTTGAGCTCTATAGAATATAAATTTTTTTGAAGGATTGCGAGATTCTGGGATTTTTGTAATAAAAACATTGCCCAATGCCAACGACTTTCGTGAAAATGGGTGCAATTAGAATGAATCAAATGTTAACATGAACATCAAAATAGAACATTCTAGGACCGACATTAAGAAGTTTTCAATTTGACCTTCTATGATTTTTTGCTATGTTTCTTCCATTATTTACGTGCAACAAAATAGAATTCCATTCTAAATGAGCTATAAACCTCGTTTTGAGCATTTGAATGTCATCCCTGGTATTTATTTGTCCTCTAATTGAAACAAATGTGAACATTAAGTTAGCACTCCTAAACTACCCGCCACTGTAGACTAATGCCCGATTGAGAGGGAGGACACTTGTCTTGACAAGTCCGAGAGTGCCAAACCACTTAAATGAAAAATTCTCCGAACAAGGATTAGAAATGAATTAAACTCGACCAGCACTGTTTTGAACGGCCCGCTCGACGACCTTCCCGCCCTCTCGACGACCTTCCCATCCTCTGGATGGCCTTTCCGTCTCTCAAAAGTCTTCCCGTCCTCTCGACGGCTAGTCCGCGGACTGGACGGCTTGGCCCCCTGGATAGCTAGTCCGCGGGGTGGACGGCCTTCCCGTCCTCTCGACGGCCAGTCCACGGGCTGGACGGCCTTCCCGTCCTCTCGACGGCCAATCCGCGGGCTGGACCAGGGTTGACAAATTGGAACGTCTAGGGGCAAATCACGTCCAAAAACCAGACGTCCGGACGTCCGGACGCAGCGGACGTAGTGGCCACCATCCGACAGAAACAGACCACCGGACGGGCGGACGGCGGTCGGCCGACGGGCGGTTCGACTCGGACAATCCGATCGTCCGATCGATCGGACGATCCGGCCGCTCGATCCAGCGGACGGTAGGTTCGTCCGATCAATCGGACGACCGAGTCCGCTTCGGGAGGTTTGGGAGGGCGTCCGCCGCCGGATCTACTTTAGGTTTGGTTGCGGACGGGTATAAAGGCAGACGGCCCTTCCATTCTTCCTCACTTCTTCTCTCCATTTAGAGGTGGAACCCATGTCGGAAGTTACAACTGTTGCTTCATTGTGTTGGTTGCTCCTATACGGGTGGAGAGTGAGGTCAATTATTTTGATATCACTTGTCGTCAGTCATGACAACGGAAGGTACGAGCAAGGGTACTGGAGCGATGACTTCAAGAGGTGGCAGTCCCGGGAAAACAAAATCAAAGGGGGTTGCCCACGAGCTTCACTGGGACATTTTAGATGATCCAAATATCAAAGCGGAGAGCGAATGGGAGAAGGAGGAAGAAAATTATTGGACCTCCAAAATGTGCAAAAAATATGTGAAAATGTATCACATCGACAAGTTGTAGCCTCGTGAGGTCCACATTATTCACACACGAGGTTTCTGTTGCAAGCCATCAAATTGCAAGGATGGACATTTTGTCCATCGATCACTTGAGGTTTGGCGGGCCCTCTTCGGGGACAAATCAATGAGTAAGGGTCTCATAAACTACAGCATGGCCTCTATGGTGTATGCTGAGCTCATATTGGCTCGGAAGGTGGACTGGAGCACATATCCAACGACAACTGCGGCTCCGCTTTTGTTTAGAGTAGGGCAAAAAGATATTCCGGATTTGTATGATCTAAAGGCAAGTCCAAGTGAGGCACCAAAATCACAGAAGCGACAAAAACATGGTTTAATGCAGGTTAAAAAAGAGATCATGGAGGGGGGAAATATTGGAGTACATTTGGATTCTACGAAGATTCCAACTACAATGTCAAATGCCACGATGGAAGGTGTTGACGGAGAGGTGTTTTTAACTCCTCAGGCGGATTGGATATGCACACGCAATTTTACATCCGTGGGTGAACAAAGTGGTGCTCCAAGCATGCGGCCCATTTTTGAAGAACCGGTGGCCCCGTCTGCACCACAAAAACGTCGGGAAGAGGTTCGTCCAGAACAAATGGCAAGGGCCATTGCATCAATTGATAATATCATAGCGAGCGATGCTACGAATTTTATGACACAAGTACCTTGCAATCAAGACTTGCCAACCACACCGAGCCCCGTATTGAGCCTTGTATTGGGCACTGTATCGAGCCCCGTATTGGGCCTCTTATCAAGCCCCATGTTGGGCCTTGTATCGAGCCCAAGAGTTGAAGGGCAGATGTTGCCAAAAAATGGAAAGCAACTCGATGGCATGGTGCAAAATGTGTCCATTGATGACAACCCATTGGATAAGAGCTATCCGCATTTGTCAACTCAAAATACGGCACAATTGGAGGATCTTTGTCATTTGCCAATGGCGAGTGAATTGGAAAGCTTGTTGGAAGCTTCTTATTTGTTTAGGGCACATCAACAAGACATCTCTCTTCAACCAAACCAAGTAATCGAGACAAATGAGGCCGATCCTAGTAACCCCGCAAACAAGGCGGGCTTGACTGAAACCGCAAACGAGGCCGGACCGAGTAATCCCTTTGCCGAATACAGTGATCAATGGCCCAATTTTGTGATCACCTTAAAAAGATTGTTGATTATTGTCCCAGTATGGAAATTCCAATGTTAGTAGAATAGATTAGAACCGGATTAGAATAGAGTAGAAATTTTCATTTCTCATGTAAGAATAGGCAATACAGAACAGATAGAGAGTAAGTTTAGAATAAGTAATTTCCGGATCATTAGAATTATTATAAACGTTAAAGTCTAGTAACAGGACGGATCCGGATTCCGGAAATGTTCCGGAATTTTAGGAGTTTCCGGAAGTAGTCGAGATCCGAAATTTTAGGGATTGCCGTAGTTCCGGACTTTTCAGTTGTCAACGGCTTTCCGGTTTTCCCGGAACGGTTATTAGGACCGTTAGTCAGATTTGTAGTTAGCCGTTGGCCGGGTTTTGGGTGGGCCGTTGGGCCGCTTTTGGTTGTTTTTAAGGGCAAGCCGGCTTGTTGGCCTGTCATTCCTTTCCTTGTCATTTAATCTGAGCATTCAGGAGATCATCTTGGAGATCATTCTCTTGTGTATCACGTCTATGGTTACTTGTGTGCTGGTGTACAAGTGAGAGTGTGCAAGGGAGGAATCCGGATTCTTTGTTATCCGGATTAGACTAAGTGTCTTGTGCAGAAGAGTTTTAGATTTGCAAGTGAGGAGCTGTACGTGGTGCCTTTAATTTGCCAGAACGGTGATCCGGTGGAAGCCCGTTAGGGGTGTGGGTGCGAGTCCGGAAGTCCAGGGAGGATTTCGTGCGGAGATAAGCAACCGCCAGAGGAAGATACCCCAACCATCGAAAGGTCTGTCAACCTCAGGAACGATCGAGAGCTAGGAAATCAACCCTTAGTTCCGAAAAGTCAGAGATCTGTTGTTGTAGTAAGGAGGACCTAATGCGTCCCTGCGTAACCAACTTTCCGGATTTACAATCCGGAAGTTATGAGGGAGCCACCCCCTTTGCTTAGCCAATCATTTCTTGGGTTGTGTTTTGGTGTGACAGAGGATAGATTATGTGAGGATTAAGAGTGGTGAAGTCCCTACCCCTCAAAAGACCAATAGTGGACCCCCTGAGGGTAAAACAGGGGTATATAAAACCGTTGAGTTGAGCAGTGGAATCTGGATACCGGGTAAATCCGGAAACTGGATTGGAATCCGGAAAGTGCTTACATCCGGAAACAAGTGGAGAGTTGGAACTGGAATCCGGAATAGGACAGATCCGGATTGGAATCCGGAAAATACTAGTTTCCGGAAGATAGCAATAGATTGTACGGATTGCTTGGGGTGTTTTGAAAGTGATCCGGATACCCAAAACTTGCAGCAACATAATAGAATTCCCTGGGACGATAATTTGTGTCATCTTACCACATTTTTAGGTTGAAGATACTTACGCGCTAACTGCGCGAGCGACAGTTACAGCTAAATTTATAGCTAGCATTGCCCCCAAATTTATGGAAGTTGCTCAGGAATTCACCAAATCCAGGCCCGAGTTGGTGTCTGGTGCCTTGTCGTTTTGGGATTTCATCACGTCTATGAAACCATTATTGGAGGAGCGGGTCGAAAATAATCGCAAGCTGCTCATTTTGAATGAAGAGAATGAGAAATACAAGGCCTTGGAGGTAGAGCACGAGAAATTGAAAGAAGACCACAAGCAATTAAAGGATGCATTCAAAGGAGTGTGTGCTAATTATGAAAGATTTTCGAACATACAGGATTGCCAATATGACACTCTAGTTTCTCAAAGGGAATTTATCGAGAAATTGGAGTACGAAATTGTAGTGCTCAAGCAAAAGAATTTCAAGGATGGGGGATGTGTTCTTCCAAAGACCGGTGGAGCCGTGTGTATAGAAGTGGTTGAGGAAAACAACCAAAAGGAAGTAATATCCGAAACCGCCATGGATAATCCTCCTCCCACATTCCGAGATACGTCCATGCAAACGGAAGGCCACGAGTTTGAAGAGGTGAAGCATGAATTAAAGTTGGTAACTCAACAAAATGTCTATTTGGAGGCACAATATCAGAAAATGATGCAAGTAGTGGAGCTAGATAAATGCTTGCCAAAGAGCAGTTCCGACACTCATTGGTTGACGTGGGTTCAAAAACTACAAGACAAACCGTCTGTAGTAACTCGAGCAATGAAGGGGCTTCTCAAATTAGCCATGAAGTCGAAGGAGCAATGCGATGCCATTTCCTCCAATCTCCTATCTATTAGAAGGATGTTTGAGGTACATCATAGGGGTTCAATTGACGTCACATATTGGGGGGACATGTCGGCAATGTTTGAGCGATTGAATGACGCGCAGAAGATTGCGTCAAAGTCCATGAATTGGACCTTGGAAGTAGAAGAAGGTTGGGCCCCTTACAACATGCATTCAGCGCACATCAAAGAGGCGGACAAGATAGTAGTGCATGGTGAAAGTTCAAATACGGAACTATTGGAGGGTAAATGCAGCCTTTGTCTAAATCATTTTGGTCCTGAGGGCGCTTTAATCATAGGGCAATGTCGCCACACTTACCATATCACGTGTATGGTGAAATCATCCCTTGTTCGTTCGGTTTGTCCCGAGTGTCGATCTCCTTTGAACCCTAGGTTTTATGAAATGGTTGGGCACGAGAAGAGCATGCCCCCTAGCCACAAACACAATCGATGGACCCTTTCACTTGACCAAAAGCCATTTCTATTCCAAAATTACATTCATTGGAGGCGACCTCTAATTTAGAATGCGCAAAAACTCATGCATGATGTTTGTGAGAACTACAATGACGAATTGGATGACTTTGACTGGATGACGCGCAATAGAGAAGTGGAGTTGCGGGCCAGGGGTATTGAAGACTTGGAGGCTCGAGAATTGTTTCGTCGTAGCATGGGGGGATACTAGAGCATCTCACATCAAAAATTCTTCCGATTTCCTAAAAAATAAGTGCAGAAAGGAGAAGATGGCATCTGCATAGAAGTGCAACCATCCCAAGAATTCAATGAGCAGTACGGAGCATACAATTACAGTTTAATAGGGAGGGCCCTAATCTTATCAAAATTGGAAGAAGCTGCGCAAGTTCGTGCTGCTTTTAATGTAGATGGGCTATCAAGCACAGAACATGCACTCGTGGAGGTGGCAAGTGCATTTGATAAGAGGATCACCGACATTATAACGACGTGGAGGACTTTTCTACATGGCACAGGGCAAGCGATCTCGTTGACCCCTCGAGATGATGACAAAGCGGTAAATGCTATGATAGAAAAGATTTATTCGGCTTTGAGAGCGTTAAAGGCACAGGAGGTAGATTTGTCTCCCACAAGGAAAAATAAACGGAAGATGGAAGACGAAGATGACTACTTTCCAGAAACCAAACGACAATTCATTGCCGTGGACATGGAAGTCCAATCAGGAGGGGGCACGACCTCCAGGTCGGGTGGTCCTCAAACTCGTAGAGCAAGTCGAAGATTTAAGGAACAAGACGGTGCCTCTCATATTTCCGCAAATGGTAGCGATGATGCAAAATAGTGTTTGTATTAGGGGGTTAACCAATGAAATTTGTTTTGTACTTATTTGAATCTCATGAGGATTCAATATTAGTAATGCACAACACTCATGGTATGTCATGAATTGCTTTTAATTAATGTATAAATATTTATGCAATACAAATATGTTTGGATTTGTTTTTTCATAATGGTAAATTTTGCCTTCTTTATTTGTCAAATATGTTTCTTTTGCGTACCTATTGCAGAAGATCATACCTATTGTACATTTGTACAAGATCATTTCATGTTATTGTTATGTTATCTTCTATAACCCCGTGCCTACAAATCACCCATTTTCATTTGCACATACATTTATATTTGCCTAATCCGCTTGTCCGCCTGTCTGCACACTTCAAATATCTTACCGAAATTGTAAAAAATGGTTGTCCGCCCGACAGGTTTTAGATCGACCCGTCCGTTGAACCGACGGCCTAGATTCCCGTCCGCCGACCGTCCATCCACTAATCCGACGGTCCAGATTTCCGTCCGCTCGTCCGCTGATCCGACGGTTTAGATTCCCGACCGCCGTCCACCTGTCCGTTGTTCGGACAGGCCCAGATTTCCGTCCGCCCGCCCGCTAATCCGACGGCTTAGATTCCCGTCTGCTGTCCGCTCGTCCGCTGTCCTTACGGACCAGAAACCCGTCCGCCGTCCGTTGTTCCGACGGCACAGCCGACCGTCTGCCGTCCGCCTGACTGTTGTGGGAGGATTTTTTTTTTCCCATATTCAACGGTCACAAACAGATGTAGACTATAAGTATCCTGAAATTGACATTTACAAGCACTCCTAAGAAATTGAACGTTAAGATTTCCAAGAACTAGGAGCTGCAATTTTTTGTGTCCCTTGCTTGGTAATGCATAGTTCAGTGGAAAGGGGGGCCTTGTTTTCCAAGGCTTTGTGCATAAACATTTGAACGATTTTATCCAATTGTTATCATTACATTTTGAATTTAGGGTTTCAATACACAGAGCCTAAAACAGCCACTATGACCAAGGATTGGTCTTCTTGGTACAAACCCTATCAAATGGAAAAGTACAATGCAAAGCTTGCAAATTGGTATTTGCCAAGAAGCCGGTCCGTATGTTTAGTCATTTAGGATATGCAGGCACATCGGGGAGTCGTGACAAAGGAATCAGCCTTTGTACTCAAATGACATCTAAAGTTCGAGGTCTATTTGTTCGTTGCAATGGACTGATTCCACAAAGAGGTACTCCATACAATATGGATGGCAACGACACACCTATGCCTATGGTTGTTCGTGATATGTCAAATGCCAGAGACACTATGAACTCTACCGAAGAAGACTCATGCACGGCACCAGAGGAATATGTTGGTGGTTCTTCCCAAGGAAATCCAAGTACACAAGCATCAGGTGGACGTGGAACTCAGCGGACATCAAGCAGTAGGCCTCAAAGACAGAGTAGGTTGATAGAGGGATTCGACGAAGCAAATAAACACATTTTGAATGCAATGTGGGCCAATTTCTTTTATGCGGCAAACATACCATTTGCTGTAGCCCGAAATCCAGCCTTCAAAGAAGCAGTGAAGAAAACGGCGGAGTTTCACCAACCTTATAGCCCACCATCATACCATGATCTACGTCATAAATTGCTTGACCAAGCAAAGGTAGACTTAGAGGTCAATCTCCGTAAGCGGATAGAAACCAGTATTAGGAAGTTTGGAGCCACATTGTCTATTGATGGGTGGACCTCGGTTTCGAATCGGCCATTGATAAATGCCATGCTTGTGTCATCCGCAGGTGAGCAATTCCTAGGATCGGTGGATACAACTGGGAAAACTAAAGATGCTCCATATTTGGTCTCTATATTAGAGAGTTTTATAGAACAAGTGGGCCCTGCAAACGTAGTGCAGGTGAGTACAGATAATGCGGCTGTAAATCCAGCAGCATGGAGTTTGGTATCTACTACCTATCCCCACATTTTTTTCCAAGGTTGCGTGGTGCATGCCTTGAATTTATTGCTAAAAGATTGGGCAAACGAACAATGGATTGATGACGTTGTAAAAGATTCTCGAAAGATAGTCAAATTCTTCAAGAAAAGGCACATGCCGCTTGCGATACTTCGGAAATATTCGACGCAGTACAATTTGTTGTTGGCGGTGGAAACAAGATTTTCCTCGAATTACAACATGGTTGCACGTATGCTCAAGGTGAAAGCACAATTGCAACAAACTGTGACGGACCCGCAATGGGAGGAATATGCTAGAAAGCACTCGCGAAAATCCAAAACTCATTTAGAATCCGAACGGGTGAAGAAGACCATTCTAAGTGGGCATTTTTGGCATCGTTGTCAAAATTTTGAAGATGTGACAGCTCCAATTGTCAATGCTCTTCGTGATTTGGATGCGAAGACACCATGCATGGGCAAGGTGTTACATATTATGAGGAAACTAGAGAAGCACATTCTCGCTTTAGACAAAGAGCCTTTTTGTTTGGCATTGGACAAAGCCATCCCGTTGGTGAAGGCGTTCTACGAGCGACGTGATATGGTGAAGACCGATTTACATTATGTAGGAGCACTTTTGAATCCCTACCTTCTTGAAGACAAAGAATTAGCCGACGACACCGATGCCATGGCTGCATGCAAGCGCGTTTTGATGCAAATATGTACACATTTAGAGTATGCGAAGGTGGTAAAGGAATTTGTAGCCCTTCCGCCATAGGGAACCTCCGTTCCACAACATGTTGGATCCGGGTGAACAACAATTGTCGGCGCATGCTTGGTGGGATTTTGAGGGCGCGTGCGGGAAGCTCATTGCTCCAATTGCCAAGAGGATTTTGGCCCAACCGGTATCATCGTCTTCATGTGAACGAAATTGGAGTAGCTATTCTTTTGTTCACAACAAATATCGGAACAAGTTGAAGCCACAAAGAGCACAGGATTTGGCATATGTGTATACCAATTCCAAAGTCCTCGGTGCATCAAAGCAAAATGACGAGAAGAAGTGGTACGATGAGAACCTTGAGTCGGAGGATTCGGCCTTGTCTTCATCGGAAGACGAGGGTGGTGAATCCAGTGAAGAAGTTGATCCCCTCATGGACGATGAAGATGACCATGACATCCGCAATTTCGATGATGAACCGCTTCGAAGCCCACCTCGTTATGATGCAGACATCGGAGATGATTGTGAAGACCCTTACAAGTTTCCGTTGGATGAGGACGATTGTGAATATGACGAAGGTGGACCTTCCATAGCTAAATACTTAGATGGAACCGGATTGTTACGTAAGAAAAATATTCTAGCAAATAGGGAAAATACTCATGCGAAGGTAGCGGAGGAAGATGAGGAAATGATTATAGGTGATGAAACTCCCCAAATGGATGAAGTGATTCGAATTCCCGAGTGTCCATCCATGACAACGGTAGGAGCAGAAGAAAATGATCAACACGAAGACATGAGAGAGTGTGGGATGAAGTCCCACACAAATGTGGTCAACCAAAGTATTGAATTACCAAGGGCATTGACAAGTGAAACTATTGGACTTTTCGGCATTCAAAATGCCCAAGCACCTCAAATAGAGGGAAGTCAAGATCCATGTGTATTGGAGTCCGTGTGCCTAATGCCAGACCGCAACGTCAAAGACATGAAGCACCTCGTGCGAGATCCTCAATTACCATCACATAGCGGTCCTCGACATGCACTATATACAAGCGGTAGCACGACTTTGAATGGTCCTGGAGACTCACGGTTTAAAGAACAACATCTGAGCAATTTCAAATAATTGCACATTGGAGCCAATCCCCATCCATCCGTTTCATCAGACAACGATGATGTGCAAACATTGGAGTCTATGTTTCGTCGATTTTCTGGTCATGCAAAGCATTCTCCGATCAAATCTTCAAACCCTACAATGGAAGCTTTATCCGCAGAGAAGACAAACATTCCAGGAGGTTCGGAAACACGTCCACCCGCGGTGAAGGAATCCAAAAAAGCTAAGAGGAAAAGAATAATGGAGCCTTTTACAATCTCTCCAATGAAAATATAAAATGTAGGTAGAACCCCCCTTGATGCAAGTCTGCCTCTAACCAAGCGAAAGGTGAAACCAATCCACGATCTTAAGGGAGGTATTGGAAAGTCTCTACCAGGGTTGTCCCCGTCACGTCCTGTCAGTCCGTCAGGATGTCCGGACGGACGTCAAGATTCAACCCCGGCGTCCGTCAGGATCCAAAAAAAAAAAAAAAAAAAATTTTTTTTTTTTTTTTTGTGTGGACAGTGTGTCCGTCCTGTGGACGGGTGGTCCGTCCCTGTGGACGGACGGCCGTCCAGGTCGACGGACAGGCCGTCCTCGAAAAAAAAAAAAAAAAAAAAAAAATTTTTTTTTTGCTGGACGGCTGGTCCGTCCCTGTTGACGGCTGGCCGTCCCTGTGGACAGACGGTCCGTCCAGGTCGACGGACAGGCCGTCCTTGAAAAAAAAAAAAAAAAAAAAAATTTTGATCTTGACGGAATTCTGACGCCGACGGACATCCGGACGTGAAAACCCCACGTCACGTCCGGATAGACAACCCTGGTCTCTACTTAATGTCAAAAAGGATCATAAGTTAGGTAGACCAGTGAGATCAGGCGCATCGAAACAAGTACAAGAAGGAGGGAAGATTGTACAATCTTCATCAGATAGTATGCAAAATTCATCTAGTGACGATGATTCCGGATGGGATACAACAGGTCATAGTAGTGGGGCTGAAGTCCAAGGAGATAGTGACTACCAGCCGTAGTCCATAAAGATTGAAAAGATGTAAACTTGGGTGTTTAGTTTCTTCCCCAAAACACATTATGTTATGACAATTCATTGTTTGAACTTTAAGTTTGTAATACAAATTTGCTCATTCATGTTGTGCACACCATCAAAATTTTGTTTTTTCAAATACCTTAAAACTAGCGAAGAATTTGGACCGTCTGTCCACTTGTCCACCAGTCCGCCCGTCCACCTCGTGGCCTGTCCGTGCCTTGGTCACCTCCGTCCGACAGGCGGACAGTCCGATTGCTCGTCGGACCATCGCAGTTCATGTTTTTTCTCATTTAGTGCAGCATAGGATTCCTGAAATGGCCAGGTCATCTTCAAAGAGTGTACCTTCATGACAACAAGCATCCAATGTGAATACTTCAAAGACATTGAACTCCTCATGGGTCAAATATCAAAGTTCATTCTTCAATGTGCACATCATATTTTTAGTTTCAGTCTTGAAATTAAACATCTCAATGATATTTTGAAATGACCATCTTGAAAGATCAAAATGAAATGCTACCTATAGTTCTAAATTTTTTTTTCTAAATTTTTGATGATAGATCGTAGATTTAATTATTCAAATATTTATTTGGATTTTAATCATATATTACTATATATTGTAAGACATCTCAATTTTAAAATAATTGTTTTTATAAAAAAAAATTTCGAAGTAAGCCAAATCCGACTTAATGTCATGAAACTAAAAACAATTGCTATGTACTTATATAATACTATTGCATCAAAGTCACGATCTTCTAAGATATTTGTATGCAAAGTTGTAATATAGGATTTAGGATTTAGGGTTTAGGGTTCATGTCATTCATATAAATGTTGTCCAAATTAGAAGTGTATTTTGAAAATGGATGTGTGATAATATTTTGATGTAATATTAAAAAATCATTTTGATCATGATAGTATAGATTGATACCTAATTACCTACTTATAAGAAATTACCCCATTCAATGTCAAATAATGTTGTCAAAAATCATTTGGAGTTATATGTTGCGGACTTGCGGTCTTGCGGAGTGCAGATCATGAAGTTAGAAAAAGCATATAGAGTTGACTTATGTTTCTAGAATTCAAAATTCTTTATTCAAAATTGATATCAAAGAATATTAATTGTCTATTAGAATATTTTTTTCATTGGGATTAACAATTCTTCAATTCTTCCAAAAGTTATTAGCGTATTATTTTTCATTTAATAGTGCATCAATTTCTACTTCACAAATTTTAAAAAATGAATGTATAGTTCTTTTGAGTTTAACCTCTAATTCTCTAAAGTCCCATTGTTCCATCGGGGGACAAAATGGATGTAAGATTTTTAGGCAGGCTCCTATGGCCTCAATATTTTTTGTAATTTTTTGAGTTTTTTTGGTATCTTTTAAAATAAATAACTTGAAGTATTCATTTTTGAATTGAATTCTAAGAGTTAAAAAAAAAAAAAAAGTTTCATGAGGTCTAAATTCCTTGCTAGAACAATCTCAGAGTTGAAATTAGTATATTTCAATTCTATCTTACTATCTTAGAGCTATTAATGATTTAATTTTTCCTTCGATCTTGAATCTACTTCTACCTAACAATTTTTTAATGAGTGAAAACGAAGTGTTTATTTTTAAATATCTTTTTTTTAGATTCTCAACTCAATTGTTTATCATATAAAATTAGACATTCACCATCACTAGAGTAGCCTTTTTTAGTTAAAAAGGTTCAAAGCAAAAATATGTAGTTAAGCAAGGTGCCTAAAAAGTAGGGGTTAAACATTTCACATTTAATCATTTATTCATAACTCAATTGCCTAAATTTTGGCTAAAATGCACAAGGTGAAAGACATACGTGAATATTCCTCAAAGGGTTGAATGACCAAACATCCCAATTTAGAAAAGCTAGAGAAGTAAACATTTAATTTTTAAATTCCATGCACAATTGCACATTGGTGAATTTTTTGAGGTATAAATTCATTCAACTAATGTGGGACAATGGTGTTGATAAAATTACATAAAAAGTCTATTGTTGAATTTGTTTAACAAAATATATTCACATAAGAAATTAAAAATTGACTTCAAAGCTTCATTTGCAAACTTGTGCGTGCTATGAATTTAAGAAACACCTAAACCCAATCAAGAATCCTCAAGCTAAGTCCTTAATTGAAGATGGTCCATATATTTCTTGAGGAACTTAATTTGCATTTGTTTTCATATTTTTAATTAGTTAGGATTTCTTACATTTGTGACTTTAGAGTACAATTTAGGACTTAGGTTTTAGGATATAGGGTTTAGGGTATAGGGTTTAGGATGTAGGATTTAGTGTATAAGATTGAAGATCATTGCATTAAAAAACCGCTAGAGTTCTATATAATGATTCAAGTTCTTTAAGTAAAAAAGTGAATCTCGATGAGATTTTTGTCTTTCCCATCCTTGTCATTATTTGCTAGTCGAGGTCCTTTTAGGATTCAGATGATGCAGTCGTCTGCCTGGTCAGACGACCTCGAAAAATCTCTTAGTTTGATCTCCACTTGAGAGGGGCTGTCCGATCAGGTGGGTTGCCCAGGGCGGACGGTAGTCGTCCGATTCATCAAGGCCGTCCGATGAGTCGGACGGGTGGCGTCCGCCTGATCGGACGGTCCTTACGAGGCGGGCGGATCATCGTCCGCGTCGTCTGGTCCGTCCGATCAGGCGGACGGTCGAGGCGTCCGCCTTCAATAAGAGGGTCGAACGGCCTAGAGCGGACGGCGGCCGTCCGATCAATCGAACGGGCAGCGTTTGCTTGATCGGACGGTCCTTACGATGCGGACGACTGTTCGTCCGCATCGTCTGCTTCGGACGGTCAAGGCGTCCGCCTTCGATTTTAGGGGCGGACGGCGGCCGTCCGATTCAGCGGGGCCGTCCGATGAGTCGGCCGGGTGGCGTCCGCCTAATCGGACGGTCAAGGCATCCGCCTTGGATAAAAGAGTCGGACGCCCGTTCGCTCTTTACTTTTATCTTCCCCTTTATGTCATGCAAGAGAGAGCGAAGAGCTTGGTGGTTTATCCTCCATTGGCTCCTTTCTAAGGGAAGATAAGAGTGTGATTTCTAGGGGATACTTGTTGCTTTTTTTTTCTACATTTCGTGTATGATCATTTGGCAAATTGTATATTGCCTTGTGGATTAGAAATTGCAAGTGCACTTCTAAACGTGATTTCATCATGATGCCGAGACCAAAGAAGGCTGCGAAAGACAAACGAGTGAAGCCGGACAGTGAGGCGAGTATGGACGCTCCCTCTCTCGCTTGCAAAGCATTTCTCATTGAGTGCATTGTCAAATTTTATGAGTCGGAAACCACTGCGTCGTTGTATACCAAATATGCGAGGTATGAAGACGAGTGCCCAGATAAATTTAAGGGAGATATGGCACAGAAGTTCATGGATGCTTTAAACGTACCCTACTGGATTCATAATATGGAGAGGAAGGGCTTTCAACAATTTTTGAGGAACAAGGTCCATGATGCATTGTGGAATGCAAAGGTGATCTTAGAGAAGTACGGGAAGCAACACCGCGTAGGTGATGGCGCTTTTGAACAGGTCATTTTGAGGGCAGATTTGTTTGTTCGCCAGTGCGCCCTTTTTGCAAAGAATCAAAATAGGCGAGGTTCAAATGTTCAATGGATTGGTGGAATAGTGATGAGGGAGTTGTGGAGTTGCAACGTGGGCGACGACATCTCTTAGCACTTCCGGAAACAGCAAGGGTGATTCCACAAGATGATCAAATCATGAGGGGTGGATACGCAACAATTTGGAGGGTCCGAATTGAAGGATGTCGTGAGATACCCACATTTTGGGAGTTCGCAGCAAAGGTATCTCATCAACAACGCTTACGACCTCCGCTCGCAAGGTTGGAACACCAAAACGAATCAATGGCAGTGAGAATTCCACATGATGGAGTTATCCGGTTTTCTGCTGTTCATGCAACACAAAACGAAGGGTACTCGTATTGGTAGAATGGCGGAACATTGAAGCAAATGTTAAAATTAGATAAGAAATATCCCGATAACATTGACATTCGGTTGGCTTATTCTCAACCGACCCCGGAAGAGGTGACCAAAGCTTTTTTTCTTGGTCGTTGGAAGAAGAAGCGCACAGAGCTTGCATGGGCATTGATGCACCTCATGAATGCAGTGCACAGCGTTGGACATTTGCACAATGATCTTTCACTGGACAACATTATGTTTCACTTTCCCAATGATGAGTCACGTGTTTACATTGGAGTTTGCGATTGGGGCATGACTACTTTACGTAATGAACCAATGAAGTCCTTGTACACGTTCACCTCTCAGAGTGAGCGGACTGAGACCTTGAAAAAGAGGTGGTGGATGGACCCTTCTATTGCATACTTGCATAGAAGAGATGCGGATGTGTCAATGATACCGGATTTATCACGTAAATCGGAGGAATATGCGGTTGGTCGAATAGCTCAAGCCATCAACAATGGTTGCATGTCGGTGGACTATGTGAGCTTACATCGGGAAAATGAAGGACATACAAGATTTAGCCATGAGGATTTGGCAAAGATTTTTCACCTTTACTTGGAGCGCCTTTGTGATTCGGTGATTGATTATCGCGGTAGTTTGTCCGAAATCATCCATCGATTTACCAATAATTACAACTGGCCTATTCCGGATGAACACTTCCGCCACTCATATTAGTGTCTATGGTGTTAGTGAACGACATAGAAGTGATAGAACTATAGAAGTGATAGAACTATAGAAATATTAGGTAAATGTAGAGGCGAGTACATAAATTTGCATGATTGTTTGCAAACTATTTAGTATATATATGCACCATCAATGTATGCCAATATATGTGCACCCTTATAATTCATATAAAGTTTTGAAATGTTTGTGTGTTTTGAAACTTCCAATGTCCAATGTCTACCATCTATTTATGCATTCATCATATGTTTTGCTTGAAATCCTTGGATGAGAAGTGTAATGCAACAATTATTGTTGATGGATGTTAGCTTGATCTGGTTGGGTTCAAAATTGTATAATCAATGTTGAACACATATAACCCCTAAAAGACCAAAGTGGTTTTTTTGGCAACATAGCGATTTTGGGCAACTCACTACAAATGGAATTTATATTTTTTTTCTTTGAAATTTTCATACAACACGTGCCCGAGGAGTAGCTTTAAGGCCCAAAAATTTTCATACATTTAGACTACATGGTTAAAAAGTTATTGCATGATATGTCGTTTTTAGTCCTTGGCGGGCAGCACGGGCAGCAAAAAAAACTTCTTCAAAAATCACTTTTTAAGAAAATAAAATTTGAAATTGGTTCTTTAGATTTATATGTACATGGGAAGCTTTGAATCATTCCATTTAGATCTATGAGTCAAAAGTTATGAGGATTCTTAGTTTAAGGGTAGTTATAGAATTTCAACTCTAAAATAAACTTTGAAGTCTTATATTTAACTGAATTTCCAATATTTTTGAAAAAAAATAAAAAAATTGGGTGTAGATTGTTTATTACAATATTACAACCGTTGGATTGGCATTTTTCAATTCCATAAAGAAATTCTTCACAATTTAGTGTTTTGAATCATTCTCTACCTCTTCCTACTTACTATTTTTTTCCTACATGTTGTACAATTCCAAATGATCTGAAAAATTTCAAGCATGTAGCCAACTTGCCTTCAAGAATAAATCCAAAGAGTATTAGAGTAACCACCATTTTGGACATTTTTTCATACAAATGTGACCTTGTGAAGGGCAGCTGCCCGTTTTTTCGCAGGGACAAAAAAAGGATTTTTGTCAATTCAAACACTATTATCTTGCAATCCACATGGTGGAAAATTCTGAAATTTCTTCCACATCTTCTTAAACAAGTTTACTATAAGATCCTATGGTTATATGTGTCCAAGAATGTTTTTTTTCTAAAATTTGACACTAGTATTAGAAATGGCAGTTTTGGAACGTTTTTGGTGAAAACATAGTCAAAAACGATTAGGGGATAATGATAATAGAATTTCATCGTACGCAAATATTTTTAATATTGAAAAGCAATACAGTTGATACTTGAACGATATCGCTATGATGATACCAAGTACCAACCTCCAAATACATTTTAATACAATATATTTACATCAAAGTATTTTAGTACGTAAATGCTATTCACCGAGATGCCGATATTTTTGTACTATGATTGCCACACTCTATAATCCAATGGCAAAAGATTCCAAGGCCCACTCGATTGTGAGACAACGACTAAAATAGCTCTACCTACTTTACTCGGAATCTGAATGGATGTCATCTCTACGTTTTGGTGGTGTGGAACCGGATCCATAAGTGCCAAGATATGGTCCTCCGCCCCAAGTGCATCCATAGTCGCTTGGCGTAGCTCCTTGATTGGAATTTCCATAGTAAGGACCTCTAAAAGTTGGAGGAGGAACTACATCACGGTGCTGAGACCTTCTTTGCCTTGGTTCGACATGACGAAAGCCTGTGTGACGCTCATATGAATCACCCGTAGTAGATCCGGACAAGTATTGGGAGCCTCCTTGGCTAGATCCAAAATCATGTGTGGTTCCATGGCTTCTTTCTGGGTTGTAATAAGTACCTCGGGGGTCGTTAGCGTAGTGTAAAACCCTTTGACCATCTTGTGAACCAGATGCAGTACGATCATGTTGGTAGGACCTGTCATGCCCGTGTTGTTGATCCCGATCTTCCATGCTTCTACGCATAGCTTCTTGCATTTGTTGATTGAACTCAATGTCTTCCCGAGCTTCTTGACGCTCATGTCCCACTGTAAATGTTACGGGTGCTGGATTGTCTTCTACATCATCGTCGTCCGACCATTCATCCTCAGCATCCGGCAATACAACTGGCGGAAATCCAAACTGCCCTCGATTGGACCACATTCGCATACAATCGCTCGGTTGAGTCCAACTCGTATAAATAACAGCGTCAGTGCGCTTCATATTGTCAACATTTTTCCCGTAAATTGTGCACCAGTCTACATCTTTGTGGAGTACAATCTCTGCCCAAACCATGGCCATATTGGAATACTTCATAACATTTGGTTTGGAATCAGGCAGCTCAGCGCACCGCGTTACTTCCTCGTATCGGTGCACAAAGTGTTGGCTCTCGCACGTGGAAATTTGTCCTTCCCAGCGTCGAACTTGCTTGTCTGCTCTTTCTTGTGACCACATTTTGGAGAGGTGCGTCATTTTGACGTACTTTTTGCACATTGTGCAGTCCCAAACCTTCTTGGACTCTTCTTCCTATCCAGGTTCAGCTACACACATTGAATTTGCCCAATCTCCCCAGTTCATGTCCTGGAATTTGCCTTTGTTACTGAACCTTGAACTACTATTGCGAGGCATGATAACCTTGATTAAAATGAAATGATTTGATGACAAAGTTCACATGAATCTTTAGAACAACTGAACAAAATGTTTGACACTTGCCAATGAAACGGGGTGAAGTTGTTAACAAGGCCTTCAAAACCAAGTAATCACCAAAATAATTTGGTGCAATTCAGTATCCGAGTACAATCGTTCACGCACCAAAACGAAAGAGGCGCGCAGAGCCACTGAGAGGCACTAGATCACCCACTCCGCAAGGGAAACGATTGTGAGGAATGAGCCGTCCGTCGCGCTATTTATGGCGTCCGAAGGCGGACCAGGCAATGTGGACACGTACGTGCAAATCGAATGGCCCAGAATCGGATGGGCAGATCGTGCGGACGGGATCGTGCGGACGTTCCGTCCGCACATGCCCGTCCGCAAGATTCGACCGTGCGATCTCGTCCGCACGATCGCGTCCGCGAGCCCGACGCTTTGTCCGCCCGAGGGCCCGTCCGCGAGATCCCGTCCACGAGCCTCCCGACCGCGCGGACAATCCGACCGATCAAACGGCCCGTCCAGGGATGTCAAAAGACGTCCGGGGGTCAGCGTCCACGTCCGGACGTCCTGTCAACCCTCCTCGGCGGACGCCCTCCCAAACCTCCCGGAGCGGACTCGGTCGTCTGATTGATCGGACGAACCTACTGTCCGCTCGATCGGACGGTCTGACCGTCCACTAAATCGATCGGCCCGACCGTCCGCTGGATCGGATGGACTGACCGTCCGCTTGATTGGGCGGCCGGATCGTCCGAGTCCAACCGCCCGTCAACCGACCGCCATCCACCTGTCCGCCCCGTCCGCCATCCGCCCGTCCGCCTCGTTCGACCGGCCGCCCCGTCCGCTGTCTAACCGTCCAATGGTCTGCGTCCGTCGAACAGTGGCCACTATGTCCGCTACGTCCGCACCAGCATCTGCGGACGCTGTGTCCGGACGTCCGGTTTTTGGACGTGAATTGCCTCCGAACGTTCCAATTCGTCAACCCTGGTTACTGGACTTTGAACTACTATTGCGAGGCATGATAACTATTGTGAAGAAGTTTGAATTAGACCTTACTCAAGGACCGAGCCCCTTTAAGAAATATAAAAAATAAAATTTGACACTTGCCAATGAAACGGGGTGAAGTTGTTAACAAGGCCTTCAAAACCAAGTAATCACCAAAATAATTTGGTGCAATTCAGTATTCGAGCACAATCATTCACGCACCAAAACGAAAGGGGCGCGCAGAGCCACTGAAAGGCACTGAATTACCCACTTCGCAAGGGAAACGATTGTGAGGAATGAGCCGTCCGCTGCACTATTTATGGCGTCTGAAGGCGGACCAGGCAATGCGGACGCGTACGTCCGAATTGAACGGCCCAGAATCGGACGGGCAGATCGTGCGGACGATCGCGTCCGCGAGCCCGACGCCCTGTCCGCCCGACGGCCCGTCCGCGAGATCCCGTCCGTGGGATTGTCCGCGAGCCCCCCAACTGCGTCGACAATCCAAATGCTCGGACGGCCCATCTAGGGATGTCAAAAGACGTTCGGGGTCAGCGCGGTGTCAACCCTAGACTGGACGGCTTGTCCCCCTGGACGGCCTTCCCGACCTCTGGACGCCCTGGACGGCCCTGGATGCTCTGTCCGTCCTCTCGACGGCCTCTCCGTCAACGTGAAATGGGTATATAAGTCTGTTTTTAGGGTACTTTCGCCACGGTCTCTCCTGCTCTGACGGTGCTCTCTTGTCTTGGATTGGGTGCAGTCCTTGCTTGCGAGCGCGGGTGCTGGGTAGAGGCTGGTTTGAGGAATAAGGGGGGCGGTTTTTCACTTTGTAGAAGCCGAATTCCTAATTCCTTTCATTTTGATTATTTGTTACTTGTTACTGTCACGATGGCTGGTCGCGATTTCTCGAAGAGAAAGGTTGATGATTAGTGGACAGGTGTTGGAGATGCACCAATTATGGACCCGGATGCGGAATCACCAGAGCCCGTTTCAGAGGCCGTAGTTGCAGAAGGGTCCGTAGCTGCAGAAGGGGCTAGAGCTGCTGTGGGGGGCGGAGAGTCTTTGAAGGGCAAAAAAACAAAACGAAGGAGGCACAAGGCTACAAATCCAAAGAATTGGCCAAGCAAAGGTGCAATACGAAAATTGCATGAAGTGGCATTGGTTTTCTTTGAGCAGTATTCAATTTCGCAGTTGAACACAACGTACGTCTCGCGCGGATTACAGGGAGTGGATGTCATTAAACAAAAGTTCCACCACATGTTTTGGACAACAATGAGCGCGGATGAGTGGCATGAAGACCGCATGAAAGAACGCTTTGATCATTGGTTGGAGTCACAAGTGCAAACGTGTATCTTCAACCTTGCCCAAGTTGTGGAAAAAATAAAAGGCTTTCAGAAGAGTGTAGTGCCTAGACAACAAGCATTGAATTTGTTGCACAAGAAGGTGTATTGGTGGCATAAAGCAGTGCGTGGATTGTCTTCAAACAACATCCGTTCTGCTCCATGGTTTCAACGAAGTCAGAACTTGGCCTTTGGTCAATAGGCTGCAGAAAGAGTGGTTTTCCTTGAAAGAGGAGTGGTGGTGGTTCCTTTGTCCGGCCATAGCAAACAAGGGGGGCATGAGAGGATGCACAAAGTATGTGTTCAAAATTCAAAACATATTCCCGAGAATATAGAATTAGCCGGGAAGTCAGCCTTGCGCGTGGATGATTTGAAGAAGTTCAGGGAGAAGTTGTCCATCGAGGCATTGGTATGTCCATGCGAGCATCCAGAGATCATCAAATTCTTTGCTATAAATGACATGACCATGGAATGTTATTTGCAATGGTGGAATGGCGGTACTCTCGGCGCCATGTTTACCCTTGATGAGAAGAACCGAGATCCAGATGAAATTGGAGAGTTGGCTTACAATGCAACTCCCCAAACAATGCAAGCCATGAAACGACTCATGGCATATAGACGCAAGCGTACTGAACTTGCGTGGGCGATGATTTGCATTGTGGATGCAGTGCAACAGTGCTCTGTATTGCACAACGACATCACACCGAAGAACATTATGCTTCACTTTCCGAATGATGATGGAAGAACCATATGGATTGGTCTATGTGATTGGAGAATGGATAGCCGCATCAACAAAGAAACCCCGTCTCTTCACCAATTCAATTGTCCAAGGAAGTTCCAGGCAACCCGAGCGCAACGTTGATGGGTGGCTCCTGAGTTGATGTACTTGACTGGAGAGACAGGAACTTCATCATCTCCTACTCGCAGGGTTAAGCCACCATGTGTTAGTATACACACGGACGGATACTCCATAGGAAAATTGGCTATGAAGGTATGGAAAAAAGACCGCGGAAATGTAGAGATGACTTCGGACCATACGGCATTTGGTGCGTTTCAAACCATGTTGGGTGAATTGTGCAAGGTGGAGCCACTACAATGACGCTCGGTGACATATGTCGTGCAACGTCTAAGTGTTGCTCCAATGACCAACGTTTTGGACACCACCCGTGGATTGCTACCGCGAGGCCCGCAAAGAGCAAGACCTTCAAGAAGAGCACTCCAGGCACGCAATGAAGATTAGATAATAGTGTATTACCATGTAGTTGTAAAATTAGTGTTTACTTAGCACATGCGGTTATTATAGTATAGGCTTGAGGACATCTGTAGCAATGTAGCACACTTTGTAGCTTCAATACATTTTGTACTCATTTTGGTTTATATAAAGTTATAAACGTATTTTACCTAAACATTGAGTTGTAAAAAAATTCTTGTCTTCCTTAACTTTATCATTTAAATTGAATTTAAACATAAATCTTATATTTTTAGTACTAAAAACTTTGAATTGTATATTTGTATATCACTACAAGAAATTTCAATTAGTTTTGTGGAAAATTGTAATTGTCATCATTTTTGTTGCACTTCATGCCATAAATAAGCAAAAATAGAAAAAACAATTCAAGAGATTCTAAATTTTTAATTTTTTACAAGAGGTACAAATATCAACAGAGATTTCTAGTCAAAAAAATTTTCAATTGGTTATTTTATTTTTCACACCCAAAACTAGTAAACAACCACAAAGAAGAGCTTGAAGTCAAATTTGACTATCAAACCAAATTTATATTTTTATTAAAAATCAGCATAATGTTTTCATATTTTTCCCCATACGTAAGAATTCATTTTCTATTTATGTTTGTTTTTTTCATAAACTTTAATGGAAAAAATGATTTTATTGTGATTTTATAAAGCTAAACGTGGAAATCAAATTTTATCAATTATAATGTGTATCAGAATAATTTGAAACTCTTACCATAAATGAATGAATGAACCAAAAACATAGTTTTATAATTTTAATTTTAATTAAATTTGAAAAAAAGAAAACATACATGAAAAAAACACCAGACTGTGTTATTTGGGTTTTAACACATGGAATTTTCAATTGCAATAACTCTTTCACAATTTTGACCTCGATTCTTGAATATTCAAAAAAAATAATTCAAAAACAATAGTGTCCTGAAGGCCCAATTTTCCATAAATCGTAGTGAAAGTTAATCTGAAATTGCAAAGCTAGCATTCAAAAAACTAGTTTTTCCAAGTTTGAATGCTAATATCTTTCAATCTATTCGGTCAAACTTCATGAAATTTTTACCACGTGATAAAAAACATGTGAAGTATAAGATTTTATGATTAGATGTTGTAAAAAACATGTTGCCCGTATGTTGAGGCAAATGCAAGAGAAAAGACAGTTTTGCGTTGTTTTTTGTGTAATGACTTTGGGATTTTAGGGGTAAATAGTTCCATGAGAATGAAAGGAACAAAAGTCATATTTCATATTAATGCTGATTTCAATATGCAAGGTATTGAGCCTCTAAAACCATTGCATTTGAAAACATAAAGACCCTATTGTTTTTTCAAAAACATTCAACGTCTTCCATGCCTAAGAATGCGCACAAAAGTATTTGCATTTGCTTCTTGTACTATTGGTTCATTACCACCAATTTCTTCGAGTGGACCTTGTCGAGGCACCAGCCCCTTGTAATCACTATCTCCTGGAACCTTACCATCTTCACCTACAGTACCACCAATGGATTCACCATCATCATTGGATGGTGCACTACCACTTTCGCTGGAGGCCTCGGAATTGCGGTTTCGTTGTGGTCGAGCTATAGAAGACAACGTTTGAAGAGGTCGTTGGCCCATTGCGTCCATAATGCCATCTGTATTGGATCCTCCTATTTGAACTTCTCTTAAAAATGGTTGGGAAGTCGCTTCTTCCCTCTTCAGCCTTCTACGCGTTCTACTACTCACAAGTTCACTAGTAGTACCTTGTGGTCATGGACGCTTCCCTCAATTATTGGCATGTTAGGAGCTTCCAATTTGTCACTTGGGACTCGTAGAATTATTTTCTTGGAAATTTGCAATTTAAAGTTAAGAAAAATATACAAAAAGCCATAAAAAGAGTGTAGAACCAAAATAGGGTTGTAACATACCCATTATAGTATTTGGTCTAGATTTGTGTTTAGACTTAGAATCCCACCAAACCGGGCCCAAAAATAGGTAGAAAGAACAAAACGGTTAGATTTGTAGGATTCAAGTTACATAGGCCCAAAAGGGCTAAATCCCACCATGAATGTGGCAATTCATGGCTATGTCGGTCCGAGGGATCCACAACGAGGCCACTAGATCGGGTCCTAGAGTTAGGTTTAGAAATTCCCCCAAACCTCGATTGTTAGCATGCAGGAGCCACTAACGCAAGACCGGGCCCATAGAGGAATCTACAGCCCAAAGATGGTGTCCTAGGGTAAATCCCATGCCAGGAGTCCAACGACGAAATCGATTTGCCAAGATTCCTCTATCTGCAAAAGATTTCCGCACCATCGATAAACTCAAGGAGATGACCAATTCATCTCCACTGACCAATTGTGCCAGGTAAGGAAACACACCTGCACATCTTTCATGTGACCCCATGAGAGGTCCTGCAAAAAATCCCGTCATCTTCCGACTTGCAGTAGAACCTTTTGCGGGTGGTCAACCCTAGTAACCTCCAACGAGAATTTCATGGAAATTACCCAGGTTGCCAGAAAATCTCACTAAAAATTAGACTAGCTTTTTTTATGTTAATAATGCGCTCCGTGAAGTTTCACAACATTCCGATAGCAGCAAGTACCCGAACCGGCGAGATTCCTCAAGAATTAATCACGTGGCGGGGTCCCCGACGCGTTGACCGGCATCCCGGGACCATACGATGGCGAAACGAAGTCAACCAAGAGTCTTTTCCGACTCCCTCACACCTACCAGAGACCCTAAGCTATTTACATTTCTCAAAATAGGAGACCCCCAATATCTAGGATTTTACCACGGTTTAATTTTTAAAACTAAATTAGCCTACGATGGTTTTTTGTCCTCGGTACGGGGGGTAGGGGGATTTCGGACCAAACATGGCAATCTGGAGCCAATGGCGCAATCTGTTTGACGATTGGAATTAATCTCCAAAAGTTAGGAGGTTGGTCCAGCGTAGATAGGTAAAAGTAGTTTTTCGGGATTAGGATGAAAATCTTTGAAGATGAGGATGAAAATCCAAGTTGATAAGGTTACTTTAGAGCTCTTGAGGGGGAAGTGGGGCCTTGAAAACCTATTTAAGGTCGCCATTTTTCTCTCAAGATCACCCCCAATACTTGTTTTGGATCCATGGGTCCAAGTTATCTTGGAATTTTTGGCGTTTAGGCCAAAAAACCTCTACGGTGTTTTTGGAGCACTTTTGGCTCCCCTTATTGCTCTATTTCAAGCTTTCTTTGAAGGACCTCTTGGGTCCTTCTACCTTATCTTGTATCCTTGTTGTGAGTTGAACGGGTCTCCTCTATACTTGTGTGACTTCTTATACCTTGTACTAATCCTAAAGTCACCCCCCACCGTACCTTGGCGATGCCGCTTTGGGGGGCCTTTAGTATATGATATTTTACCCGTGATCATTGACCTTGTGTGCATGTGTGCCCCCGTATTGAATCCTAACCGGAGGGTTTTTTTTCCGTTGTTGGTTGTGAATGGGCCCCACCTCCCGAGGGACGGCGAAGCTTTGAACCTGTGACCAGTCCCAGTCCTAAAGTACGTGTTAAAAACAAGCCTTAAACGGCGGAGCTTTGAACGCAGGGGTATTGTAAGTCCTAAAGTTGGTGTTAAAACCAATTCTACGGCAAAGCTTTGAACTCCTATGTACGTTCGTTCCAAAGTCTAGAGTCCGAGACGTTCTCGGAAAAGTCCAAGGTTTAGCGTCCGAAATTAAGTCTAAGTTTAAGAGTCACCCCACCCCTTGTGGGCCGACGTCCGTAAAACAAGAAACCACACCAAAAACCGGAGAGAGTTTACCAAAAGTTGGATTTAGATTTGTTTGGGTGGGTTCCCTTAAGGAACCCAAAAAAGTGGATTCAGGTGCTAGGGGGTTGGGACAGGTCGCTAAGGGTCCAGAAGTCGCTGGGGAGTCGGGGTGAGTAGCTGGGGAGTCGGGAAGCAGTCGCTGAGGTCTGGCAGGTCGCAAGGGGGTCGGGAGCAGTCGTTGGGGAGTCGGGAAGGTCGCTGGGGGTTCCAGCAGGTCGCAAGGGGGTCGGGGGCCAGTCGTTGGGGAGTTGGGACAATCGCTGGGGGGTCTGGGCAGGTCGCTAGGGATCGGGAGCAGTCGCTGAGGGTCTGGGCAGCATTGGTCCAGGGAGTCCAGGGCTTGGGTGAAGACTTGGGAGAGAGAAAAAAAGAAAGGTTGGAATTAGTGGGGATTAGGGGGAGGTTAAAGGGTTGAAGTCAAGGGAAAAAACAAACACAAAAGGAAGGAGAATAGGGGGAAGTAGGAAGAAAGGATAAGTCGCACCTCCATACCTGCATCAAACAACTCTCAACTCTCACCAAAATCACACCTACACACAATGGAGGGAAGTTAGTGAGTCATAGAATTAAATAGGAGAAGGGGGAGAGAGACGATAAATAGTGTCCTAGGCTTAGCTAAATAGATGTTAGAAAGGAAATCTCGAGAATTCATAGTGACCATTCGGAGGTAGGATTAGGATGACACGAAGACAAGGTTGTGTAAGAGGTTAGGAGGGACATTAAAACTTCTTGGGGTTTGAATCTATAGTTGTAAGACACCCCATCATTCAAAGCTTAGGTAGAATAGTGTTAGTGTAGAAAGAGAGAAAGGGAAAGAGAAGGAGAAGGAAAGAAGGAGGAAGAGAAAGAAAGAGGTTAGATTACACGGGATCCACAATTTTTTATAACATAAGCGGTAAACTTGGGGAAAAATTCCCACAATCCAAGGACCACCGTGGAGTATGGAAATGGGCGCGCGGATGCGGACAAGCGCATTTCCGACACTGGTAGTGACGAGGTAAGTCCTTGAATCAAAACTTGGTGCTTCTCCTTATTAGCATTGATTTTTTCCCTTAATTAGCCGTTCAAGTGAATAGTGACCCAGGATAAGTCAGGAGTAAAAAATCTAGAGTTAAATATTAGGAGTAAAAATCTAGAGTTAAATTTAGGAGTAAAAATTTACAGTTAAATATTAGGAGTAAAAATTTAGAGTTACATTTAGGAGTAAAAATCTAGAGTTAAATTTAGGAGTAAAAATCTAGAGTTAAATATTAGGAGTAAAAATTTAGAGTTACATTTAGGAGTAAAAATCTAGAGTTAAATATTAGGAGTAAAAATTTAGAGTTACATTTAGGAGTAAAAATCTAGAGTTAAATTTAGGAGTAAAAATCCAGAGTTAAATTTAGGAGTAAAAATCCAGAGTTAAATATTAGGAGTAAAAATTTAGAATTAAAATTAGGAGTAAAAATTTAGGAGTAAAAATGCAGAGTTAAGTTTAGGAGTAAAAATCTAGAGTTATATTTAGAAGTTGGGAATTAGAGGAAAAAATTAAGCTTAGGGTTAGCCGTAGGGTTGAAACTTCCGAGAGAAGTGTCAAACCTCCAAAAATAGTCTCCAACACTCATGGAAGGAACGTAAAGGTTCCCCGTTCACGTAGTTAGGGACGTTAGAAATGACGCCAACTACCCAGCCAACTCTATACATAGGATAGACAATTAGGAAGTTAGGAATTACCAATTACCTTTGCTCATTACAGTCAGCTTGTTAGTTACCCATGCAATTCTAGTAGTATTCGCTGCCATCCATGACACTCAGAAAACGTTAGCACAAAAAAGATCCATTGCTTGGAAGGCACAGTGGACCGCGCTCACAACACCCCCCTATATTTAAAAGGTGGATAAAGGCATAGAACCTGGTTGGTGTTTGCCCGATTATCAAGGGTGGGTAATCTTGCACCCACACATATACATGTGGCTACAATGAAGTCATATTTCTAGTCGCACGCTGTGACACCATACCAGTCAATCGTGTACCTGTCGACAAAGTTGGTTCGTGTGGACGAACTTCGGAATTAGACGGCATTGATAAACTTTGGATTTGTAGATTTTCCAATATTGGCATTTGCCGTTGTGCAACCGAGACTCGATTTGGAGGGGCCATATGTGCTTCTCCACCTTGAGGGGGCCCTTCTCTGCGGGTGGTCCTCACGGGCAATGATGGTGGTACTACTACGTCTTCTTCACGTCCTCTTTGAACGTCAACACCATCTCTTTCTATTGTGGCATCAACTTGTACATCCATAGGGTCTGGACTTAGTGGTCTCGGTGCCACAACGTCCTCATTTGTATTGCCCCCACTTGGCCCAACATTCCAAGTTTGTGGCATGCGTAGTGGACTTCCTTGATGTCCCTCGTAGTCATTGTCGTTATTATCCCCCTCTTCAAAGTCAAATATGGATGCATCAATTAAAGGACGCACTCCTCCCGCCCCACAAAATCTATCAAACGGTGGCTCATCGTCGTCATTGGAACTATCATCTGAATTGTCATCATTGGGATCAGAGAGAACCGAACCACGGTCTAGACCATCAGATTCATCTGTCATGGAATCCTCTGACATCATGTTTTCAGTATACCACTTTGTCGGATTTGCTGCAGCCCTTTCTCTAAGAGTCTTGGAATTGGTATAAATGTAAACCAATTCCTCAACACGCTCTGATGTCAATCTATTGCATGATTTGTTGTGGACAAACAAATACATGCTCCAATTGCGTTCACAGGACGATGCAGAACACACTTGCACGAGGATCTTTCTAGCAATCGGTGCAAGTGTACGAGCACCGGCTCCGAGAAGGTCCCACCATTCGTGAGGCTGCAAATTCAAGGCGTTTACATCAAGAAGTCCACCGAAAATGCCTCGCCGATCTCTAAATGCTTGGTACTCAGACAAAGCTGAAGCAAATGCTTGATCTCCAATAGCCAATTTGCGCAAAACTCTCAATATGGCTTCTCTTGCCTCATCATCATCCATTAGCAAGACTTCGTCAAGTAAAAAGGGATTCAATAGAGCCCCAGCGTAATGCAAATCTATCCTGAGCATGTCCCAGCGCTTGTAGAAATCATCGATGGCAAAAATTGCATACCTCCGCTCTAATGAAAATGGTGGATCCTCCAAAGATAAAACATGCTTTTCCAACTTTTTCATCAGAAGCCATACCTTGTCCAAGCACGGGTGCTTGCCATCAAACTCTCGAAGAGCAATCAACACAAGCTCCACTATGTACACAAAGTTCAAACATTTCCTCCAAAATTCATCCGTTTGCACATATCGTCGCACATCGTTAGCTTTTCTTTGCTTTTGATTGGATGCCAATCTCCGCGTGTACTCATTCCACTGTGGATCGTGGATTGTAGATTCTACCGCTTTCCTCACCTCCACCAAACGTTCAATCATGAGGAACATGGTTGCAAAGCGTGTTTGAACGGGATTTTTCAAAACGTGATTAGGAGAATGTCGTCGAAAGATTGCAAGTGGCATGTGATGCGTTTGAATGTATTTCACAATTGACTTGGCTTTCTTGACCATACTTGTAATCCAGTCTTGTTTTCCCCAATCTTCAAGTAGAAGGTCAAGTGCATGTGCTGAACACCTTTGAAAATATATGTGTGGAAATCTATGAAGTAACAGAGCGCCAACGGCCAACATGTTTGCTGCATTGTCTGTACAAACTTGTACCACGTTCTGTGCCCCTACCTCGTCAATGTAATCACCTATGCAATTAGCCACGTAAGTAACATCTTTGCATTCGCTTGTTATGTCTATCGATCCAAGAAATACCTCTTCACTTGTACAGGCCAACATGACATTCATCAATGGTCGATGTGTAACGTTGTCCCATCCATCAAAGCATATTGTAACGCCATACTTGTGGATTGGTGCCCTTGTCTTCTCTGCTACAATTGCTGCTACTTCGTCTTTTGTAGATTTTATGAGCTATGTACGAAGTGCATGGTACGCTGGAGGTTTGTAGCCAACTCTCGATTCCGATGTTGATTTCACTGCATCCAGAAAAGCAGGATGCCTCACTACATTGAATGGTATATTAGCTTCGTAGAAAAACTTAGCCCACTTCTTGTCTAGTACTTGCTTGTTTGATGCGTTCATTCCTTCTTGTACAGTAAGTTGCCTCATCAATCGACTGTGGGTCAAATTAGGGTTGGGCGCCTCCGATGATCGTACTTGAGAGCTTTGCCCCCCAGTGTTTTCTCCTCCGGGTGAATGCAAAAAAGACTAGTACTATTTTTTGTCACACTTGATGTGTCGAATTTGTTATTGGCTATAACTTTTGAAGAATGAATCCAATCAACTTGAATTTTTTTTTGAAGATGGATAACCTGATCCTGTTTAGATCCCTTATTTTTCCAAAATATTTAAAAATCATTTTATATTTAAATTTCAATTTAGCTAATTTGTCACACTTTGCAGTTTAGGGGTTTTTAGTACTGGGGAGAATCCAAGCTTAATGATCTAGATCTGAAATTTCTATGGTCTATTTCCATAGTAGGAAGTCATGTATCTACCAAAGGAAATTTAAAAATATTTTATTTTATGCCCTCTACATACGTGCAAACAGAGCTCCCTTGCGCGCGCAGTTCTGAACATTCAAAATTGTTTCAAGATCATTTTTTTGGTGAAATGTCTTTCCTATAAAGTCTCCCCAAATGGCCAATTTTTAGTTTCCTTAAAAATTGTTTTTCCTATTTTTTACAAACTAAAATGTGAAAGTACCTATTTTCATGAGATTTTGCACTTTTTCAGTTCTCCTACTTAGAGAATTTTTCTATGCTTTTCCTTCCTAGGGTAGCTTCTTCTTAAAGGTGTATACATTGAACATATTTTTCATATTTTTTTAAAATTGTTTTTCTAATTATACAGTACTCTCAAAAAAAACATGAGTACTGTGGAAAACGCTACGCAAAGTGGACGGTCTTTCTTGCATTCACCCCTCCATCGTTTGCCGAGATTGAAGCATCAGGTTGTTGTTCGCCACGTACTACACTTGGTAGTATCGTTGATGGTGATGTCACTTCCACATCGCGTCTAGTTCCATGCGGAGTGTCCGTAGGTATATGTCCTCCACAATTAAAAAACATTACCTTCACGGCTGCATTGACTTCAGTGCACGCTCTCACTCCAAGGAAGGTGTCATTTCATCTGTATCTCAAATGGAAAAGCAACCGATCCTTTCAATAGCTTAGCAAAGCTTCGCAAAACTTGCAAACAACTTTTCCATCTGGCCGTAGTGTGTACCAAAGTTCCCACTGTGATCTTCCTCCACCCATTGCTCTTATCTGTCCTCCTCTACTTGCCCTTGCACCAAGAAAAAGATTAGTATTCTGTTTGAAATGTGATGTGGAAACAGAGCAACAAGTGTCACCACAACACACTCTTCTTGGACTTTGCTCTACCGCAATGGTTATACTCCAACCAAGTCAGGAAAGGCAAAATGAGCAAGGAAAAGTAATCTTGAATAGGCGGAAGTCCTTAATATACACCTTGAAGCCCTTCCTAAAATCCTAAACCCTAAACCCAGCTAGATGGAGTGACGGCTGATGGGGTGGACCCTAAACCCGCAGCCATACTGTCGTAGCACAGGATAGGTAAATTCCCCATTATACTCACAAAAATCACCCTAGAGTATAACTAAGTGACTCTAAAGATCGAACTCACGAGATTCTGTGAAGTATCTAGCCTTATTAACGAACTAAGCCAAGTCAGTAGTAAAATCCATCTTTTCCGGCCCTCTTTCTAAAACCGGAAACACAAACACCCAGAAAACTAATGACCGGATTCTCTCTATCTTTCGATTCCCACTAGTCTTCCGGTTATTGAATCCAACACAACCCCAGGATCCTATCCTTTCCGGTCCTGGTATCCGTCTAGACCAATCCGCTCTAGACCACTCACAACTATTTTCTCTCCTATCCGGTTTGGTTTTACCTTTGTTTAGCCATCAGAGGGTTCGCCGCTTGCTTTTGAGAGTGGTAGGCCCACCCCACCTTCCGTGACTTATAGTGGCTGAAGACCCACTTTCCTAATCTCTTCTTTCCTAGACTAATACGGATCCGGTTTGGTCCTTCACAGCAGTCCAGATAGCAATCCGGTTTGCAAATCACGCAAAGACCTCCCCCCCCCCCGTACGATCCTCTCAATACTACAACGACCTTGATGCAATCCTAATCCGTGCGAAGCTAAGGCGATTACAAGTGCACCCGTCCATTCCAACGCCAACTAGAATTCTTTTGTTTACCGCTAAGATGGCGAGACCTCACGAGAGATCGGACACTCAACCGGATTTCCTACCCAGGAGTTCTAGCGCGACTAAGGAATCCCTCCCTATCCGCCTAGCCTAACAATGGCTTTCTCACCCGGAATCTCAAACTCTAGACGCGCTGAGGCACTGAAGTTCACTCCCAACTCTATCCTATCTGCCCACATGCACTTAGAACCAAGAAATAAGACACCAAGGGGAGAAATCCCCAAGCAATCCGCTCGCGCCTCCCTAACTCCTTCTCATACAACCCTGCCACGCTTGGAAGAGACACACAACAAGAGGGCAAAATGGAAGACACAACAAAAATGCAAAGGAAAGACTCCCAGTCCTCAGCACAAGGACTGACTTATATACATTTTGAGAACTTCCAAAAATACAAAAGGCAAAAGTGCCTTTAAAAGTCAACCTAAATCCGGATCCTAACTTCCGGTTCGTCCTAACACTACCGGATCGGATTACTAATCCGGATCCGTTCCTGTCCTACCCTACAAGAACCTAATTTACTCTACATCGCAATTCCGCGCCCCAACGAAGGACTCTTGGGTTCCGCTTTACACTGGTCGAAAACGTCCTCCAAGTTCCTGTTCCGCTCCCCGGCTATCGGATTTGGCAGATCAGAGCCGGGAGAGGAATACAAGATGATCGGCGCGGACTGGGAAGGCTATCTTGGCTTTGACTGCGGCGTCTGATCCTTTCCTTCCCTCGGCTCTGGTACGTCCGGAAACGATTCCAGCATGGAGATATCCGATAGATGGACCCTCATCGATCCGGTCAACTTCTGAGTGCACTCCTCCATCCGGTCCGCCGCTCCTCGTGCTTGCACCAACATCTTCTTCACCTGCTCGGAGAAGTCGGTCAGGATCCGAACTATCCGGGAACCGAATAGCTTCTTCTCCTCCAAGACCTTCTTCTCCTTCTCGTCGAAGAGTCTCGCCTTTACTGTTGCACTTCCGGCTTCACCGAAAGTCGCCTTCACCGCTTCCGCAACCTTCTGCGTCTCGTCCGCCATCATCCGGGTGACGGCCATATCTTCTTTGAAGGTTGTTGCTTCCGTCTTCAACATGTCGACCTCCTCCTGAAGTCGACGGATCTCTGTCTCTAGTTTCCGGATCTCGGACGGATTGGTGATGCAATCTGCTACCTTTCCCGGCAACTTACTGTCCGGTGCTGCGTGCACCAACTCCCCGATCTGGATCAGGGCGATTTTCTTCACCTCCCAATCTGCGCGGATGTTGCAGAGGGTCTTGACCAGCTTCTCGAACGGGTCGGCAGGTCCCTTCTTTGAGCCGCCTACCTTGTCTGCTTCCGATGTCTTCTCCTTTCCGGTCTTGTCCCCAAGCGGCGATCCCCATCCGGTCGGAGATGTCGTCTTATGCCGCTTCAAGGGCAACCTCTCTGCCTCTTCTTCATCTTCAGTCTCGGATCCGGTTTCCTCTTCCTCTTCATCCATTTTCGATTCTCCTTACTTCAGGAGATTCTCCTGAGCCTTCCACTCCTTCTCTTCCGAGTCCAATAGAAGTTGGTGTTGCTCGTAGAGGTGGAAGAGGTAGGAACACACGGGTGTCGGCCTACTCCTTCCGACCCTTGTCGCTAACTGGGCCACCAAATCGAACATGATCCGGGCCCAGTCTGCCTTCCGGTCTCCGCTCAGAGCACCAAAAATGGTGTTGCCAAGGGTGATTATCACCCTTATCGGCTTCTCCGGATTTAGGATGGGGATGAGAAACTGCAACAGCTTTTGGTGCCGGTTGTCGATGCAGTCCTCCACCGCGTATCCGTCCTTGGGGTTGACCGCTCCCCGAAACTTGCCCCGGATGTACTCGTCCTTCCGGTTTGCCATCCCGTGACCTCCTGCTTGAAACTTATAAAGCTCCCTCCAGATGTCTTCCGTCCACTCCGTCGGAATACATCGGATCGTATTGTCAAACTGGTTCATCAACTTCCCTTGGATCTCCTTCACCATCCGCTCATCCTTAAAACCCCAGGGTTTGTCGAGCAAACCCTGACACCCCATCCGGTTGAGATCTAACCTAAGCATCTCCTTCTCCTCCTCTATTGAGGGGAGAACCGAAACAACCTTCCGGAGTTTAACCGGAGCCAGCGACGTGGATGGCCCTGGTCTATTCCGCCTGAGCTGCGGCATGGACACAAACTAGATAAAGACAGTCCCCTTCCGATTCTACCTCACCCAGTCCTAGCCGCACGTCCCGTTCTCACTTTCTCTCTCCGATCTCAACCGGAAACCTGCGCAGCAATCGGTACGCAACCGGAAACCTACCCTGCAGCACACCTCTAACACTCACACACTCATGCACACACACACAATGCTGAAAATGCGGAGCGCGAAGAAACACTCGCACCAAACAGCGTTTGGAAATGGAGAGTGACTGAGGAGGTCCTGGGCTTTTATAGTCTCTTCTGACCTAAAAAGTCGTCATGATGACTTTTACCGGTCCGGTCCCACTAATCCGTTCCAATCCTAATCCGGTCCTCTAACCCTAATCCAGTTCAGTACTACTTTCGGACAAGGTTCCGATTCCAATCGGGTTCCTAGGTATCAGTGGTAGGACCGGATTCTTTCCAACTATTTCACTACTTTAATGTCATTCTTAATTTTTCCGTTCTCTGCTGTTTCTAAACAAAACTTGGATACTAATTGATAGTTTCCATTCCATTTCCTAGATAAACAACTGAAAACCAAAAATTCTGGTTGCGACACATGCCAACGAAACCGTCCAAGTGGCGACTGTCTCGTCCAGGGTTGTTCTCGTCCACGGGACGGGACGGTTTCCCGTCCAAAGGACGGATTCGCGTCCAGGGGACGGATTACCATCCTGGAGACGAGAATTCCGTCCATAGACGGGCTCTCCGTTCAGGAGACGGCTTACCGTCCAGAGACGGGCTCTCCATCCAGGAGACGGCTTACCGTCCAGGGGACGGCCTCTTCATCCCAGACGGGCTCTCTGTCCATGAGACGGATAACTGTCCATTTGGCGACGGAATGACCGTCCAGGAGACGGCCCGACGCCGTCGCAGAATGGACAGTCTCCATCCGCGCTGCGGATGGTCTCGTTAGTATCAGCGACGGGCTGTGACGCGTCAGGACGCGTCATGACATCCAAACGTGAAAAGCCCACGTCACGTCCGGATAGACAACCTTGGGTTGGTTGGGTAGTTGGTGTCATTTCTAACATCCCTAACTACGTGAGCGGGAACTTCACATTCCTTCCATGAACCTCTAAGACTATCTTCCGACTTCCGAGGTTTGATATTTCTTTCAAAAGTTTTAACTCTACGGCTGGCCTAAGCTTAGTAATTACTCTAATTCCCAACTTCTAAACGTAACTCTAGATTTTGACTCCCTAATGCTATCTCTAACTTTTACCTCTAGTTTTGACTCTGTGGTTTGACTTTTACCCTCGGATTTTTACTCCTAAATTAACTCTAGGTTTTTATTCCTAATTTAAACTCTAGCTTTTTACTCCGGAAATTAACTCTAAATTTTCACTCCTAAACTAGCTCTAAATTTTTACTCCTAAATTAACTCTAGGTTTTTACTCCGAAAATTAACTCTAAGTTTTCACTCCTAAACTAGCTCTAAATTTTTACTCCTAGATTAATTCTAGGTTTTTACTCCTAAATTAAACTCTAAGTTTTCACTCCTAAACTAGCTCTAAGTTTTTACTCCTAAAATTAATTCTAAGTTTTTACTCCTAAATTAACTCTAAATCGTTAGCTTCTATTTCTAATTCTTAACCTAACTTATCATGGTTTACTATTCACTTGAGAAGGGCTAATTAAGGAAAATCAACGTTAATAAGGAGAAAACACCAGGTGTTGATTTAAGGACTTACCTTGTCACTGCCGATGTCGGAAATGCGCTCGTCCACATCCGCGTGCCTATCTCCATACTCCATGGCGGTCCTTGGTTTGTGGGAATTTTTTCCCAAGATCACTGCTTATATTTTGAAAATTAAGATCTCGGGTGATCTAACTCTTTTATTCCGTTCCTCTTTCTCCCTTTTTCTCTCTTTTCCTTTTCCTCTCTTTCTTTCTACACTAACACTATTCTACCTAAGCTTTGATGGACGTCTTACAACTATAGATTCAAACTCCAAGGAGGTTTAATGCCCCCCCTACCTTCTTACGCGATTTATCTTTGTGTCATTCTAATCCAACTTCTAATGGTCACTATGAATTTTCACGATCTCCCTTCTAAGCCTAGGTCACTATTTATCGTCTCTCTCCCTCTTCTCCTATTTCACCCCATCTTCCTCTAATCCTCATTCATTCTTGTGGACTTCAATTGGACGTAGGGCGAGAGGTGATATGTGAGGGTTGTATGTAGGGTCTTCTTCTAAGACAATTGAATGGATGGCCTTTTCTTTTCCTCCCTTTCATTCTTTCTTTTTTTTTTCTCTCTCTCCCCCCTTTTCTCTCTTGTTATTTTGAGGTAGTGTGGATTTTTGTTAAGATAACCCGACCCTTAGACTTAGTTTTAGAACCCGAATGGAAGAAACCCCCCAAAGCAAATAAGGATCCCGACTCCCCTGGACTCCCAACTTCCTGGACCCCCGACTTCCTGGTCTTCCGACTCCCCAGCGACCCCCCCTTGCTGCGACCCAGCAACCCCCCTGCTGCAACCAGCGACCCCCCAGCGGCAACATTACGGGCTGGTCCTTGACTGGCTGGTCTTCACAGGCTGGTCCTCACTCTTTACTACAATCTATTTTCCTCGGGTTCTCATATGGGAACCCACTTAACACAATTTTAAACCGGACATTTAAAGGTCGAAGCTTTGCCTTAGCGGGGGTGGGCTAGAATCTTTAATAACAACCAAGAAAAAAACTATGCGTGACGGGGTTCAAAGCTTCGCCGTAGTTTGGTTTTGACACCAACTGTAGGACTTGTGAGGTTCCCAGGTTCAAAGCTTCGCCGTCTAGGGCCTGTTTTTGACACACACTCTAAGACTGGGGTAAGTCACGGGTTCAAAGCTTCGCCGCTTCAAAGGAGGTGGGGTCCACTCACAAACAACAATAGAAAAGGTGACTATGGTTAGGACTCACATCCAAGGCAAACGTACACACAAGGTAAGAATACTAATGGCAACACTCACATACTAAAGGCCCCCCAAAGCGGCATCGCCAAGGTACGGTGGGGGGTTGCTCTAGGGTTAGTACAAGACACCAAAGAGACTTCAACATACAAGTTAGTTCACAAGGATACACCAAAGATAGAAAGACTTTTGAATAACAACGAGAGTATATGCAAACACACACTAAGTGTATACAAGGCAAGGTAGAAGGACCCCCAAGGACCTTCAAAGCTTGAGATATAACAACAATAGGAGCCAAAAGTGCTTCGAAAACACCGTAGAGGTTTCTTGGCTAAAACGCCAAAAATCCCAACATAAGTTGGACCCGCGGACCTAAAACAAGATTTGAGGGTTTTCAAGAGAGAAAAATGGGGACCTTAAATAGATTTTCAAGGCCCCACCCCTCCCTCAAGAGCTCTAAGGTAACCTTATCAACTTGGATTTTCATCCTCATCTTCAAAGATTTTCATCCTAATCCTACAAAACTACTTTTACCTATCTACGTTGGACCAACCTCCTAACTTTTGGAGATTAACTCCAATCATCAAACGGATTGCGCCATTGGCTCCAGATTGTCATGTTTAGTCCAAGACCCCCTAACCCCCTATACCGAGGCCAAAAACCCATCGTAGGCTAATTTAGTTTACCAAATCAAATCATGGTAAAATCCTAGATCTTGGGGGTCTCCTATTTTGAGAAAAGTAAATAGCCTAGGATTTCCGGTAGGTGTGAGAGAGCTGGAAAAGACTCTTGGTTGACTTCGTTTTGCCATCGTATGGTCCCGGAACGCCGGTCAACGCAGCGAGGACCCCGCCACGTGATTAATTTCTGAGGATTCTCGCCGGTTCGAGTACTTGCCGCTATCGGAATGTTGTGAAACTTCACGGAGCGCATTATTAACATAAAACAAGCTAGTCTAATTTTTAGTGAGATTTTCTGGCAACTTGGATAATTTCCATGAAATTCCCGTTGGAGGTTACCAGGATTGACCACCCGCAAAAGGTTCTTCTGCAAGTCGGAAGATGACGGGGGTTTTCACATGACCTCTCAGAGGGTCACATGAAAGATGTGCAAGTGCATTTCTGTACCTGGCACAATTGGTCAGTGGAGATGAATTAGCCATTTCCTTGAATTATCGATGGTGCGGGAATCTTTTGCAGATAGAGGAATCTTGGCAAATCAATTTTATCGTTGGACTCTTGACATGGGATTTACCCTAGCACACCATCCTTGGGCTGTAGATTCCTCCACGGGCACGATCTTGCGTTAGTGGCTTCTGCATGCTAACAATCAAGGTTTGGAGAATTTCTAAACCTAAGTCTAGGACCCAACCTAGTGGCCTCGTTATGGATCCCTTGGACCGACTTAGCCATAAATTGCCACATTCATGGTGGGATTTAGCCCTTTTGGGCTTATGTGACTTGAATCCTACAAATCTAACCGTTTCGCTCTTTCTACCTATTTTTGGGCCAAGTTTGGTGGGATTTTAAGTCTAAACACAATTCTAGACCAAATACTATAATGGGTATGTTACAACCCTATTATGGTTCTACACTCTTTTTATGGCTTTTTGTATATTTTTCTTAACTTTAAATTGCAAATTTCCAAAAAAATAATTCTACAAGTCCCAAGTGACAACTTGGGAGCTCACAGTGTTGCACGCAGGTAGCGGCCGCATCAATATTGCATCCTTACCTGCTTCTAACTCTGCAGAACAGGCTTGGAGGGCGACAAGGTGATTGGAAGCAGCTGTCCTTGCACATGATACATGCTGAAGTTCGGCTTCCAATGCAGACTTTGCTGTTGCAAATGATGAAAGCTTTCTGACAATGGAGTAGTACATTTTCAATATAGGCCCTATTCCTGGCTGCTTTGTAGCTTCTTCCATTTCATCTAGTCCGACAATAGCACCACAGTCCTCGCCTGCCTCACTCAAAGAGGACTTGAACTGTTCAACAAGTTGGGAGGAGGGCTCCCACTGGACAGAAGCTTGCGCAACCTCTGCCTTCTTATCAGAAAATTGCACATCACTGCGTTGTAGTAGGGCATCGAACTTCTACAAAACTTCAGCAACTTTGGCTTTCCTGAAATCCAAATGACATGAAACACGTTAGCATCTTCAATGCATGGGTACTCTATATTGCAGTGTGTGCTGCATTGAGAAGTTAATGTCAGAGCACGCATGACTACATGAAAGTAGTGACAAAAAGGCACAAACAGAGGACTGTAAGTACAGCGGCACTTGGATAGTAGTCCAACGTACTACTTGTTGTATAGCGTAGTATAGTGTCACTTCACAAGAGGACTAGAACGGACACGGAGTACTACGTACTAGGAGTGTAGGTGGTATGAATACGAGAAAGAAAGTGAAATCTTCACTTCCTTGGGTACTCATTGTCGTCTGTACCAATCACTGCTCTACCAGCGAGTACCTCGACAGGCGCAAAGCACAAGATGTGGAGGAATAAAGTACATGAAGTGTATTTCAAGAAGCAAGTGGGGAAAGGAGGGCGGAAGTCCATTTCTTCTAATGTGCCACAACCTCTACACTTTGCACATGAGTACTACCCGTCTACTAACAAAGATGCAGTGGCAAAGTCAAACCATTACCACTCAGTAATACACTTGTACATTCCGCCTGTTCAATAGTGCTACATGTGATCCATTCCAGGAACGTGTACAAGCAGGAAACACGAATACTACTAAAGTATGTTGACAGATAATCAAAGCAAAAAGGGTACAACAAGCATACAGTGCCATTCTGTTCGACAAGAATAGAAGGGCTGAGGATGTTACGAAACTCAATTACTAGTACAAATGAAGACACGCACGGAAGAGCAATTTTGCTTACGAAAATAGTAAATTGGGAGAGGAATCTTGCAAAACCTGAGAGCTAGTACTTTGGGGTCGTTGCTTGCAACGTCACGTAATGAAGAACAACTCTTATTGTCCTGCATGGATCCGCCATGCAGTGAAACTTGGCATTTGACATCCCCGGACAAAAACTTATCCGCAGATTCCTCTACATACTCTGGGAAGCCCTCTTTTTCATAGACGTCGTTCACTGGGACACCCAGCACGGTCGCCAGTCGTTGGATGCATCCCCGCTGGCGCCGACTGTAAGACTTTCGCTGGCCTTCATTAGTTTCTGCTACAAATTCCGCCCAGTTCACCTGCTGATTCTTAACCTTATCCAAGACAAATCCAATTGCAAATTCTTTAGCAACATGATTAGGAGCATAAGTTTTCTGGTAGCATAGGCAGTATAGTCTCTCTGTGTCTTTTCTCAAAGTGCCAGTGAACTTTTCTCCCAAAATAAAGCCGTTTTTGGACTTATCCTGTCCAAACATGGCCCACACCTCTTCCAGAGATATGTCTCTTCCAATCTTCAATTTGTGACTATTTACACCTTCACAAGGAAGATTGAACGTGGAAGCAAAAGTTTCTGCAGTCATAGACGCTAGTGGTCGTTTGTCCGCGGAGCGCAAAGTTGCTAGCTGTTTCCGGCAAGCAGATTCCATGATTTCGTCTTCCTCCATCTTCTCTAGCAAATGACGTTTGCCAGGGCCCATACTGATATCAAGGTTCTTCTCGCTCTCACCTTGAATCTCTGAAATGTCTTATGCACAAACAATGTCATCATCAGCAGCAGACGTTTCCGAGGAGGAGTTGTCCGAAGCGTACCCTGATGTAGGCTTCTTCTTCCTAGCAAGGGGCTCTTTTTCTTTTGCACATCTGGAAGGCCCAGTTAAGGCCGAGGAATTCCCTCGTACACTCTTCTTTTTGGTCTTCTCCGATGCTAATGGCGATTTGCCATGAGATGGCGCTGCAGTGGCGGCCTTCACGCTGTTGACCTTCATAGCCGTGCTCTTCCTCGGAGTTGCTGGTGTAGGAGCCTGCACGTCGCCTCCAGTCTCCTCTGACGCATCAGAAGCAAGTCGTGCCCGCATTGCAGTTCTCTTCATCTTCCCCATTGTCTGAATTTTGGCTATACCGCCCTAACTGTACACGGAGAAGAGGACGTCAGTGGAAGCAAATAGTGGAAGATCCTCAAAAAGCAAATTTTTGACAGCATCCCCAGTGCCAAAGGACTCTAGCCTTGCACATCCATTTGAGCTCTCTACCTCCGACACATTCACAGAATTTATTGGGGCTGCACAGACTACCTAATGAAAAGAAGAAGAGGAAGTGGAACTCAAGCGGACCCTAAACCCTGAACTTCCTGTCAAACACTCTCAGCAATTTTATCCGGTGCTCATGCATTCGCTCCATGAAACCCAAGAAGGACATGGTATCCACTTCCAGACTGAATGTGCGTAAGCAAGTCATTTGTTTCAAGGAGAGGAGAGGACATGATATGAAGGCGGACCTCCTATGACAAGAGAGCCAGAAGAACAAAGACGGAGCCAACACACATACAGGCATTATGACAAAAACAATAAAAACCCAGAACTGAAGGCACATGCTGCATCGAGAAAATACAGAGTTGCTCAGGGACGGTGAATGCAAGTGAAAGGCTGCGAATCATAGCTCCTCCACCGCAGAGGAGCAGTAGGCCGAATGGCAAATTGGCAGTGACAGCGGACAGGAAATTCTCGGAATCCTAGACGGTGAATGCAGCGCCAATTCTATGTTTCCGTGGTGCTAGCTGAAAAAAGGGTATGTGCAGTGAAGAACGCCTCAACAGAACAAGCAGAGTAAGGAATGCAAAGACTTATCAGATTCAAGCGTGCTTCCGGACAGATGCTTCAGAGTTCAAAAAACAACGCGCTGCGACCTCTTGACCTTTCTTGCGCCTAGAGCGTCACGCAAGCGCCCTCACCATCAATGTGTCGGTCACTAACTACTGTTGCAGGGTGCAATTGCGCCATTGGTTGTGACCCGTATCACGGTAAGCATACTCTCCCCAAACCTGAGCACTTTGAAACGTGAAGGCGACCACCCTTTCCCTCTGTTGCCTCCAAGCGTGACGTACAACGTTGACGGCAAGCAAATTCTGAAGCAATCTCAACATGCACATGGGATCACACAGCGGCAACAACGGCCATTGAACTGGAAACCCTAACTTCGACGACAAGCTCGCACAAGTCACGAAATTTGAGAGAGACAACAGTCGAATTTGCGGACGGACAGATTCTCGTATTGCAAGAAATCATCGGTGGTCCTTCCATTCACTTTTGGATGAATGAGATGTGATTGGGCAGGCAACGGCGACGTCAATCCCCAGCTCCATTAAGTCCCCTACGTCCAGGTGTTAGAGAGCAGGCGTCCGCAACTGAATTGCAGGTCCACTTTAATCCGCTGCATTGAGCGCCGGAGTCAGAAATTGACGCCACTTGTCAACAGCAAAGAACATCTGCAGTTCCATCGACGGTCCAGAACGGACGATGATTTTATATTGTAGTACTCATAGTATTGCTAGTACAGACCTAAAAACGTCCTGTACTTTGCAAAACGCTACGCAAAGTGGACGATCTTTCTTGCATTCACCCTAAAGTATATTATTGAACCAACATGCACTACCAGTTGATAGCCTTTGTTTGTAAGTATGAGTAATAGAAGGTGGGGGTGTTGTCCTTGGCGGGATAGTACCTTGACACTATGAAGCGACCTTGTCCATTGGTCGTAGATTCTAGTGTCAACGTCTAAGAGCAGCATCATTTCTTGTTGAAGCTTCCATTGGGGTTTTTTGCTTTTGATGATGTGGTGGCATATTCCATTGCCCTAGAGAGCGGCGTCATTGCAGTTATTCTTTGGGACAGACCATGTTACCTTCATAGATCTGTTTGACTTCTGTCTGAAAAGGGATGATTTCTTATCCGTTACCACTCTGAAAGTGTACGTGTGGACAAACATCAAACCATGGCTGTAGTTTTGATTTCAAACTGTTGACCTGATTTATTTGTTTTTCTCTGTTTTTGAGGTCTCGGAGATGATTACACTTACCAATTGTTCTATTTCTGACCCTTTCATGGAGACACCTATGAGGCTGTTTCTGATCCTTGACCTCCTAAACGCTATAACCGTTCCAATTTTTCCGGCGGTAGGGGAGTGATGATCCCAAATGCGAAAACAGTTATCCCTGTCTGAATTATTGTGTGGATACAACATCAATCTTTCTGACTCCTACCGGTTGTATTACTTGTGTCGAAGAGTCTTATATACCATGAATTCATGATGTCCCATGTCTTCATTAATTCTTGTTCATGGAGGGATTGGATGTGGCTTCTTAATTTGTGCTGTCGTGTGCTTTCTTGTTATTTTAGTGCTTTGACTGCAAGGTGTTACCACCTCGTCTTTTCTAACAAAGTGGGTGTCGATTAAAGCACAAAGTACTCGAGTCCTTCCTTTGTTGGAAGTCCCCCAGTCTTAATCCAATGCTTGCTCGTCCTGTGAGGTTGTGTTGACCTGTCTACTGGAACATTACAGTTCTCTGATTCTCTATTGCGATGTATGCTTAAATCTTTCATTTGTTGGTCCATGTTGAGTTCCTCCACTCCAGCGTTCTTAGAATTCCTTTAGTAGAATTCAAAGGAAAGCTGTTACAATCCCTTGACATGTGGCTCATTCTGCGAATCTGCCGTGCGGAGATGAAAACGCCTAATAAATTTGTGGACGGTGGATTTTTTCTAGTTTTTTGGCTCATGGTGAATCACAAGTTCTTCGTCACAAGCGATGAAATGTAATACAGGACATACGGAGTTCCCCTTCTAATCTGTGTTAGTAAGCATGCTGGAACTGCTATTCGAGACTTTGTTATTTGGGAGGGCAGCTTTGCGTTCTTGTTTTCTGGATTTTCATTCATCTTAACTTGTGTCCTGTCCAACACATTGCATTCACAAACAAGTCACAGACATTCAACAAACAAGTTAGACATACAACAAACAAGTCACAAACATTTACAAACAAGTCAAAAATTCAAGATGTTCACTTACAGGGCTGTTGAACCTCACTTGCAGGTTCAATATAAGTGGTCTACACACCACAAAACAAACAAACAAGTTGGAAGGCAAAAAAGCTGGAAGGCAGAAAAGCTGGAAGGCAGAAAAGCTTAGGTTAGATTAAAGAAGAGATGTCCATTGTTCAATACTTCCAACATAAATCAATGTTAATCAACTGAGTCATGGAAGAATGCAGTTAAAGTTAGTTGACATGGAAATGTTTGATGTTCCAGTATCCTCCCCCTTAACCTTTTAGTGACCGATCGGCCACTTTGTGGTCGATTTTGGGACTCTTGGTCTAATGCTATTCAAAATACATTTGATCACAAAAAACTCAAAGACTAACGCAATTAGAGTGTCTTCATGCGGTTCAAACAAAACCAATTTTAAGGGAGTTGGAGCATTGATGAATTAGCTATGAGGTTGCAAACTCAAATGGCCTGGACCTTCAAATAGAAAGTGTTCAACAAAAATACTAAAAAATGTCAGCCAAATTGTGAGATTTTTTTGTAACTTGATGTCTTGACAAGGCATAAGTGTTTCTTTGTAATCTCATGAATGCCCAAAGTAAACTTATGCATTGGTATTTATGTAGTGCAAATTCTAAAGGGTCATTCAAATCATTGATTTTTGAGAATTAAAGAAAACAACTCAAACTCCAACAAGGCTCTAGAAGCAAACATGATGTAGAGGTACATTTCACTTTCTTCAATGTACCAAATCTACACATTTTAGAAGGGTATTCGCATTGATGACCACAGATGACTATTTTTTGTGAACTTCAAAAATTTGTAACTAATTTCACAAAGCTTGAAAAAATATGAAACTACTTGGGTTAGATGCCTATTCTACTTGTCTTTTGTGGAAAATTTACTAAAAAATATTAAAAGATGTTTCACCTCCCCAAAATTCAATTTTAGCCCTTAAAAGGTTCATTTATGGACCTTCTACCTTATTTATAGAGATTTGTATTGTTGGATGAGTTTGATTTTTTGTTAGGTTGAAGAATCTCCCTTATGGAAACACCTTATACGGTTTGATCTAAGACTACATCTTTAGAGTGGCCACAAAGTTCACTTTCTTGAAAAACTACGCCCGCCCCCCAAATCAACCATGGTCACTAAAGTGTTAAGAAAGCCTTCATTTCCATAAGATTTTGCTGGCTTCTGGGCTTCACGTCACTTCAGTTTCCTTGATGTTGGAGATTTCTGCTGAGGAACTGCTGGAACTGCTGGAGAATTGAGTTTTTTCATGTGCCAGGATTGTGAAAGAGTCCGCCACAACAGAATTACTAGATTCACAAGCAAGCCAGATGCACATGCAACTGCACAATTAGCTCCCATTGTAAGCTTAAACAAACCCTGCTGATTGTCTAAGTTAGAACCAGATAACATCTCTAGGGCAGTGTAGGAAGTTCTGCCTTCCTACAAAGGGAGTCCTACATTCAATAATCTTGGGTTAGAGTAGAACTTTTTAAGGACAACCAAGTATTGGCCAAAACTCTCCTCAATCTGAGATTGTTTTTAATATTGTGGGTATATGATACCAAAGGCATCTAACAACTCTTGTTGTGGGAAGTGCCTGTCGAATTCATCCAAGAGTGATTGAGTGATCTCTACCAAACTGCAAGGGATACTCACGTTAGTGAATGCATATGGTCTACACCAAATGAGTTCAAAAAATTGAATTGGAATATACATGGAACTCCACATACAACATGAAAGAGTGAAAGCCCCCAAATGCTCAAGCCCCCAAATGCTCAAGCCCTCCCAATAAGCAAAGACACACAAACAAAGAAAGGGAAACAAAGAAATCTAAAGTAGAAACAAGTTCTACAAGCCCTACTGCACAAAACATAGACATAAACAAAAAAAATGGAACTAAAAAAGCACAGCAAACCCCAAACTTCCGATACATGTCAAGCCTGCACTATAGACAACAAGGCGTGAATACTACAAGCCAAATTGAAACACAACAAAGTAGACTCAAATGCCAAAGCACAAGTAGGAGCATTGTACAATTAGGTCCAACTCAATTACGAATTTTTTGCATTCCCAGTGAAAGAAGTTCCATTGCTGCCAACTTTGACACCCTCCCGAGGGTTGAAAATTTGTTTTTTTGCCTTGAATTTTTTTTTGCAAGTCCATCTCTATGTTAATAACATACGTGAAAAATTTCATGGCCAAAAGAATTATATAAAAAAAGATATTCAAAGTCTACCAACATGTGTAGTTGCGAGAAAAAATTCACTACTACCAACTTTGCCACCCTCCCAAGGGTTGAGAATTTCTTTTTTTGCCATGAATGTTTTTACATAATATCATGTCTATGTTGACAATATGTGTACCAAATTTCAAAACCAAAAGATTTACACAAAAAAAGATATTTGAAATCTACCAACATAGGGAGTTGGAAAAACAACTTCACTACTGCCAACTATTGCCATCTTTGCCACCCTCCCAAGGATTGAAAAAAACTTTTTTTGGCATAAAATTTATTGTCATGGAAGAATATTTATGTTGATAATATGTGTGCCAAATTTCAAATTCAAAAGACTCACACAAAAAAAGATATTTCTGAAATCTACCAACATAGGGAGTTGGAACAGTGATTTTTTCAGCCCTTGTTATAGTGTCATTTTGTGGGTTAAAGTTTGACACGGATGTAAAAAATCATTCTCACAACTACACCTCTTGGTAGATTTCAAATATCCTTTTCTTGGTATAAATTTTGGACTTGAAATTTGTCACACATATCACCAACTTAGAGATGATCTCATGACAGAAATTTCATGGTAAATAAACAATTTTTCAGCCCTTGGGAGGGTGACAAAGTTGGCAATAGTGAAATTATTTTTCCAACTCCCTATGTTGGTAGATTTCAAATATCTTTTTTTGTGTGAGTCTTTTGAATTTGAAATTTGACACACATATTATCAACATAAATATTCTTCCATGAAAATAAATTTTATACCAAAAAAAGTTTTTTTCAATCCTTGGGAGGGTGGCAAAGATGGCAATAGTTGGCAGTAGTGAAGTTGTTTTTCCAACTCCCTATGTTGGTAGATTTCAAATATCTTTTTTTGTATAAATCTTTTGGTTTTGAAATTTGGTACACATTTTATCAACATAGACATGATATTATGTAAAAACATTCATGGCAAAAAAAAAAACTCTCAATCCTTGGGAGGGTGGCAAAGTTGGTAGTAGTGAATTTTTTCTCGCAACTACACATGTTGGTAGACTTTGAATATCTTTTTTTATATAAATCTTTTGGCCATGAAATTTTGCACATATGTTATTAACATAGAGATGAACTTGTAATAAAAATTCAAGGCAAAAAAACAAATTTTCAACCTTCAAGAGGGTGTCAAAGTTGGTAGCAGTGGAACTTCTTTCACTGGGAATGCAAAAAATTCGTAATTGAGTTGGACCTGACTGTACAACAAGAAAGACCTTTGAGGAATTAAGACCCAAAAAAAAGGCTAAATTAAAAATAAATTAAAAAAAAAAAAAAAAAAAGTCACCGTACCTACAAATTGTTGTTGTATGTTGGCCTACGTAAAGTCTTCCACAGTTACAAACAGGTGCTCGCCTGTCAATTTGCAATGGCATTGAGAAAACATAGTAGTAGTGTCAAAGCTGAGGAGAAGGTGTGGAACACCACCATTTGGCATTCACTTCCACTCTATTGGGATTTTGGCACAAGACAAGGAGATCAACTCCTGATACTACTAGAATTTTGCTGTAGAAAAGGTAGTATCTATGTCCACAAACATTATGGCCAAGTCCGTTTGGCATACCTTAATGGAATACATGAAGTGACATATGAATATGTCACGAGACTGCAAAAGTTTGATCAAGTAGTGCACAACATTGAACATTGGAATGAAATAGGCCAAGGATAGTAACACCTCTATATTATAAAGGTAGTCGAAGTTCTTAGCAAAGGTAAAGCCAAGTTTTTGGCCAGTAACGGAGGACATGTCAAGGCCCATTTTGACCAACAACGTTATGTACTCAGACATTATATGTTGGACTAGGCTACGCATTGAAATCCAACGTGTTTTAGCGTTCCTCATCATCTTATTACCCTTAGTTTCCATGAGATCTATGAGCTTTTGTAACTCAGCATATTTCTTGTGACTGTGGCAAAAATAGGAATACAACAATTGACAGAAGACCTCTAAGTGAGACAACATCGGGTAGTTAGATAATGTTTCCACCACCAAGTTGATTCAATGGCTTGCACAACTAGGTTTGAGGTAGAAGGGAGCCCACTTCTCGCGAATTTGAGTAGAGACCCTGTTTTTGGTCCTTGAAATGTATTCATCCCATCCGCCCCAAAAGAAACAAGTTTAGCTGCAATCTATTTTTGTGTGAGCACTCCTTCGCCAAGCAAAGCTTGCATGATGACATTAGTCAAGTGATCTACAATCCCACAATCAGAAATACACAACAAATGGAGCAATTAAGTACGGGATCCTCTTCCATGAATCAACAACATACACATGAATCCCAATTCAAGAAGTGTTATCTATTGTAGTAACTTCATTAGCACTTATGGACACAAACTTGGTATTTTGGACCACAACCTTACGAGCAGCCAACACACAAACATGAAGGTGACCAGACATCTCCCAACCAAAAGTCTCATATCAGTGTTTTTGAGGAACACTTTTTACTCTCAAGTGCCACAATAAGTACTACTCTTTTTCAAAATTGCACATAGAACGACCAGAATACAAAACTTGAAATAAAATTGAGAACTAAATCCCCTTTCGATTGGCTTTGCTGTCCAAGCCAGCAACAAGTTGATCAGGAAACTGTGCCGGCCAACTTCCACCCAGCCCACAACTTGTTAAACTACAAGTACTTGCAATCACGTTTGACATAAGTCTTCCCTTTCTTGAGATGGGAAAACGACTCCCCATCAACCTTGCAGGTTCTCTTCCTTTATGTTTCTCTAGGTTGTCTCCCTTGGAGACCATAATCTTTCTCCTTCCTCTGACTGCGGTGCATCTCTTGTACACAACCCCTGTCAAATTTCCAAAAGCATCAAATTCACCTTTAGCCCACATAAATTGATAGGCCCAAACTTCCTGCCAACGGTGCGCGATGGTGCTAGAAGCCACTTTTCTTTTCTTCTGCACATATTTTTCTTCTCTTCACTTGCAATTTTAGGGTCGGGACGTTCTAATGAGAACACCATTGCCTCAGACAAAGACAGAAAGCAAGGTTCCACAATCAAATCAGACAAGTGCATTTGGGAGACGTGCGTCACCGTCCTCAATTGCACCAACCTTTAGTGCAAAAATTGTAGCCTTGGTTGTGCTAGCAAGTAAATAATTTTCCAAACCAAGGGAATTTTTTGAAGAGCCAAAAATTCTCACCCTGAAGTTTTTCCGACAATTTCAGTTTCGGTACTATCGGAAATGCATAGACCTACACCCATGCCAAACCCAAGACGTTAATCACAAGCATGCAAGGACACAAGCAAGAAAAAGCACAAGGTATGAAAAGAAATGCAATATACAAGCAATTCAAATGTATTGCGCAACCAACGTCTTCAGTGGTAGCAAAATTGGAAATGAAATTGAAACAGAAAAGAGAGAGAATGTACGATTGCATAAAGAAATCGAAGAACTCAACTAGAAGCGTGTTGAAGCTCAGAAATCCAACAATGCTTACATACTAATCACCAATCCACCACTACGAGCTACATCCAACCGTCCACTGCACCAATTTTCAGACAAACTTGAATACGGAGAGCCCCCATTTCCAAATTGGAATGAATGTGCTGATCTTCCAAAAAAGCCAAACTTTTTTCAAGTTTCAAACATATACAAATCACAACAGCAAGGAAACAACGACAATTTGCCTTGCATTTTCTAAAATGACGCTCCAAAATCAAAGCGCAGTGCTATAGTATTGGCATTTGGCAAGAATGAATAAGTTCAAAGTTCAAACGGAATTGAATGTTGTATCTAAAGTCCGGACTCTAGAGTAAATGCAAAGCCATAGAAGATGATGCAAATGATCTGCACAAGCAGAAAACCCTGACTGCTAAATCCTACGCAGTGCAAGAAGAGATCGATGCGACATTAGCAAAGGAAATTGCGCCGCCAAAGTGAGGATCCAATAGCTCAAGTAAAAATCATGATAATCCTAAAATTGTTCAACAAAGGATGAATACTACTTGTGTTTTCAATGAATTCAACATTCTGCTACTATTTGTCTGAATGGATGAGAAAACTTACTCAAATCTTCGTTTCTCCAAGAAAAAATTCAATATACATTTAATAGGTGCCAAATCTAGGTAGAAACTGAGCGAGAATTAGCCACTTTAGGGAACGCTGCTCCACTCCTAGAAGAAGAACCTTCACACTGTTACCACGTGCCAACTCTCCCTCATCCAACTACAAGCTATTCAATCTTAATATTGATTATTGACAAACAAATTACAGTTTTATTTGGAAAACACCATAGAAACTAAATCATCGACGTGACTTATAATGGAATAGGTACTTACGACTCATGCTTGAGAAGCCTATGAAATGTGTTAGCACGTGAACAATTTTTTATAATCATTAATTGTTCATCTATAATTGAAAGTAGTCCAATGTTTTAGAAACATTGTACTTGGCGATTGCAACTATTACACTTCTTTGGACGTCTTTCCATTACAGCAGACTTAATTGAGGTGGACACCACCATGCAAATCATTGAAGGTATGCAAGCTGTTTTACCCACTTGTGCAATGTGGGGTGACCTATGTTTGTGCAATGAGGGGAATATGATGTAGACTAAGTCGTTTATAACTATGCGAGTAACTATATGATGAATAAAGACATTGACATAACAAAGGTGTGAAGACAAGTGTTTTGGTTTGTGCTTCTTTGGAAAGAGGTTTGCCAATACTTCAACAAGTTGGATTAATCTACACTTCTTAGATTTCTAGTAAATCCAAACTTAATGGAAAATTAGCATAAAATAGTCCAGTTTTTAGTATTTTTTATTCCTTGAATGGAAAACGATCCCCACCCTTTTGTTCAATTAGACATATGCTAGAATTCTTAAATCTTTTAGAAATAGGTCTTATACCTTAATTTGGAGCAATTGTAGAAAATATGCCCTGTATTTGGTACTGGTTTCTCTTTATTCTTGACTTGGCCAGTTTTCTTAAAGTCCGGCAAGTTGGCTCACAATAGAAAAAATCATAATTGTCATACCTTTCAAGCTTTGCTATGGAAGTAAATTGGAAATTCCCTTTTTTGTAAGGTCTTATTTTTTAATGTAGAATCTTTATTTTCTTTTTCTAAAGAAAAAAGTCACACAGATTCCAATCTCAAATATTAAATAACCTACTCACAAGTATGTCGACCAACAACTCCACTTGTGACTTCCCAATTTCTCTTTTGTGCTTGAATTGGGAATGCTCTTAGGGCATTGCCAATGCATAAGATAATTTAGCCTACCAAATTAAAATCTAACGTTTCATTGTTTTAGAATTAAAGGTTCAACTTTTTTTCATTTAAAGTGTACTAAAAAGTATTTGCATAGACACAAGAAACTCAAATTTAGACACTGGACAATGAAAATAAACCACTTCAGAAAATAGCTAAAAGACAAAATATTATAGTGCTATTGACAAATCACAATTACAAATGCACTTTGCACTTCAAATTGGTGCAATTTGAAGTGATAAAAATGTGCATCACTAACCTTGATTTGCCAACTCTTCTATAATTTTTATCTATTAGCTAACCTTGAAGTGATTTATTTTCATTATCCAATGTCTAAATTTAAATTTGTTGTACCTATGCATATTACTTTTGAATGCATTTTTTATAAAAAAAATTGAAGTTCTAATTATTATCTAGTCAAAAATTGGAGATTCAATTGGATTGATCTATTTTACTTTTGGGAGCTTTTGAAAGGTTTTCAACAAGGTTTTATGTTCCAAGTGGCTATCAATAATGCTTCCAAAGGACCAAGAATATATATTGAGTATTTAAGAAAAAAATGCGCTAATTCATCTACACATTGGTTCTACTAGAAATTTGTTATGAAATTCTACGAGAAATGTATTGTTAATGTTTGACAACCATACATATAATCAACTCACATTATTAGAAGGTGTTGATGTCAAATCACATCCTTGACATGTTTAGGTCCAAGGAACATACTTTTTATGTACACCGATCACTAGCATAAATGATTGAAGTTTTCTTCTCTAATTCTATGTGTTTTCCTCTCTTTTACCTCTTATAGATCCAAGTGGTCCTAGCAAAAGGTATACACTTATAGTAGCTCCATGTATATCCATGTATTGTCACTTTAAAGACCCTTATCACACTTAACATAGTAGAAAGAAATCCAAGAGACATTGACAAGTGATAGGCTCAACAATAGACTTGTATGAGCATTCAATAGTTACAGAAGAAAGTGTGGTTCATTTGTGATTTGTGATTTGAAATTTTGAATTTGAAGGCAAATTTGATAATTTGAGTATGAAGGTCTAGTTTCCTTCTACCAACTTGGAATGGTTATCACAAGTACAACCATGAGAATCAATAAAGGGGAACAAAGTCTCAATTGGTACAAATCAAGTCTTAGATTGGTTGTAGTTGACATGTATTCACTAGTCTCTTCACTAAGCTTAGGGAGGATGTCAATGCACCCAGAATTGACCAAACCTAGACAAATTAATTGAAATTCTACATAGAAGTATACGATAGTTGTATGAATTGGAATTAGGAACTGACATAATTTGTAATGAGACTTGCAAAAAAGAAGGGAAGGCAAGTCTCTAACTTCCAAAAAACTATTTTTCATGTAAGACTTGAACTTTTTTGTTGCTTTTAGTTTGATAACAAGGCAAAGCTACTCCTAAAACATAGTTTCTAGTCAGATAGAAGTAAAAGCATCATGCAACACAAACTCGGCAAGGCAATTCCAAAGGCAATTCGGACTCTGTCAACTTGGACGTTCGTTTCCAATTCCGTCACAGCATGGGCTCTTACTACAAGAGTTTCTCATATATGTTCTGTACTGTAAGTGAATGAGGCCTAAAGAGCGGAGTCCGCAATTGAATTCTCAACTCGCTCATATTCCTGCTTCTGCAATCTGGAGCGCCATCGCGGAGGGAGGACACACCGCCCGCCGAAGCTTTGCTGCACCGCCACCAGGAGGGCCAACAGCATCACGACCAAAGGAATCACCACATCCGCGCACACGGAGTAAAACTCCCACTCAGGATTCGCATACAAATACATGTCCGAGAACGAAGGGATGAACCGGAATTGTCGACACAAGTCGTATAAATGTGGGAACGACCGCACCAGCGCCGTGCCCATGAAAAACAGCTTCGTCAAAGGAGGAGCTTGCGGAGTAGTCGTGGCGGCGGATTCATCCCACAACACATTCGCCATCACTTGTGGAAGGAGGTGGAAGTCCAAGATCAGGCCGACGTAGGCGTGGACGTCCCACCACACGCCTCTTTGGTCGCCCCGCCACAGAAACCCTCGCTCGTAGGGTTTGAAACGCAGCATGGCGTGAAGGAGAATCGCAATCAGGCCGCCTGCGATGTAGAGTGGTGCGAGGCAGTAAAACAGTAATGTTCTCTCTTGGACGGATGGCGTCGATTTCGGATCGGTTCTTGATTTCCACACGAGTTGGAGGAGGTGGAGTTGGAGCAGCATGGCGAGCAGTGTTAGGAAGCGAACGACGATTTTGTTGACTGCGGGCCAGTGGCCGACATCCTCCATCCAGATGTGCCTGCTGCGCCTCCTGATTCGCGAATTTTGGAGGAGAGACTCGAAATCGAGAACTAAGGGGATCATGTGAGCGAGACAGAGGAGGAGGAGCATGGTGATGGAAATGTAGGGCAAGGTTTCGGGATGGCGTTTGCTGTAGAGAACTTGCTTAAGGAGGAACGCGACGGTGAATGAGAGCATGAGAACTCTCAACACGATTTCAAGGTCGACTCGCCATGAAGTATCCGATGTTTGCATGTCCGTGAACCCGGAGAACGATTCTGGCTGAAAGTAGAGCGGATCACCAGCTGGATCGCGGAGGCTCTTCACGGTGCCTTTGAGAACCTGGGAAGAGTCTTTCGGCGGCAACTGGATGCTGAAGAACGTTTGACAATCCTTCTGAGTATCCCCTTCCAATTCCTTCAGCCCCTCCTGTTTCAGATCAACTTTTCGGCATCCGACCAAACAGAGCTTCCCCGTGCTGGAGTCGTAGAAGCCCTCCCCCGCAATGCCCTCGCCTTGTTCCCGCCATCCGTATCTTATCCTACCATGATCTGGTCTTTGTTGTCCAATTGTGTAATCCATAAGGTAGCTCACGTTCATGATTTCATCTTGCACAGCGTATACCGGAGCTGAAGCGATCACACCTAATCCGGTCACGTTTGCGCCATTGTGCTGCATTGGATATAATTCTTGCAGTTCATTAAATCCTCTTTTGTTGAATTCGTTCCCCCGAGTGAAGATGGTCATTCTTGAAGGGTCAATGAAATTAGGTTGAACCTTCGCTACGTTTTTTTTAACTACAGTGAGCTCAAGTTCGGACCAGTTTTCACCACTAGGATAGTTGCCGGAAGATGATTTTTTCTTCTCATTCGAATTGGCACAGAGCGCCTTCGCAGTTATTACTTTGGTGTAGACATAGTCGGGTTCATTCTTACTGCTGTTTGTGAAGATTGCATCTTCTTCAAAGCCCGAATATATCATCCCCTGTGAAGAGCCTTGCGCGAACGTCCTGAAGGTAAACCTCTTGAAGTACAAAGGATCCGTCTCCTTTCGGAGACTTTGGATGTGACCTATCAGTGTGGATCTCTGCGTCGCTGTGTAGGTCAAGGGGAATTGCGCTGTTATCGCAATCTCACAATCTTGCTTTCCTGTTTCCAGCACCGATGCAAAACACGAATTCAGTCTCAGTAAATTCTGCTTAGATCCGCCCGATACATCCTTAAAACTTCACCAATCATTACAGGCAAGACAACGAGACAACAACCAATTTACAAATTCGTATTCTTCTTGCATATGCTACAGAGAGATGTGGCAGAGACTGACCATAGAGGCGGCAGGCAATCATGCACATCTGTCCAGTTGTGAAGTTCCAAACGCCTTCTGCAACGAGCGTTCCATCCGAAGCAGTAGGATCCTTAAACTCGTAACTAAAGGGGAGTGAAGAATTTGTGAAAATCAGGTCGGTGTGCATTTGATTCTCCTGGCAAGTGAATCTTTGAGCTCGAAGGATTGCTGTATTACCACCAGCTGCATTTCCGATTCCTGCGAAGGGGCTGCAATTCGCCCCCTCACATTCCGGATTCCAGGTAACCTCAATTGGCTCCCACATGAAACGATGCCATCCGAAGCAAATGTCATCGGAGTATTCATCATAGTTCCAGAGCTTTCCAACCTCAACATCAGGTGCCATGTTCGGACACACGCTCGCCAGAGTGGTGTTCTTCGTGTACTCAAACGGCACATCGGCGAAGGCGTGTATCGAAACCGGGTCGAAGTACGTCCCGAGGGAGGCTCCACCGATACTGGTCAAATTTCCTTCAACGGAGACGTCGAGAATGGTCTTCGGCGCTGGATACTTCAGTCTGAGTTTGTATTGGCAAACATCTTGAATGCAACCAACTACACAAAGCTCCCCTGTTGCTTCATTAAATGTTCCGTCTCCGACGATCGTCGCATCGTGCGAAGCGCGCGATGTCTTTCCCGAATCATCAAAGAACGGATCAGTATCCGCTGACAAAAACCCTAGAGATAAAATGACACTCACTTGGTACACGTCTCGAGAATTCGACGGGTTGGCAGTCCTCAGCACCATTTTCACACCTTTCTTCAAATCGGGAACGGACTCTGGCTTGTGGAGCAGCACGTTCGGTCCTTGCTTGAAAGTCCCCTCCAAATGCAGCTGCATCTTCTTCCGGCGTTTGATATTATGCAGCTCTTTTGCGCTGAAACCGTTTTTCCATGTAAGATCCTCGGGATAGCTCGGACATCCACCCCCGTCACCGAAACTCACTACCGACAACGCCAATTGCAACAACAGCGCCAAAACTAACAACCCACTCCATCTGTTCCAGTGCCGCGCCATAGCTCCACCAAGCTTGATGATCTTTCACACTTCGAATCCCATGAATTGCAATAAAAAATCCTTCAAATCTACACTAAATCCATACCTCCAACTCTACCATGCATACCCTGTGCCTCCCCTCAACAAGAGATCGTCTTTACTTCAGTCCAACCATCTCTCCTCTCGAATATGACATGCAATTCTCAAACATCGCAACCATTACCAGCGCTCTCAGCTCCTCCCTGGAACGATCGACACCGACTGTGACACCTTCGATACTGATGACGCTCCTGTCTTCCAATTTATCCGAAATTGATGCACTCACAGGAGAGTCGTTTCCATGATCTTCGTGCTCCGTGGCGTGCGCTGCAATGTTGCTTTTAATTACCGACAAGTGGCTAAAAAGTCTTGAAATCGATTTTTCTGGGGGATTGCACCGACTGAGCTCGAAAGTCAGAGTAATATTTTTAAAATTGGAGAGTTTCTTTGGGATTCGTGCTTGGAATTGTGTCACCAAATCGGAGCAGGACGCTACTGAACCCGTCCCAGGACCAGAGGTGGGACCAGCAAGGTGAAAACGCAAAAACGCAGGAATTTCTCATTTTTCACATGTGATAAAATTTGCAAATTTTGAATTCATATTTGTAATTAGAGACCATAACATAGTTAACCTGCACATAGGGGGGCCTTTTAATGCCCCCAATTCAGGAGCCCCCCGCAACAATAAGTCAATGACATCCTAATGCTAACAAAGTATATATATATAGTGCTACCTTATGCCCAACCAATGAGGCTTTGAAAATTTTAACCAAAATTCCCCCCCATGTATCTAGGAGTGCAAAATGCCTACACCTAGGGGGAACAAACACAACATGTTAACAATGTTATCGACTCCAAATTAGCCAAGAAAGGCCTAGAACATACCTTCGCACCGCACATATTAGGAGGGGCCTTTTACGTTTACCTTGAAGAACGTGCGTTTTCACTGTGTTGGTCCTAGCTTGTGGGACATGTTTAGAGCATTGCCAACCATTATGGTCAAATGGACCTTACCAAATGGGCTCCCCGGGGCTCTGTGACAAACTTTCACCTTTGGACCTCCCTCCCCCCCTACCCGTTCCCACCACACTCTCGCTTCTGACAACTTGATACCCCAACTGAGCTAGCAGATATGGTCAAATAATACTATTTTAGAGGCTGAAATTTTGTTTGGTGGCCCAATTAACATTAAAATACTATTGTTTAATAGAATTACCACAATTAATGCACATGAAGTCAACAACTAGGGGGACTGATAGGTTGGTATTGCAAGTGTTGTTTTGGGCGAGCCCTATCTCTTTTTGTCCCTTGCCCGTGAATGGGTGGCTCCCTTTTTCTTGGCTGGCCCTACCCAAACCCTGGGCTGGGAGCTTGACAATGAATGGGTGGCGAAGCTCTTAGTGTCCTGCCAAATTGGGTAGGTTGAATCTGGTGAATAGTACGTACCTTGCATGATAATTCCTAGGTCCTGTTTCGTGGGACAGGTTTAGCGTCTTGCCAAATCGGGTGGGTTGGATCTGGTGACAGTACGTACAATGCATGACCAATTCCTGGTGATGATGGACCTTCTGGTGGTATGATTGGGCGGATTGTGGGGCTGTTCATCGCCTTCTCGCCATGAAGTGTAACAAGGGTGCTTGGTTTTGGATTTCAGTATAAAATACTGTAAGGTAGTATGCTCTTAAAGCGACCATTTAAGAACAGACTGCCTTTTCAGGGAAGTTAAACTTATTGAAACAATTTTCAGTAAATTTATATAGAAAGAAAAATGGAATTGACATCTAACCCAAGTTGTTTCATATTTTTCAGACTTTTGTAGCATTAGTTATGAATTTTTGAAGTTCAAACACAGTAGTTTCTAAAAGCGACCACCTTCTGAAATGTACACAGTTCGTACATTGAAGAAAGCAAAATGTACCTCTGTGTCATGATCGCTTTTAGAACATGAGCACTTGTAGAGCATACTACCTTAGTGCCAATTTCCTAAGGGAGTTGAATGCGTATGTTTGCCATATGTTGTACTGTAGTTTATCTTCAGCCCCTTGCAACTCTTTTATCAGAGAATGGGTCAGGAGATAGAAACCAAGACTGACAGGACTACATTATTTCAAAGTTCAATAACCAGGTCAACAATAATTTTGGTCCTTGTCAGTTTGACTGAAGTCTGCAGCTTTCAACGTTAAACTGTCGGTATCTCCTACAACCCTCTTGGGGGCCGCCACATGGATTTTGAAGGGGAGAGAAGGTGGAGTCGAGGACAATAATTTCTGGTCCTTGTCAGTTTGCCTAAAGCCTGCAGCTTTCAAAGTTAAACTGTCGGTATCTCTTACAACCCTCTTGGGAGCCCGCCACGTGGATTTTGTTTTTCCTTTCTTTTTGACACAAATGAACGGAGATTTATTGCAGAGGAAGAATTACATACACCATAACATTCAGTAGCAGAAGCCAAGTCTGCCTTCCCTCTGACAAAATGGTGCCGAATATCATAACATTGCTAACCGGGTCTGCATCCTCCCCCCAGCTGGAGGGATAATTCCCCCCGAGATGCCTGGGGGAGAATTCAGTTTAATTGAAAACCATTTGATTGGCTCTGCAACAGATGGTAACTCTGCCAGATTCTGTAGCACCATATGAACTTTCACCATGTAGCTCTTTCAAGAAGCTTCCTTGCTGGGGGGCTCTAGAAGCAAAAGGGACCCCCCTAGCATTGGTGAATAATGTTATGTATTCGGCACCATCAGTAGCTAAGAGTCCAGGTGTCAAAAATGTCAGATTTCAGCATGATGCCAGGGTCGCGATTACAGTCAGCTTACTAGGAATTTATAAACTTTCAATTAGAACACGTTACAGAACAACAACTATGAACAAAATGTCAATCAATTCATTGAGGTCAATGATTTCAATGTTTGAATTCCCTCACTTCGCTTTATGCCATTCAGGTTTTGGGATTCAGAAGTAGAATACAACTCTTTATATACGTATGGGGTGGTAGGAGGTTAAACAACCCATGTGGGTTATGTAATTTAGAGTTTGAAGTCTCTCAACCGCTTAGTTAAGTTTAAAGTAGGAATTGTGTTAAAACTAAAATTTCAGACCTCATTTAGTCATAGTAAAATAATTTTTTTCAAAAACTTTTGAACTAAAAAATGTTTTTAAATCAAGTTAAGTTTCACCTCCAAGAATCCGTTTGAGATTTAGATCTTCCAATCAAAAGTTATGGACAAATATCATAGTGGGGTTGGAAAGGATTTTTTTTTGACATTTTCAAACATTCTCTCTTAAATTTGTCCATAACTTTTGAGTAGAAGATTGAAATCTCAAAAAAAAAATTGTACATGAAACTTAACTTGATTTCCAAACTTTTTTTAGTTCACAATTTTTTGCAAAATGTCATTCTACTATGCCTAAATGAGGTCTAAAATTCTAGTTTTAACACAATTCTTACTTTAGACTTAACTATAAACGGTTGAGAGACTACAGACTCTAAATTACATATCCCACATGGATTGTTCTACCTCGTACCACCCCATGTGTACATAAAGAGATTCTTTTCCTTCATAGATAAGTTATTGATGGCAAATGGTTAGATTACATGCATATATTACTCAAAGGATTCTTTGGATTTGGGCAAACCATCTATCTTTATAATTATTTGTTTGTATATTTTGTCCTAGAATTTGCCAAAAAATTGGAGCGCACCATAAATGTACTGCCACTGTTTCGGTCCTGAAGCTTACATTAATTATATGTGGATGAAATTTGTGGATGAAGACCCCGACGAGTAAAAGGCAGTCTCACTGAATGCTACTGAATGTTATGACGCCAGCAGCAAGCGGCCTGGCGGGGAGAAGCAAAACTAAAATACAAAACAATTGACAAACACATCTAAGGCTCAGAAATGGCACATCTAAGGGCTGGTCTGCCTTTTCGTGTATTTCATTGGATGGGAATAATTTTAGCTCATTTTTCAGACAAAGAGAAATAGATGAGGGATCTAACCCTAGTGGTTTCGTATTTTTCCAAGCATTTTTGAATTACTCATGAATTTTCAAACGAGTTTGGTCATAGGTCCCTATTTATGACCCTAGGTCTTCTATAAACGGTTCACTTGCAATTCTAAAGAAAGATGGGGAAAGTAAAGTGAATGATTGGCTTTTTCCCTTGATTCATTCAATGACTATACATGTCAATTTCAGAACAACCAACTCATGTCCATTTTACAACAATTTATGGGATCTATTCTTAATGCCCATTCCATTTCAAAGCCTCCTACCTTACCACCTAGGAGGCACAAGACAGGACACATCACATCAAGGGCCGAGAATTCTCTTCCAGCTACACCACCAAGTACCGGGCCACCACATGGATTTTGAAGGGGAGAGAGGTAGAATTGTCAATTGAGGATCCGGCAAGGCATGGCTGACAAAGGACCTCTTTAGCAACAGTTGGTAGGGGACTCTCACGCACTGTAGTAGGGAGGAGTTGTTGTAAGGTAGGAGGTCCATAAATTGACCATTTAAAAGCTAAAATTGAATTTTGTGGAAGTAGATCTTCTTGAAATGTTTTTTCAGTAAATTTTCCTTAAAAGACAAGTGGAATTGGCATCCAACTCAAGTTGTTTCATATTTATTGGAGCTTTGTGAAATCAGTTATGAAATTTTGAAGTTGAAATGACATAGGGCTCTAAAATCGCCCACCTCCTCAAATGTACACTATTTGTACATTGTTGAAGGCTAACAAAAAACAACATGTACAAATAGTGTATATTTGAGGAGGTGAATGATTCTAGAGCTTGTGCACTTTTAGAACCTCCTACATGAGAGAGCAATATCCTTCACTTTTAGAACCTCCTATCTCAAAGAGCAATATCCTTTAGAAGCTACAGTCTAGTAACTTCTTTCCAAATCCTAATTTGTTTATCTAAATTCTGAAAAATCTAAGAAATTCTTATGATTACACAAACTTGCACCCAAATGAATTATATAGTATAAAAATTATGTACAAGAAACTTTTACCCCTCCACTCAAAAGTTGTGGAAGATTTAGTATATTATGATTAATGTGTAATACTCACAAGGGGCATTAGTCACATTAGTCACAATTGAGAAAACCTTCCACAACTCTACTTCTTGACTCAAAAAATTGTCTAAGACATTCACAAAAGTTGTAAGAAATCCTATAAAAGCATATTAACATATGGAATTGGACATGTCAAGGCCAATTTTTATTTAGTTTTAGGTTGGGAGTTAAAACAATCTAAAAATTGTGAAAAAATCTAAAAGTGTCCAATGCATCTACAAATTTCACCTAGATGTCTTAAAAATATTAGACCCTCCACTCAAAAATTGTAGAAGATTTAGTATACTTGTCACTAATGTGACTAATGCCCAAAAGAGGCATTAGTTACATCAGTTACAAGTTAAACAAATCTCTTATAGTACTTCCCTTTTGTATTAAAAATTTATTCAAGACATTTCCAAAAATTGCAATAAGTTCTAAAAAAGCATCTTAACATATGAAATTGGACATGGCAACTCCAAGTTTATTTAGTTTGGGTTAGGAATTAAAGCAATCCAAAAAATCTAAAAGTGTCCAATGCACCCACAAATTTTCACCTAAGTGTCTTATATAATATATAAAATGTATAAAAATTGTTAAAAAAAAAATTCCCCCTCCCCTGCTCAAGACTTAGTATAATTGAAATTAATGTGACTAATGCCCGAAAGGGGCATTAGTCACATTAGCTACAAGTTGAGCAAATTTTCCACAATATTTACCTTTTGTATTAAAAAAATCATCCTAGACATTTTCAAAAGTTACAATAAATTCTAAATAGACATTTAATATAAGAAATTGGACATGGCAACTCCAATTTTATTTATTTTTGAGTTGGGAGTCAAACCAATACAAGAATTGCAAAAAACATCTAAAAGTGTCCAATGCTCCTACAAATTTGCCCCTAGGTGTCTTGTATAGCAAAGAAAATATACATAAATTCTATAAAAAATTTAACACACAGTCACATACATTCAAGAATTGTGGAAGATTTTGTATACTGTAGCTAATGTGACTTATTAATGCCTTTGTAGGCATTAGTCATATTAGTCACAACATACTAAATTTTCTATAACATCTACATCTTAATTCACAAAAATTTCTAATTCACAACACTTATGTCTTCATTCACAAATGGGCTTGGGAAAATTGATCCCTCACTTGTCTGTGATTTTATTCCTAGAGAAAATACAGGAGCTATTTATTTGCCACATATTATAAAATCTAAATTTTTTTAATTCATATAGGAAATCAAAGCCCCCATATTAGCTTGGAGTGGTGTAGAAATAGATTAATCAAGCACAAAATAGGGGGGCTTTTTTTTAAACACAAACTCCTGAAAATAACAAACTATGGACTTCGAGAGGATTAAGTGAGGGTGTTGGTTCACCTCAACTTACAAATATGACTACAACTTCCTTATTGGAGTTGACATCACCACGTTGGCCTTTGACTTGTCAAAATATGGAATCCAAAATTAACAAAGGGCTATGAAGGTTCCATGTACAAATTAAAATTCTACTAGAATTGAGGACGAATTTAAAGTCCCTTTGCCTCTAAATATGCAACTACAGTGTTGTTGGGGATTGAATTTCACTAGGCCCTCCTACCATCCCCAAAATCCATATATAGGCAGGGTTGTTTTAGTGGTGGGCATAGGATGCTCTAAGTGCTCTAAAAATCATATTGTGGATGTTTGTTTTTAGGCAATGTTTTGTCTAGATAACTTCTTAGTCATCCCAAGTAATATTGAAATCATTCTTCGAAAAATGGTCTTTCTTCAAGCCTAATTTGATGGATATGAGGTATATAATATATTCATACAAAAATTTAAGAAAAGTGTGCAAAATTTCAAACAAAAATTTATGCGTTAATTCCTAAAGCCCCGAGGCCTTTTCTCCATCAAAACACACTCAAAACTGCCACTTCTATTGCAAAGAGCAAAAAACTATAAAAAATTGTGGTTTTCTGCATATCTAACCATAAGATCTTATACTAGACTAGTATGAGAATGTGTGCAAGAAATTTCAGAAACTTTGACCAAATAGATTGCAAGATATTTGCATTCAAAGTGAAGAAAACAAGTTTTTTTGCACCTTGCTTGGCTAGATTTTTGGGCTTTGAACCTATTTAACTTAAATTTTTTGTATTGTTGATTTTGATTTTCTAAATTTTGTATGTTGAATACTTCAATTGAAAATGTAGGAAAAAAAATTCAAGAAAAAAACACTAAATGTTCACTCATTAAAAAATTGTTAAGTAGAAGTAGGTTCAAGATTGAAGGAATAACTAAATCGTTAATAGCTCTAAGACAAAATTGAAATACCATAATCCCAACGGTGAGATTGTTCTAGCAAGCAAGTTCAACCTTGTCCAACAGTTTTTTTCTGAAAATTGTAAAAATTGCATTAAAAAATGAATTCTACAAGTTATTTTTTCAAGAAGATGCTTAGATTGCTCGAAAAACTAAGATTGTCCATAACTTTTTCATTATTAGTCCAAATAGAATGAATCAAAGCTTCAAATGTAGACAAAAAGACATAGATTTTGAAAAAAATATTTAAGAAATTTATTTTGACTTTCTGTGATTTTTTTGTGCTGCCCGCCAAACTCTATTTTTGGCATAATTTTTTTTTCTCGGGCACCAATTTAAATAAAAATTATATATATCCAGAAAGTTCTTGCAGAAACGCACAACCTCAAAAAATCCCAAAAAATTTCTCCACAAATTGAGGTCACAGGAACCTACCCGGATCGAAATTGTCCCCCGAGGGGACAAAAGGACCTTTAGGAGTTAAAAGATTAAATTATATAAGTTTGGCACCAAGTACAATATCAATTTTTGTAAATTTTTAAATCAACTTACGTTTGTCAATGAACCCATACATTTGTCCACCCAACACCCACATGATTTGTATGAAAGTGTCAAGTCAAAGATTTGATAAGAAAGTGAATTAGTGATTGATTGTTAAGATTCTTGTTGGATTTTCATGATGATTTTGCTTTTGGTTTCTTTTGGGAAGGTGAGAGTTGGATTGGTAGTAGTTTGGAGTGGATGGATGAAAGGCTTCAATCTTGTCTAAGTTTCATGTATCGTTTGTTGGGACACTTTCAGTTACTAATATTTGGAAGAATTGATGTGCTAATTTTTACACCATTTGCAATAGAAATTACAATAGAAAATATGTATAGCTTGTGATATTAATTATCGTAGGTCTTATTTGATTTAGTGCAAAAAACTCAGTCGCTAGAAACTTTTCATTCTAAATTTCAAAAGCTCACCATTAGTATTTAAATTTCTAAGCTTTGATCTTAAATGTTCTCCATTGCAAGTCTTATTCTTAGAAATAAATTCCTACATAAATGTAGAATTTGTCATGTACATTCAAAAAATCTTGTTTTTCTTTAATGATATTTTTATAAATAAGTCCTTTAAGTCTTTAAATATTTTTTTCACTTAAATGTATAGTATTCAAATTTTGGTTAACACTTCACATCAACAATTATTGGACTATACTCTAGTTATAAAATTTAATATTTTCATCCGTCAAACTTACTATATCACAAGCTTTGACCTTGGGGGGGCAGTGAGCAGTAGCAGTAGAAAACTATGATCAAACAAATGATAGGGTGTCTAAAAAACATTTGAGATAAAAATTATAATTTGTTTTTATATACTATAGGGTACAAAAATGCCATGACATGTCTTCAAACTACTATAGGGTATAGAAAAATAGGTTCAATTAGAAAAAAATTAGACCTAGGATATCCCCCTTTTATTCTTTTATTTGGCCAAAAGTATAATTATTGCTGCCTTATGAGTGGCATATTCAAAGTGTTCAATAATTTTATAGACTTTACTAATTTCTACAATTGATGTTGATTGGCTGTAGGTGGTTGTCATTTACTTTTGGAAATTGGTGGTTTATGTTCCAGGCCTTCTGTTTGTCGTTTGGTATGTTCAGGGTTCAGGGTCCGCTCTGGAGTTTGGGGATTGCCTAGTCTGTCTATTCCACTGTCTTCGATTTAAGGCTGCTGTTATGTATTTGCGAATTGAAGGTGCCGGTTTAGGGTTGTGAGGAAGATGGCGTTGAGTTTCAAGACAAGAATATTTCTTACATTCTATTTTATACTATGATTTCATACTACCATGATTGTGCATACTATGAAGACATGTACATTGAATCAAACAATGTAGGTTAAAGTAAAGTTGATATCAAAAAGCAAACTCTAGATCATTCATATTAATCAAGTAAAAAGGACGTAAACTTACATTTCAATTGATAGCATTCATTAATATAATATCTACCTAGTAAATGAATGTCATTGACAATTTTTATGGAAGATACAATAGTAGTATTGACTACACTTTTATGTTAAGTTCTAGTTGTAAGTAGTCATTAGTGGGGGGAAGAAAAGAAAATTTGAAAGAAATTTAATGTATGACAAAAATTGTAGTAGAATTCTTTTTTTAATATAAATTACCATATCATTTATTCTTGTCAATATAGAATTATAAGTAATTCAAGCCCCTTCTCTAATAACCCAAAGTAGGAAATTATATAATGATAGAGTGATAATTTAGTATTAATAGGGATTAATTTCAATTATTTGATGCCTAATTACAGATTTTGTGTTTAGTTTATATAATTTCTTAAGTCCTTTCAATGATAGTATTTTCAATATCTAATTGCACTTACTTACAATTTGTTGTATACATGTAAGTTAACTTCACCGAGCAAAAATGATTGATGAGTATCATCTAATTCTAATACAAAAGATTCTTAATAGGTTTCACAACGGTGCTAGACTGTGAGCTTGCGAGCGTGAGCATACGAGCGGTGAGCGGGGAATATGTGAGCATAGAGGTCTGAATTTAAAAAATACCTTAGGAAAATCAGTCATATTTCAAAAAGTTAACAATATCATAACAATATTGAAAATAATTTCTATTTCTATTAGAAATTTTGAACTTCTTAGCATGGACCTATTACCGTGGACCTATGACCGTGGACATATTACCGTAGACATATTACCGTCATTATTTTTTATTTGCAGGGTGACACTAATTTTACAAATTAGCTGAAGGATGAAAAGTAAATAATTTGAAGGCAAACAACTGTAGAGCATAAAATGCAAGTCGGATCTGAAGACAGTTTGTATTGAATACTTCGTAAAACTAGAGTACTCATCCAAATACAAACTGATAATTCTAAAGCTATAAAACTAACTTCAGTCTATAATCTTCCAATCTCATATGTCTATCACTTTGACATTTTCCGTTCTCTAAACATTTGGAAGACTCTCATTTGCCACCTTGATGATACCAGCCCTACTAAGAAGGAGTTTCACTTCGTTGAACCTGAAGCTTGGAGAATGTATGAACTTATCATTTTCGGGATTCATCTTGCAGAAGTAACGAAATAAGTAGTACAGATGTTTGCAATTAACGTATTGCTGCCGCCCACCAATTGCTGAGACGGCCATGTCTACAAAATCAGGACAATTACACTCTGAGTACATGCCAAGTGTGATACGATAAATCTTCTGTGTAGGCTCGGTTCCGGATTGAAGAGAAATTATAGCTCCAAGTCCTGGAAAGGGGAGCATAGTTACTCCCAAGATGGATCCTTTGACATTACCAGCACTCTCCCATTTATTGCGATGCTCTGTAGTAGGAGCATTCGCAATACGTCGAATAGGCTTGCTTCTTCGAGTTGTTGGGTATGTGTCCGCATGCAAAGGACTAGGTTGATCATAAAGGATTGCATGGAAAACATTGGACATTGTGAACAAACGTCGAGGTGACATAGGTGGTCGCTGTTGAAGTTGAAAGCCAGCCTCTTGCAGTAGCAGTGTCTCTTGGCGAGTCAAACTAGTACCTGTTAATATAGGCCAGACATCTGGTACTTGAGGCCAGTCAATTACCCAACCACGTTTAGAGCCTCGTACACATCGTTCAATATCATCTGGGTAGAACCAGAAGTCGGTGATGATCTCCTTATTTCCGCCATACTGTTTTTTTCTACCACGATACGTCGGAGCTGGAGTGCCTTTAGATCCCTTTGCAATTTTGGCAATACAACGAATGTTGGAACCCCTTTGTTGGGCGTGACATTTGCAAGCAGACTTGTGCGAAATTCTTGTAATGTGCCAATGTGAAGTATCACAGTCACTCTCCATTGCTGTCGTAACGTGTGGTACATGCGCAATACCAGCCACTAAGTGTTCATTGGAGGCCACTGTGGGCGTATGTGTAGATCGTGTTTGGACACGTGGCTGTGAGAAGTTCACCTTGTCTGGACGATGGGAGTCACCATCCGATCCAATTGGGAGGTTAAGCTCGCGCATACTGGTACCAAAAATCTCTTCACCTTCCAAATGCGGAATACGTGTTCCGACATCACCTGCTCCGGGAAGGTCATTTAAAGCTTCGGCAATCTTCTTCGGGTCTCCGCTACGTCTAGCACCTCTTAACTTTAACTCTTCTTTAGATGGCCCTGATCTCGATATATTGCCTTTAAGGAAAGCACGATAATTTGTCATCTGCATGAAGGCTCGAATGCAATCATCCGAAGTGGCGGCAAATAGATCATTACCTCGATTACCGGATTGCTGCAACCATTTGTTATAGACTGTTTCGGATAAGTTGCATGATGGCATGTTCGCCATCTCTTCAACGCTTAAATCCTGGAAGAAGCAAGATAAAGAATAAAATGCAAGATAGTCACTAAAACATTCAATCTAGAAAAATTACTAATAAGCAAGTAATGAAGTAGTTTTTGCACTGTTGCATAATCTGCGTAGAGTCCCCTCGGCGCCGAGGGGAAGGTCAACCACTACCAAGCGTATATCTAGGAATCAGTAAAACAAAGAATAAGATGCAAGACCATCATTAAAAATTGCAATTCATAAATATTACAAATGAGAATGTCCTTTACTAGTTTTCAAGTAGCTACTAAGCACTGTAGAGTCCCCTCGGCGCCGAGGGAAGGGCAACCACTACTTGAGTTGATCAAACAAATCAATACATAGTATAATTCGATGCGACCCAAAAGGAAATTATTGAAATATATGTATATGAATATATCTATAATAACATTCAAAAAAATGAAATAGAAAATGAAAAAAGAAAATAAAAATGAAAAAAAGTTAAAAAAAAAATATGAAATACCATTTGCATGAATCCGCCCCATTGGCGATATCGAAAGTGCCAAAATGCAAGCCACAACTCCAGTTCCCTTAGAGCATCTTCAGAAGCTGCTCCAGATGATAGCCACCATGATCGAATCGCCAAATACCGCGTCTCAGCTTCATCCATAGCTTTAGAATCCTTGTATTGCTTGCAGAGACGGATATGTTGGTGTTGAAAGTCCGATTTTATGAGCTTCTGCGTATGGCGATGCAATGAAGTACTCCAATGCAATAAACATGTTCGCTCACGATTTTCCATCTCTACTTTGGAATCCCCTGATCCGTATACAATACGCACAGCATTCCAATTTGCTTGTGCACTATCTGCCATAAAGCCTTTGAAGTTTGGATTCTGTATCCCATTGCGGCTCATGACCCCGTTCAATAACTTCCACATGATGCACTGTACTTCCGTGTCCTCGGATTGCATGTCACAAACTGCGATTGTCATGACTTTTCTGCATCCAATATCATACACATGGCAAGCCATGGTTGTCCAATCTTTGACGCGTTTGACATGGTCAAACATAAGCCATGCATTCTCTAAATCTCCTCCAGGTTGCATACGAGTGACCAAGTCCACTCCACTGCCTGGACCTTCTACCAACATCTTAAACAAATAGACCTTTTCCTTTCCTTGTCCAGGAAAGACACTGTCATGAATATACTCAAACCTCAAATTGCGTTTCATATTCATGATGCTATCTATAACCCCGCTTTTCCCGCTAGTACGAAAAAAGGAAATAACGTTTCGGATGTTTGGAGAACTCAGAATCTGAAACTTATCCATGACGTCCTCAAGCGAGTTCCCCCGCAACATTTCTTTAGGGCCTTCCCCATTATGGATGAGGTGGTTGTCTAGAAATTGTTTACTGGCTGCTAGAGCAATTGCAGAGTTAGTGGCAGAGGGTGTTTTAGTAACCTCACCGGCAATAAGGCCAGAAATAGTGTCTACTGACTCTCTACAAGTTCCGGAAGCTACAGGATGCATATGAAACCCGAAGTGAATGCATGCTCTAGTCATCTGCATTGTATCGCCAAAAACGTAATATATTCTAGCATCACATATATTAACACAATGCGGAGGAAATTTGCATATCTTGTATAGAAGACATGAATCCTTTGGAGGGTTTCCACCAATCTGAAAGGGACTAGGAGTATAACCACACCACTCAGTTTCATTCCGCATCAAAGATCTCTTGAAGTAGTCGCAGTCAGAGTTGTTACAAATCAGATGTCCTGCACACGAGGACTTTCTGAACTTGAGGCCATCTTCGTTGCTGATATTCAAGGTTATGGTTCGACACCATGCATGTCCATCGTATTTCTTATCCATACCCTGTAGACTCCCAGCAACGGATGATGAAGAGGAACCACGAAGACAGGGCAACTCAAAGACTACATCACCATCGAACTCAGCAGGAAGGTACTGCACCTTCTGGAGATTGAGAGAGTTGTAGTTTAAAGCAACAATCTCGTTCCAAGATTTACGAAGTGTTGCTAGCTTGCGTAAGCATCCAACAATACTAACTGACGATGGACAACTCGGGTAAGTCGGTGGTCGAGAGTAACTTGACAAAGCTGGACTATGAGAAGGCGCGCACAATACATCAGATGTTGTCTGCACGACATCGTTGGAGACTCTACTTGGAAACGTTGCTTGACAAACAGGTTGACTAGGTGATTCTCCCTCGGACTCACTAGACAGATCTACAACAAGATCCACATGCTCTTGCTTTATGCTGATGGGTTGAACAGGTGTATTCGCGTTCGTCACCAACTTGCGCTTAGTAGAGTTTCCACATTCACGACGGGTAAAAGGCATGTCCACAGTTGAATGTTCTGAGTGCCGAACGAAAATCTGAGTGGAAGGTAGCGTGACGCTACATGGTAAACCATAAGCTCGATATCTCCCGGAACGAAGGTGCCAGACATGACCAAGGTCAACTACAATTTCCGGAATGTGGATAGACTCTTTCAAAGAACCAGACTCGGACATGACCTCTTCTTCAACGTAGATACTAGACTGTATAAAACCGAACCGAACATGAAGAAGGTGAGACAATAGTACAACAAAACCCTCATCTCCTAAACGAATTACTAGTGGAATCTCATGGCCATCGGCCCGAATGGAGGCTATAGAAGTAGAAGAAACTAATACAAAAAGCGAGATACAGATAAAGAGAACATGCAAACATAGGGTGAACGTCCAAAATCACTATATACACATGCGACTAACATGAATTTGAAATTCAAAGTCATTGTACTCCACCGTCATCAATACTATAGTTGTAGTCATTAATAACAAGATCTATAGAACTACAATATCTTGCCTCCGCCACAGCTAATTAGTAGTGAAGCTCACCTAATTCATGAATAAGAGTAATGTGATAAGCCATCAAATATGGGCCCCTCGGAAGCTTGGAGGTAGTACGATATTATGTAGAATCTGTAAGCGTCCATTGTAACCAGCAACGTCATATTATACGTAAGCAACGGCTGATTTGAAATATTATGACCAATAGCCTTGCATAGTAGATTTAAAAACTACCGGCGCAACATTATTAGTTTCGAAAGCTATGACGGTCATAATGTAAAAATTAAAATATCTTTTAATGTGTTTATAAGATCATTATTACTTAGATTGGATTAGACAATCAAAAGTACTAGACAAACCCAATTTGAATACAAAACATTAATACGCTTGCCGTTTTAGGACTTTTGAAGGACACCCCAAATAGTGTCTGGAGGAGGCCAAGAAACACATCTACGGTCCCTACACTATAAAATTCCGTATATTAGCAATTGGTTGAACAATGTTAAAAACACAAAGCGAGTATTTTCCTTCTCTCATGCTCTGTGTCTCTTGATGTGCACACATGTTTGTGTCTAGTATTGTTTTAGCATATGTACATTTAGTCTTATGCATACACTAGATAGCATAGGCGATTCTGATCCTCGTCCAAAGTGTAGAAAGAGGAAAAAGAGAGGTAAGCTCTTGTACTCATCGAGGAAGCAATTGCAGAGGTCCAAGATTAGAAGTACCAAAACTACTCTATTTTGCGAGTCACTTTCTAACAGGGGATCATTTGTCCATCCAAATCACGGACATGAAGACTTCCAGTTCTCCGTAGACGGGAGTGAGCGAATGGTAACCAACGTCAAGGAGGAGTCGACAAATCATTGTACTTTGGGTTCACCGTCACTTTTTATTGTAAGTCCCATACGCTACTCTGTGTTGTGGTTATATATTGCAACGTCCAGTTCCCTCTAGGAATTTTAGAATTCTAATGTGATGGGCTAGTGACACACAAAAGCGGAGTCGGCTCCAAATTAGTCATTCTAATCTTTTTAGATCTACTCAATTGCACATTTTGGATAATTAAAAAAAATTGAAAGGGCTTCCAAGAGTGGATAAGCACTTTAATATCTCATCCCAAACCCTAGGATTACCTGTGCGCCGCAACTACTAGGCAGGCCTCATTAATCGTAAACATCGACGCGGAGACACCACTTGTCACCAAACTCTTGATCCCTTTACACCGTTGGTACGCCCGAGTAGAGATTGACCTTCACAGCGCAGAAACAACTACTCCAATACGATTCTACGTGTCGGAAATTGTTATACTCAATCTTACTCATTGGACTTGCGTTGTTTTCCTCAATACGACTTAAGGGAATGGGAAGACGACCTGCAACTAGGCGCTCAACCATGAAAGAGACACAAGAAGATACTCACAGCAACGACAGCAATGCTGGTTCGGGCCAGCATGTTGGAATTGAGGTCACGCCTTCCCGCAGTGCCGCGGATTCAGAGGTATGATAACTTCATTTGTAAATCAATCAAATCGTGAGTTGTGTTTGTCATGTCTATCTGTTGAAACCACTGTGAGTCAGGGTTTCATGGTGGAAAAGTAGATAAAGTTGACCTCCTCCTCACGTACATCTTCTCCTCGACAGCTTGGTGCGCATTAGGAAACTACATTGAAAGACATGATCTCTGAAGTGGTTCGCCAGCTTAGAAATGCCTTCCACCAATTCCCTTATACGGCACTGTCTTGGTGTTCCGAATTACAGCCGACGTAATATCCTCGGGGTCAGATAATGAACGTACCCACGAACTTTTGCTTCTGATCTTCTCATCGTTCTGTATTCGAAATCACTGTGTGGGCTGCGTGGGTTCCCTCAGTGCCGACGGAAGCCTCATTGGGGACCAACCTTCAGTTCAATTCATCACCCCGCTCGTTGTGTGGGCAACAGGGGTCCCCTCGCGCCGACGGAAGCCTCACGGGGAACCAATCTTGAGGTAAGCACTTTGCCCATTCATCATAGGGTTTGGTTGTTTCGCTTGCTCTGTGGGGCTGCCTAGCCTCCTCGGTGGCGATGAGATCGTCACGGGGGACTGCTCTTGAGGTAAGCTCCTTGCCCCTCTCGTGTTTCTGGTTGATTTTTTTTGCTCCCTGTCGGTTGCCCTGGCCCTCTCGGCGCCGATGGGACCTTGACAGGGACCGATTTTGAGGTCAGCTCCTCTCCCGTCTCGTGTTGCTAGTTGATTTTCTTTGCTCCCTGTGGGGCTGCCGAGGCCCTCTCGGCGCCGATGGGAGCGTGACAGGGACCGATTTTGAGGTGAGCTCTTCCCCCCCTCTCGTGTTTCTGGTTGATTTTCTTTGCTCCCTGTCGACTGCCCTGCCCCTCTCGGCGCCGATGGGAGCCTGACAGGGACCAATTTTGAGGTGAGCTCCTACTACCTCTCGTGTTTCTGGTTGATTTTCTTTGCTCCCTGTCGGCTGCCCTGGCCCTCTCGGCGCCGATGGGAGCGTGACAGGGACCAATTTTGAGGTGAGCTCCTACTACCTCTCGTGTTTCTGGTTGATTTTCTTTGCTCCCTGTGGGGCTGCCCTGGCCCTCTCGGCGTCGACGGGAGCGTGACAGGGACCGATTTTGAGGTGACCTCCTACTTCCTCTCGTGTTTCTGGTTGATTTTCTTTGCTCCCTGTCGACTGCCCTGCCCCTCTCGGCGCCGATGAGACCTTGACAGGGACCGATTTTGGGGTGAGCTCCTCTCCACTCTCATGTTGCTGGTTGATTTCTCCTTGCTCCCTGTCGCTTGCCCTGGCCCTCTCGGCGCCGACGAGACGGTGGCAGGGACCGATTTTGAGTTAAGCTTCTTGCCCCTCTCGTGTTGCTGGTTGATTTTCTTTGCTCCCTGTGGGGCTGCCCTGGCCCTCTCGGCGCCGACGGGATCGTGGCAGGGACCGATTTTGAGGTGAGCTCCTACTTCCTCTCGTGTTTCTGGTTGATTTTCTTTGCTCCTTGTCGACTACCCTGGCCCTCTCGGCGCCGATGGGACCTTGACAGGAAATGATTTTGAGGTGAGCTCCTCTCCCGTCTCGTTGTGCTGGTTGATTTGTCCTCGCTCCCTGTCGCTTGCCCTGACCTCTCGGCGCCGATGGGAGCGTGACAGGGACCAATTTTGAGGTGAGCTCCTCCCCCCCTCTCGTGTTGCTGGTTGATTTTCTTTGCTCCCTGTCGGCTGCCCTGGCCTTCTCGGCGCCGATGGGAGCGTGACAGGGACCAATTTTGAGGTGAGCTCCTACTACCTCTCGTGTTTCTGGTTGATTTTCTTTGCTCCCTGTGGGGCTGCCCTGGCCCTCTCGGCGCCGATGGGAGCGTGACAGGGACCGATTCTGAGGTAAGCACCTCGCCGCTCTCGTTTCACGGTTGATTTCTCTGCTCGCTGTGGGGCTACTGGGTCCCCTCGGCGCCGATGAGGGCCTCATGGGGGACCGATCAGAGGTGAGCTCGCCGTGTTGCCTGTTAATGTCGCTTCTGTAGCCTAAATGCATTATGTTGTCTCCAATGTAGATGGCGGGCAGTTTAATTTCTCCGCAGCCTCACATTACCGAGGAAGAAGTCGAGGCGAGCGAAAGAGTCGACATGGTCAATGTCACTGAGCACGAGGAGGAGGAGTTTGATGATGAATTCAGATCCGAGGACGCACTGAGGAGAGCTCAAAAGGTTAATTTGGTTGCATCCATTACCAACTTGCGACTCAAACCACATTCCATTTCACGACTGAGGATTCCATTGTGCCGTCTTGCCCAGATGCCGATGGTCAGGCCAGCGCTGCAGTGTGACCTCATTAAACTGGAGCAAGAGTTCGTTCATGGGTATAGAGATGGCTCCTGTGTTTTCTACGTTTCACTTACTAATGAACAAGGGGAGACGGAGATGGTTTCTGATGCAGAGAAAGAGGCGTGGGGGCCCATGTGGAATGAAGAAAACGACATCTTCAACTCCACTTTGAGTGCAACTCCAGGCTTGCAGGATCTTCTGAGGTCGAAATTCTTTGTCTGTGATGGAAATCACAGACTGCTTGCGTGGATTTCTTACATCAAGAAACACCATGAGCGTGATAGAGATTGACATATTTCAGTGGACTCAATCATTCTCGAGACGAAGGGCCGAATTGGAGATGTCATGCATGCCATGCATGACATTAACAAGTAAGTACATCATCTCATTGTAGTTTTATTTCATGTTCTGTTAAACGCAGTAAAGATAGATTATCAATCTCATTATGCTGTGCAGGCACACGGAGAACTCCTTCATCAAGACAAGCTTGATACACACATTGTATCGTGTCCGCAAGTATGGGATGTTACCACTTGAGAAGTTCTCTGAACACTTGAGTGAAAGTGAGATGTTGCAGTGTCATCAAAACCTTCGAAAGAGTTGGTACTCGATATCGCTTGAGGTTTTCACCTCATTCATTTTCCGGGTAAGTACTCTATCCTGTAATTCTAGTTTATTTGCTTCCTGCTTCGTTGATTTGAAATGCTTTGTTTACCATGTTCACTAATGATCCTGTGCTTCCGTAGTACAAGATTGCTGCCGCCTCTGATCTTGCAGTTCGGTTATATAAGGAAGAAACACTGGAGGAAGAGCAGTCGCAGGAGGGTGTACTAGCTGCAATGAGATTGGGTACGAAGGAAAAAAACAACCAGATTGATACAGAAGTTGGGCAAGTTAACTGCCGTCGCCAATCCAAGCCTTGGGATTGATTGGCTTGTTGAGGTATGTATTAACATTTGCGTGTTCTCTAGTTACTTTTTGATGTTGTAACATGTTTCCTAACACAGTTACACTTTTTCCCAGATTGAGCGCCACTGGAGTTCAAATGTCACCCCAGAAATGACTTTGGAGAAGTTGCAGTTAATTGCAACTTGCAACATCAGCAGCAATCAAAAGGTGAAGTGGCTCCGGTGGTGGAATTGTTCTACTCAGACCAGAGAAGCAAGAAGATTTCCACTGAAGCCAGTTGGGGAGAATGAGTTGAAGTCCTTTTTGGCAAAAGCCTGTTGGTATGCAGGGGTAAGTGATTTAGTTGTTGTTATATAGTGGATCCTAATAAGTCTTTGTTTAACTCTGCCTTATACGAATTGGAGTTTTTCTTTTTCAGAATATAATCAAATGCATGCTGCTAATTCCGTGATCTCATTGTACAGATTGAAGAAGTTGGGACAGAAATGTTTGACAACATTGTGAAGAAGGACCAACTGAATTTGACCATGGATTCTCCCTTGGAGCCAGAGAGTTTTGCTGAGTATTTGGAGGGATAGAGAATTCAAGTTTGGGACCACGCGTTCATTACTCAATTCAGAGGGCACGATGTCTTCAGGAAGTCCGATGATTTCAAAAAGCACAAGGGCTCCAATCTAGTGGTGAAACGTGTGATTTATCGGTATGCATTCTTGTGGATGTTGGCATTGACACTTTTTATTGTTTGATTCTAAACTGTTGTAAAAGTTCTTAATGGGTACTCTTTGGTGTTTCAGGTATTTCAAGTATGAGCTTTTGCCGAAGGGTGCGATCTTGAAACGTGATCTTCCTCCATTTCTGGGAACCTGGTTAGATGTATCTTCTGAGCATTGCATGTTCTCGCCGTCCCAGTTGAAGTGGTGGACTAGTTTGCACTTGAAGTCGGGAGCGTGGTATTTGGATTGTTCACCAGAGTTCACGCCGTTGCCAGAGGAGCACCTTATGCAATCAATCAACTCCCATCAGATTGTTGAGGAGATTGATGAGTTTGTTGGACTTGATGAGGATGCAAAAGCCAGAGCTATCAAGCGGAGAGATGAGGCGGACAAGAGGATTGCTCAAAAGAACTCCGAGGCGGTGGACAAAGCCAAAGAGAGGATTTCTAGGAGGACACAGAAAATGATTGAGACGGAGGGTGCCCCGACAGTTCTGAAGATGAAGGGGAAGAAGAAGAAGGAGCTACAACCGCCTTCATCAACCATTGATGAGGGCTCACAGCACCAGCGCTTGTTTTCCCGTGGCACCAAACGAGACGCTGAGTATGCTTCGCTCAGTCTTGAGGAAATCCACCATGGACCTGCAGCTGTGGACTACTTGAAGGACTCAGAGATTACTATCTCTGAGTTGATTTTGAACTACTCTCTTGCAGATGTATTGGCGGATCCTCTCCCCAAAGTCTACGACGACCTTCTCAGTTTTATTGACAAGGTTAGTAGCCTTCACCAGTGTTTAGGATTTCTCTATAGTCTATTTTTTTGAATGTCATTTGTCTTTGTACTGATGGAGACTACGTTGTTGTAGAAAAAAGGAGACAAGCAGCGTAACTTTAACGGTAAACTAAGTGATAAACCTCGCGTTGACCTCGTGATTGCGGATATGCCCGAGGGATTGCCTGTCCCTTCTTTGTCCATGCTAGCTACTAGTATTCCCAAGTGGAACATGGCTAAACCTGAGTGGTTGGAGTCGGTATTTGAGTTTGCGGATGGCCATTTACATGATGATGGAGCTATTGTGATTATTCATCCACGATGCGCTGTTGCAAAGGCCACCATTCTGAAGTACGCTACTACGTACTCGTTTACAAAGATGAAGGATTGGTGGGGAACGAATTGGTTACATCTCGCATCACCTGTTTCTACGGGATGCACGGTATTTTCATTTTCTCATAAATCTCATTTTAAAGGTTCTGTTCTGATCCAAATGCTTTCAATCTTCAATAGTTAGTTTTCAGTTTCTTTCTCTTGATTTGTTTGAATGTTGACTCATTCTTTCAGCTATATCTCTTTAGTCACTTCTAATTTCTTGAGTTTCTCAAGTCAGTTGGTAGTATGTATCTCTAAATTTTTTTTCATAAAACTGTTTTTATTTATCTTCTTTCTTGCAGACCCAGTTCTTTCGAGTTATGCTGTTGGTGAGGAGTTTGGTTGGTGTTGGACCTTCCAAATTCCAATTCCACCCATGTCCGAAGTTGAAGGAATTAGGGATAGATGTTGTTGTGGATAATGTTCTGCAGAATTTCACGAAGAATGAAACTTTGACCATGGACAACAACTTCAATGCTTGGAGAGGGGCACGAGAAAAGGATCCCCGTTTCTTGCAGATGTTGATAGAGGCATCAACATTTCCCAATGATATTGTTGTCGATTGCACTGCTGCAACGAGTAATTTTTGATGACTTAATAAGTTATGTTTGGTAATTCTGACTTTTCATTTTCATTTTCTGTAACTTGAATGTTGTAGTACTTAACTTTCTTGTCTTCTTGGTGTTAGGGGCTTCCATCCACGCTTGTAGGATCTTGAGCAGGCATGTAGTTGCACTCGAAAAGGACAAGGCAATCTTCGATGCTATTTTGGCTCCAATGATACGTACAGTTCCAGATGTCCCTCCTTCAACCGCAGCAATCATAGCGGATTCTGATGATGAAGATGCAGTGGAGGTTATTGTTCCCCACATTGTGAAGAAATCCCGTTTCAGTAAGTAAGTCTATCCATAGCTTGCATTGTTTTCCTATGTGTATGTGAAGATTTTTATAATTCATTACTCCTTTTGAATTTATGTTGCATGTTTGTTTAAAGTGATATTAAAACCATGTCTAATAATTTGTTTTCATCTTGCAGCATGACTTCTAATGGAGGAGGTCATCGTCCATTTTTTTCTTTATCTAGTTTTCTTCGGAGTCCGGAGAAGTCTTTTGTGTTGCCTGAATATGCCGAAGCTTTAGCCTTGACATTTGCGTCTCAGAGGGATTTTCCAAGCCGGAAAAAGTCTACAACTATAGATCCGAGGGTTTTGCAGTTTGTAGATGTCACAGCCCTAGAATCAGAGATAGAGACTTCGTCCATTGATAGTAGTGGACACTCTCATTCTATGTGACTTGTTTTTTTTATTGATCATGTGTTGTTGGGTTTATTATTGTTTAATTCTTCTTGTTTTTTGTTCCTCAATTATAAGTAAATTCTAACTTCAAATGCCTACTAAATGGGTTCAAGTTCAACTGCATGTTGCTTAGAAGTTCTAAAATTCCATAATCATACAAAAATTTGAATTGAACCCTCAATTACATTTCCTGAACTATATTTTAGTACTTCATGTTGAATTAGGAAGGCATTGTCCTAATCAATAGTAAATATCTAAAACCACTTCAGTTCAATAGGGATTTTCAAGTTATATTAGTTTTATAATCACAATTATATAGTACCCTATATCCTGAACCATAAATAATTTTTAAGAAAAAGATTTGAATTACTTTTTAAAAAGGTTAGAAAAAATATCATTAATGTTTTTTCATTATAAATTTTGAAGTATAAATATCTGTCCTAAATCCACGGTAATAGGTACCTCATCAACTTTCATCCCAAAAAACTATACGCTCACACGCTCATAGGCTCATAGGCTCACAGAATAGCAACCCTGATAGGTTTCACAACCAATACAAGTTTTCAAAAGTGATCAATGAGAGATGAATCAATTAAACAAAAGTGTCCAACTAACAATAATCTACTTCCATCTCTTAGTCTACACATAGATTGTATTAGTAACTTAGTTAAAACTTATTCTTTAGAGATCAAAAGTTTCAAAACCAATTACATTTGTTTTTGTTTTTGAATTTGTCAACATATATATTGATTTCTTTTATTGGCACACCATTTATGCAATTTATTTTTTTTCTAGCAAATTCATTGCATTTCTGTCTCCCTAACTTATCAAGAGGTACATTCAAACCAAGGGAAAATATCTTAAATTTAGAAAAGAACAAAAAAACCCGCAATAATAAGGGAAAAAAAATAACCACACTATATACTCTCTTCAATCTCAATCCACCTTGTGGGGGGTGGATATTTTAGCTATAAAGACATAATTTCCTTCAATATCTCATATTCATTTAAACGATCATTCTACTTATCATAATGGAAAAATCTTTTAAACAAGGGAATTTCACGTAATTTTCTAAGACAGAAGCTTTTTTTTTAACTCATCCAACTTATCCATTCATTCTATAATAACTCATTGAGAAATTTTACAACCACATTTCTATAGTGAGGTTTGCTTTTAAAGAAATCTTATAAAAATCCTCCATGCTCCTTACTTCAAAATTTTATTTAAAATTCCAATAATATACATTGATGTGTCCTAGTAGTACTTATGATACAAATTTACAAAAGTCAGATTGTTTCAAATTAGTGTAGGTTGAATATTATTGTATTGTACCAATTTCTACAAAAACAAAATTTTATAGTGACACTAATTTTCTAGGTGACATTGATATATTCCCCCCTCACTAATAGGAAAAATTAGTGTAGTGTTCATGGTATTTATTTCTAGGTTACAATATGCTTTAGTGTATGAATGTCTCCAAGTTATGGGAGTGCTGTGAGGAATTGAGGAGAGATGCAATCAACATGTTTTACATCCCAACCAATGTTAATTATTTGGTGACAAATATTTTACCAAATTTTGAAAAATTGAGTCCCTAGAGATTAAAATTATTTTTTGATAGTCAAATGATGGATGATAATGATTAATAAATAAATCAAACCATCTAAAGTGACTGAGTAAAATACAAACAAATAGATGGAAAAATGATTTCAATCCACAAATGTCTATAATTAAATGATATCTCTAAAATACATGTAGCCATTCCAACATCCGGTATCCTTTCATCTAAAAATAATTAATTAATTTACTATGGAGAAAAAGACCCAATTGTAGGTGGGTAGTTTTAAAGGGTCCCTAATGCTTGGCTAGACATTAGGCTCGATATGAGGTCAAACAAAGCTAATTCTCAACCTCTGCAAAGTGACAGTCTGCATGCACTTCACATCCACCAGAAAGTGAACCCTTAAACTTAATTTGGGACGTGATTCCTTGTATATATGCAATTTCAATTTTAGAAGAGGATAACAATTTATGTAATGGAATGAATGATGACCCCATGATACCAAAAGCTTGAGAGTGTAAATTCGTCTAAAAAATCCACATTGCTTCAAAAAAATTATTTAGAATTTTCATTGATATACATTGATGTGTCTTAGTAGTATTTAAACAAATTTACAAAAGCCACATTGTATCAAATTAATTTATGTTGTACCAATATTAATATTATTGTATTACAATACCAATTTCTACAAAAAAAAAATTTGTACCAAATTTTTTGTACCTAAGTGACATACATGTCTCTTTCTCACTAATAGGAAAAATCAATGTAGTGGTTATACTATTTGTCTCTAGGTTACAATACGCCTCAATGTGTGAATGATTCCAAGTTATGGAAATGCTATGAGGGATTGAAGAGAGATGCAATCAATATGTTTTGCATTCCAACCAATGCTAAATTTGGTAACAAATATTTTACCAAAAGGCAAAATTTTAGGAGGATTATTTTTAAAAATTAAGTCTTTCAAAGAAAAAAATCATTTTTGGGTAGTCAAATGATGGATGACAATGATTACAAAATAAATGAAACCATCAAAACTGAATGAGTAAAAAACAAATAGGTAGACGAAAAATGATTTCAATCCAAAAATGGCTATAAGATGGATTTTGTTGTCGTCACTGAAAAGAAACTTTCAGAAACGTAACAAGTCGTGTGGGCCCCCGAGAATCACGTACAAAAATAATTTTAAATAATAAGTTTTTTTATTCAGTTAATCAACCCATGAAGTTTGAACCCCTCCCTTGCTGTATGGTGACTAGCGACTTCACATTAGCTGTATTGTACAAGCTCAAGAATGTTCTGAACTTCGTCTTCTCCGACTTGCATTCTGGTGTCGAACTCCGACCCCCAATCGCAAAGAAGAGCATCAATTTTGATTCTTTCATCCCTGCCTTTGTGTTATTCCTGCATTCGTAGTACTCTTTTTGGTGAAGTTTTTGGAGGAGGTCTGTTTGTTCCTTCTTCCTGATGTCTGCTCTTGTGTCATCCTGCCATGTGTTTACTAAAACATCATTTCTTTATTTTATTTTACTTTTTTTGAAACTCATGGACAATTTCCATTGAAAATATTATTTCTTTGAAAATGTTAAATAATACCCTTTGAATGTAAATATTTAAATTTAGAATCTTTACAAGGATTTTCTTTTGTTATATTATAGCCATTTCTTCCTAATGTTTGGAGTGTAGTTATCGTTTCTAATTCAATTGTATCACATTCATTTTTATTCGTAGACCTATATAGAACGTCCATTTTGAGATCAATCTATCCTCTTGTTTGAGAAACCGTTACTAGATACAGTACTAGAACATAACTCCAACAATTGTCTACAGAAAATTCAAAACCATGTCTGAAGTTGAGATCAGCCCTTTTTTTAAGCTTTTTGAGAAAGTGCCAGGATGGCGATCACTTAAAATTTGGTGATGCATTGCATTTCTACGTTCATCCATCTTTTGGACCAAAAAAATACTTTTCAATCATATTTATGCACTTTTTCATCCAAATTTGGCGACTTCATCCACATTTTAAATAGAAATGGAAAATTCAGTGTCGATGTCCAGAATTCAAGTGCTGTGATGTCAAATTGGCGTGAAAATCTTGCATGAAACTTGGTCTGGACTGCAAACTGAAGGTCGCCTCAAAATCTCCCCAACAATCAAAGGGGCAAAGGGTTTAGGATTTTACGGTGTAGCCACTGATGCCGTCCTGTCACCGTGCGTTCCCCATTTACCGTGAGCAGGGTTTTACGTTGCTTCGTGCTAATGCCAGTGGTTGTCGTCTTTGCTGTAGCATGTGATGCTTCTTGGTCAATGTGACGTTTTGTTTGATTCTGGCTGAGGATTTGAGTTTTGTGTTTGTAGCTGCGCTGCTTTCGTATGCGGGTGTCGTTCGCATTTGAATTGCCAGCTTTGGCAGTTTTTGCAGGTGTGTTAGATTCTGGGAATTGAATGAGATCATCTGCATTTATGGTTGTCGGTGCTGCATTGGTTTTTACTCCAAGGAAGATGGAATTTTGGACATCTGAATGAGCGCCAAGACTGTAGTTCAGTGGAGATTAATCTGCAGTGTAGCTAACTTAGCGTGCGTTTTTGCAGTTGCGGTTGTAATTAGGGCTAGTTTTCTGTTTTCAGTTGGGAAATCCTAATCCCTTTGCTCCTCTGCCTGTGCTGTTACTCACATAATTAGGGATTTTGTTGGATCACAAAGGATGATGTAGAAAAGAAATTGATCCTCCTGCTGCCAGAAATTACAGCTGTTGTCGTTGATAAAATATTGGCAGCGATGGAGAAAGTCCTAAAGGTTAGCTCACTTAATCCTTTTGCACACACTGCAGTCATTTCCTCGTTTTGAATTACGTCATTACGGCACTTGACATTTGTTGGGCTTGTGAATAACGACTGTTGGGCTATTTCGAGCAAGAGTTTTTTGGATACTCCTCGTTCCGTCCATTTCAAAAAGAGGTGGTCACACAAATTCTGAAAGGAAAGGATTGCTTGGTGATCATGGCCACTGGGAGTGGGAAGTCTATCTGGTAAGTGCCTACTCTGACTGATGGACCAGTTGGGTGACGTAAAAGTGATAAAATCTGTGATGGGCAAAATGTTTGAATTTGGTCGAAGATTATAGTCTTTGTAAACGCATTTTTGTGGATTTTAGGGTTTAGGGTTTCATGGCTGAGTGTGTTGAAGAAGACTTCACTGAATGAGTTGCTTTGATGTGGTCAGTTATCAGTTACCACCTCTCATCACCAAGAAGACTGCAGTTGTAATAAGTCCTCTCATTAGTCTCATGCAAGATCAGGTATGATACATGCTCCCGTCTGTTACATGTGAAGAGTTCTTTGTTACATTGCATCCTTTTCACTATTTCTCTTTTATATCATTTACATAACAACAGGGCACCCCCAATAGATTGACAATAGTCCTTGACGTTAAGTTTGACTCTTGTAGTCTTCATGTGGAGTTAATGTTAGTGCAAAGCAAATGGTGTTTACTAAATGTTGGCGTGAAGTTAATATCGTTGGCATTAACTTGAAATTACATTGGCAACTATTAAATGTCCAATAGCTTGACAATATTTTGTTTTGATCTAACGTCCTATGATCATAAATTTATCATAATCTAGTGGGGGTATCTTTTGAGGTGTAGGACGGAGAGATTTCTGGCTCTTTTTGTCAAATTGGGATGTCAGGTGTTTTGTGTATTGCACATTTCATGTTCATGTTATGTTATCTACATTGATAAAAGTCCCTGTGTACTGTTTGGAGAGCAGGTGATGGGTTTGCAACAAAGAGGGATTTGCGCTGAATACATGGGTAGTGCTTAAACAGATAGGACTATGAACAATCGGGCTGAGAATGGCAAGTTTGATGTACTGTACATGACCCCGGAGAAGGCTTGTACTGTTTCTTAGAGGTCAGTCAACCTTTAGATTGAAATATTTTCTAACTAGATGTGTATGTTGAAAGCTGGATATTTTACTTCTTCCGACCACTTTCTTTCTCATACGACCTGTTCTCTCAAATTTAAGATCTCAAAGGAGCTTTTGTGTTGTTGTGTTGTGCAGTTTCTGGACAGCACTTTTGAGGAAAGGAGTGTCTCTATTAGCCATAGATGAAGCCCATTGTGTCTCTGAATGGGGTCACGATTTCAGGTATCGGATTTCTTTTCAGTTTTTTGACCACATGCTTATCCTACATTCGTTTAAACTTGTACTAAGGAACATGGGCGAATGCTCCGCAGGCATGGTATCAGAACCTTGACGATCTAAGACCTTTCCTGCCGAAGGTGCCTTTTGTTGCCCTTACTGCAACTGCCACACATAAGTAAGTGCTGAAATCTTCTTCTCTTTTTGTGCACATAGAGTTATTGCAAAGCTTTTCTATAGATTCAGAGGTCTACATTTCATTTAAATTGGTTCCCACCTAAGTCACAGAGAGACTTTAAAAAAAAATGTTGTTTGCTGAAACGTTTTAGTTATTGATTTCGTAAAGCTTGGTGTATTATTCTACTGGCCTGACTGGTTAATGCCCACTATTATCAGTTCCATATATTTGCAGCTCACATGAAGTGGTTATGAGACAAGGTTCGAGCGGATATAATAGAATCCCTGAAATTGCAGAATGCTTTTACTGCGATATCGTCATTTGATCGACCGAATATCTTTTATGGAGTCAAAGGACTTAACTGCACCGCCGTTTTTAGGGAAGAGCTTGCAAGGGAGATTCTGAAAGATGTGGGAAAGAGTGGATCGACAATCATATATTGTACAACTGTGAACGACGTGAATGAGGTGATGATATAAACCTTGCCCCCTAGTTTATAGTACAAGACATAAATGCTTAGTAGTTTAAGTTTTATTTTGGGTCCAAATTTTAGCAGATTGATAACAAATCTATTCCTCAGGTTGTGGAGGCTCTTCAAAAAGCAGGAGTAGATGCAATACCATATCATGCTAAGATGAGCAATAAAATGCGTACTGAAGTTCAGAGGTACAGCTTCATCATCAATTTAGTGATTTTAGCTGTAGAAGAATCATGTATCTGTATTATAGGTTTTGTAGTGTCACGGTGCAATATCTAGCCAAGGCCTCACTGCAGCTGCTCCTTAAAGATTAATATTAAAAGGTGAGAAATCATTCACTGCATTGAGTGATTGGTTCTTTTGAGCCTACTGACTATGGCGATGAAAGACCTAAATTGTGTTCCTTTCCATGGTTGTCGTAAGCACGCAGCAGACGGGTCTTCGATCCGGGCGTTCCCCGCTGGAAACGCCGACGTTCCCAATGTTGGGAGCGTCTGCGTTTCCAACGGGGCCCATAAAAAGAACACAGGTCGGTCCCAACGCATCACGGCACAAGTTAGGGTTTTGCAAACCCTAAACCCTGAGCGTCACCGAGTGCTCGTCCCCTACTTATGCTTCCGCTCGCAAACTTCCTCCATCAGCTGTCTTCCTCAGCGCATCGCTGCGTTGTAAATTGGTTACGCATTGTCAACTCTCTGCGTTAAGTTTGTTTCCTTCTCGCCTGAAGTTATATTTTGCTTGGCCTCTGGTATCTGGTGCGGTGAGCAGGCGACCGTTTGCAACGACCTCCACCTCGTAAACGTGGCCCACTTGACGTTTTTGTTCAGGCGCGACGTGGATTGGGTTGTCCCTCTACCATTACTTATGTCCTGTGTACAGTCTTGCTCTTTTGATGTCACTCTTTTTGTTTAGGGTTTTGGTTTTGGTCTAGGATGGTTACCTCTACGTGCGCAGCTGCGGTCGGTCGCTGGGACCTTGTTTGACAAGGAGAACCTCCCTAGTATGCCCCTGCATTTCTATGACGCTCAACTGTAAACTGAGACCTCCTTCGTGATTTTGATGTATGTCGTTTGTTTTTCGAAACCGGTGATGTTTCGAGAACAATAACCAAAAACTTTGATCCTGACGTCTTTGATGATCATTTTAATCATCGTCTGAGGCTTCTTACTTTAGGTTTTTTCGGTTGAGTCGTGGGGTTGTATGTGTGTATTTTACCCGAGGCTGGATGATGATAAATTTCATAGACCTGTTCTGAAGTATATTGTTGAACCAACATGCACTACCAGCTGACAGCCTTTGTTTGTAAGTATGAGTAAGAGAAGGCGGGGGTGTTGTCCTTGGCGGGATATTACCCTGACAGTATGGAGCGACCTTGTCCATTGGTCGTAGATTCCAGTGTCAACGTCTGAGAGCAGCAGCATCATCTGTTGTTGAAGCTTCCATTGGGATTTTTTGCTGTTGATGATGTGGTGGCATATTCCATTGCCCTGGAGAGCGGCGTCGCTGCAGTTACTCTTTGGGATAGACCATGTTACCTTCATGGGTCTATTCGACTTCTATCTGAGAAGGGATGATTTCTAATCCGTTACCACTCTGAAAGCGTACTTGTGGACGAACACTAAACCATGGCTGTGGTTCTGATCTCAGACTGTTTACCTGATATATTTGTTTTTCTCTGTTTTTGAGGTCCTGGAGATGATTACACATACCAATTGTTCTATTTCTGACCCTTTCATGGAGACACCTATGAGGCTGTTTCTGATCCTTGACCTCCTAAACGCTTTAACCGTTCCAATTTTTCCGGCGGTAGGGGAGTGATGATCCCAAATGCGAAAACAGTTATCCCTGTCTGAATTATTGTGTGGATACAACATCAATCTTTCTGACTCCTACCGGTCGTATTACTTGTGTCGGAGAGTCTTGTATACCATGCATTCATGATGTCCCATGTCTTCAGTAATTCTTGCTCATGGAGGGATTGGATGTGGCTTCTTAATTTGTGCTGCCGTGAGCTTTTTTGTTATTTTAGTGCTTTGGCTGCGAGGCGTTACCACCTCGTCTTTTCTAACGAAGTGGGTGTCGGATAAAGCACAGAATACTCGAGTCCTTCCTTTGTTGGAAGTCCCCCCAGTCTTAAACCAATGCTTGCTCGTCCTGTGAGGTTGTGTTGACCTGTCTACTGGGACATTACAGTTTGCCGATTCACTGTTGCGATGCATGCTTAAATCTTTCATTTGTTGGTCCAAGTTGAGTGCCTCCATGCTGCTTACCAAGTAAAATCGGAATTTGTCTGCCAATAATCAATAATAAGATTGAGTGCCTCCACTCCCGGAAGAAGAACCTACACCTTACAAAATTGAACTACAGATCATATTGGAAAGCACAACAATATCTCTTATGGATTGAAAGACTGTAATGTTTGATCATGAGGGTGTTAACCGTAAGTGTCATAGGGGTTTTTTCCTCTGAGGATTGTGCGTACAGATGTTCATTTTTAAATTTCCTCGTGGCAAATGGGTTGCTTTTCGCGTAAATCGAATTGGAAGAAGCGAAAGTACACTAGTCTGTAGATCACCTCGAAAATTTTCAACCGGTGGTTCTCTGATTTGGGCAATTTTTTTACATGGAAAACTGGGATACCGAAGGAGAAGTGCAAGGTTCACTTGGTGTGTTATCTGCTTCGGCGTCCCTGTACGACTAGCAAACTTCTAAAATTAGCCTGAGATATTTAACCTCAAACATTTAGCTTAGCCAACGAACTACCACTTCCGCTTCATCATATTAGAAAACTGACAAAACCTTGCTATACTCGACGTCCTTAACGCAAATAAGTTCGGTGCTTCAAATGCAGGACAATTTTTTCTACTGTAGATAATCTGCAAAATTAGGCAAATTGAAGGTGGGCGTAATCTCAATGCCCAAATCTTCGACGTGGCAAGAACAACACTCGAGCACCATGCAGAAAGATCCTTCCCGATGAGCAATCGGGTGGAGTCCGTGGAAACAAAGCATAGTTGAAAAGTCCGTGTGCGTGAGGGGGCCACAGTGGAGATTGGGACCTGAGAGCGGGACCTGGACGCTGTTTGGTGCATAGAAGACACATCTAAGGTAGGAGGTCCTAAAATGGAGCGGGTTCTAAAACCAATCAAGTTCTAGAGTTACATTTTGCACTTTCCAATGTACAAGTGGTGTGCATTTGAGGAGGTGGTCGGTTTTAGAGCCCACAAAAATGCACTTTTATGCAACTTCAGAAATTCATAACTAATTCCACAAAGCTTTAAAAAATATGAAACAACTTGGGTTAGATGCCAATTTCTCTTGCCTTTCAAGAAAAATTTACTGAAAAATATTTTAAGAAGTTCTACCTCCCCAAAAGTCAGCTTCAGCTCTTAGATGAGCGGTTTATGGACCTCCTACCTTCCCAGACGGGTGGGTTTCCCAATCCCGTGAACACGAGCAGTTAGCAACTAATGTTGCCACCACACTAACAAACACATATCAATTCTTTGTGTGAAATGCAACCACTACATTATATAATATAATTTCTGAACATATAGAAAAAACTCTACAACTACATTAAAAATGTGGTCCAGATCCAAGACATAACTACGTAATTCCGACTCATAACTCCACACGGAAATCCAAAACTATGTCGATTCCTTGGACAATCTAATCCTCTGCTAACCACTTTAACCCCTAAAAGTCGGAGACTATGTTTTCACCAAAAACTGTCCAAAACTGCCATTTCTGATACAAGCACCAAATTTTAGATAAAAAAACATTTTTGGACCAAGCAACCGTAGGATCTTGTAGTAAACTAGTTTGGAAATATGTGGAAAAAATTTCAGAATTTTTCACGGTGTAGATTGCAAGGTTTTAACGTTTGAAGTGACAAAACTCATTTTTTTAGCCCTGTAAAAATACGGGCAGCTGCACTTCACAAGGTCACATTTGTATGAAAATCTCCAAAATGATTGTGCTTCTTTGGATTCATTCTTCAAGGCAAGTTGGCTACATGCTTAAAAAATTTTAGATCATTTGGAATTGTACAACATATAGAAAAAGTATAGCAAGTAGAAAGAAGTACAGAATGATTCAAAACACTAAATTGTTAAGGAATTTAATTATAAAATTGAAAAATTCTAATCCTAACGGTGGTAATATAGTAATAAACAATTTACATTGTATGCTTCTTTCTTTTTCAAAAAATATTAAAAATTGAGTTAAATTAAAGACTCCAAAGTTTATTTTTGAGTAGGGAATCCATAACTACCCGCAAACTAGAGCACCTCATAACTTTCAACTCATAAATCAAAATGGAATGATTCAAAGCTTTCCAAGTATATATAAATCTAAAGAGACAATTTCAAATTTTTATTTTTGAAAAAAGTTTTTTTATAGATTTTATAGATATTTTTTGGGGCTGCCCATCGAGCATTGAAAATTACAGATAATGCAATAACTTTTGAACAATGAAGTCAAAAGTTATGAAAATGGTTGGGCCTTAAAGATAAACCTTGTCCCCATATTGTGTGAAAATTTCAGCAGAAAAAAATAAAAACTCCATACGCAATGAGCTGCCCAAAATCACTATGTTGCCAAAAAAGGCAGTTTGGACATTTAGGGGTTAAGTATGATACTAACTCCCAACTGAACTGCCCCTCCAAGTGACATAAAGAAGCAACCACACCATCCTTTGAAATTGTTGTATTCAGAGTGCTTGCAACTGAAAGCTCCTTTGTCGCATGACTAGCCACACAATGTTCGGACATTCTCTGCAATAGACACCAAGCAATCATCAAATCTCTCTCTTGGCCTCAACAGAGCCAAATCTTGGTAGCACACTTTGATTTAGTGTGAATTCTATGGTTGCATGTCCCCATATAGAGGAAAACAATTGCACAACTTGGGCAATAATGATTTTGCTTGCGGCCACACAATTTACACTTCTTTTGTTGAACACCCTGCAGACACATACTCGTGCATGCCAAAGTCTTGTAAATTGAAACGCCTTCCAATCCGATCCAATCTAAAATAGAGAACAGTCAACCATGCCGCAATTTCATAATGAAACTCCGCTTTTGACATTAGCTTCTTCCGACATCCCTTGCTACAAACTGACAAAGAACCAATGAGCCTTGTACAACACGTAAACATTACCCAACAATGTGTCCAAAATAAAAAAACAAGACGTAATGCCACCACTTATGCAACATAATTTGAGCTGTGTACTCTGCACAATACTAGTCAATTATGTCAATACCCTCCATCATCTCTTGGTACTCTAATTGCATTGACAATGTAGGATAAGACAACTTCTCGCCTCCAACCCAACGCAGACAGGTGCAACCAGATGCCATAGGGTCCGATGAGGTACTCAAGCGGTACACGGGACAACTGTCAAACCATACATTAGCCGCCATTTTTTATGACCGATGCATGGCCACAACCAACATCCCCGGGGCAATTCAACATTAGCATATTGTGAAAGGTGGCTCGGCATCCCCACATGACTATGCATGACAGTCCCCGTGAATCAAGTTTTGAAGGACAAAAGCATATTGGCCAAACTTGGTGAACTAAATAATTGATCTGTCACCATTGTATGTTGTAGATGCGTGAGGTCTTCTACCAATTTGATGATAATTGTTTTATCTAAATCCTTCTCAAACTTTTGGTTTTTTCACTACAAGAAAGGGGGTACATTTGTGACTGCGATATATGACTTCAAAATGACTTCAAAATTACTGATATTAGTCATATCGGACAGTAGCGACTGCAGAATGACTTTGTGGCTTCGCAGTCATGACTTTGTGGCTTGGCAGTCATTGTGGACAAGTTGTTTATAAATGACTGGCTACTTTATTATCACCAACGAGTTTAGCTGGGGATGTTCATATGGATGAAGGTTTAGGAAACATCCAAGTGGTAAAGAAAAAAGAAGTCTAAGGAAATGACTCCTATGTTGCCACGTGGTCAGTCATTCTGAAGTCATCATGTAGTCACAAATGACCCCTTTTTTTAATCCTATTCTGAAATCTAGGATTTTATTTTGAAATCTAGGAAATGTGAATATTATTTTCTAAAATCTAGTATTATATTCTAAAATCTAAGAAATTTGAATGTGATTTTCTGAATTCTAGGATTATATTCTGAAATCTAGGAAATGTGAATATTTTTCTTCTGAAATCTAGGATTGTATTCTGAAATCTAGGAAATATGAATATTATTTTCTGAAATCTAGTATTATATTATGAAATCTAGGAAATTTGAATATTATTTTTTGAAATCTAAGATTATATTTTGAAATCTAGGAAATGTAAATATTTTTCTTCTCAAATCTAGGATTGTAGTCTAAAATCTAGGAAATATGAATATTATTTTCTGAAATCTAGGATTATATTCTGAAATCTAGGAAATGCGTATTATTTTCTGAAATCTCGGATTGTACTCTAAAATCTAGGAAATGTGAATATTATTTTTTTAAATCTAAAAGATTTGAAATTGTGGTGGTGAAATGTGTAAAATCAGTACACCATGTCCAAGTCCATTCACCATATACAAGACACCATACATCATACACCATATACATGACATCATATACAAATACATAATACATAATACACTACATTTTGCATATGTGTCAAATGGCTTTTCAAGCCAATTAGTGTGTGAATACAAAGAGTTCAAATAACAAGCCTTTTATACAAGTGGGGGATAGGAGGCAAGACAAACCATGTGGGATTTGTAAAATGTTGATGCAATAGTAGAGTAGTGACACAGAAGTCATTACGTAGTCGCGTTAGAGTAAATCACAATCAAAATAGTAGAGTAGTGACACAGAAGTCATTATGTAATCACCTTAGAGTAAATCATAGTCAAAATACAGTCGCACAGATTATTCACTTTTGACTATGGCCTTCACAATGGAATTGATTAAGTCCACATTGGAAGTTTAACAATGTTGTGAACAAAAACCAATGGATGAAATTTAGACATTGTAAAATTTATCAACCTAGCTCTATAAAAATTGGAATGAAAAATTGTTTTTCTATCTCTTAGAGGTGCTAAATGTCATCTAAATTTTAGTTTTTGGCCTTTTCATTGTCAATCTAACTTAATTTTTTTAGTTTGTTTTGAAAAAAACATTAGTAAATAGTGAAGAAAAATCAAACGAAAAATCTCCAAGAGTGCATCATTTTAACCCCTATAGGAGCGAGGCCTTTTTTCTACCAAAGAAACACTAAAAACTGCCATTTCTGTAGCAAAGAGTAAAAAATAATTTAAAATGTTTTTCTTTGACATCTAACCATAGGATCTTACACCCAACAAGTATAAAAAAGTGTGGAAAAAATTTCAAAATTTTTGACCACATAGATTGTAAGATATTTACATTTAAAGTAGAAAAATCAAAATTTTCAACACATTGCGGAACTAGATTTTTTTACTTTGAACATTTTTAACTTAAAATTTTTGCACTACAGAGTTTAGAGCTTTAAATTTTTATAATGGAGAATTGAGTTGAGAGTCTAGGAAAAAAAAAAAAAAAAAAAAAAAATTGAATTTTCATTCTTAAGAAAATTGTTAAGTAGAAGTAGGTACAAAATAAAAACAAAATCTAAAATATTAATATATTTTAGATGGAATTAAAATGCACTAATCCCAATGGTGAGATTATTCTTGCAAGTATACTCAACCATGCAAATTTTTATTTTGAAGAATTGCAAAAATTGCATTCAAAAATGAATCCTATAAGTTATTTTTTTCAAGAAAGTGCTCTAACTGCTCGAAAAATCACAATGTTCATAACTTTCTCATAACAATCCAAATGAAATGAATAAAAGCTTTCCAGATACACAAAAATATAATCTATGAGGAAATTTTTTTTTTTTTAAATTCAAATTTTTGCAAATTTGTTTTTACTGCCCCCCGTCCCTTGTTTTGAGCTTATATGGTCATAATTTTTGTTCATGGGCACCAATTGTGAAAAACATTATTTTTCTAGAAAGCTAATCAACTTTTCTATCTTCAAGAAAAGTTTCAAAAAATCAGGACAAAATTTCAGCCCATAGGTACTTGCTTGAAATCCCATTTGTCCTCCGAAGGAACAATGGTCCTTTAGGGGTTAATTTGAATGGAAAATAATAGGAAAAATTTTAAATTTTAAAAATAAAATGAAATGAGTAGGGTTCATGAATGAAAAGATGTAGTGAAAAAACCTAGTGACAGAGAATAAAAAATAGGGATAAGAATTACGCTTTTGGATTTTGGAGGTACGTACATTCTTCTTCTATATTTTAGTCATTTAAAGACCTAATTAAACTAAAGATGAAGTAAAATTCCATGCTCAATGCAAATTCAAGGAAGAATAAAAAGTAACATAAGGCCTAAATATAGAAGTCCGAGTCAAAAAACAAATACTATAAGAGCAATTCGTGAATTTCCAAAAATACTTCTACAATTTCTGTCTTAAATGGAAGAGAAAACTCATACCACAATAAAAGAAAAGTACATTAAAAGAAATAAAGCACCCTATCTTTAAGGAAATGCCCAATTTCTTTATCAAGTCATGCTAAAGTCATTAGAAAGTGAATCTGTAGTCACAAACAAGTGATTCGCAGTGACAATGTATGACTCCTTGTTACTTTGGCACGACTGTGGACTTTCCATTGGATGTTTGACGGTGTTTTGGACAGACTTTAGAGGATGAAACCATAGCATTTTTAAATTGCTCATCCCGCAGTCATGCATGTGACTCCCGAATGACTTGGAAGCAATGGAGCCAGAAAATCCGGTGCAATTAGGGAGCCGCAGTCATTGTTTAGTCGCATCGGACACGCAGTCATGTTTGTGCAGTCACATATGTACCCACTTTCTTGTAGTGTTTTGACCTTTGTACATTATCAAATTATAAATGTACCAAGACTTACTACTTGTATAGCACCACACTTTTATTCCATACTTCACATGTTTATTCTTTATATACAGTTTAATGTTGCACCTATGACCCCTTCAAGAAACCATAATTTCTTCGCACGCCAAGTGTTGCTCACAATTATAGGCAACCTTAGCTCTATGGACGAAGTTTTCAATCAACCATCTGCATTTACTTGTCTTATTGTACTTGACCGATGTTTTATTTTGCACTAATGACTCTTTATCTACTAGATGAATGCAGGCTAGAATTCGCTCAAACCTAGGTAAGCGCATGATGTGTTTCACTAATGGTCACCCGTAAAAATTCCTCTTCGACTAGTACAATCAAATCGTGGGCTGCTGCTTCAATTCCATGAAGATGCACACCCCCAACTATACCCTCAATTCTTTTATAGAGAGCGACACCCACTGATCACGGCCATTCAAACTGCCAGGATCACTACAAGAAAATGGGGGTATAAATGACTTTTCCACAATGACTGCACCGACAACAACGACTGCAAAATAGTCATTTTGCAGTCATTGTTGTCGGTGCAGTCATTGTGGAAAAGTCATTTATACCCCCATTTTCTTATAGTGGATGCTCTATACTTTCTTGCGTGGCGTACTTATTAGTTTCTCTACATATACTAGACAGATTAGACTCCAAGCCATAAGATCTTGAAGAATTTATGTTCTGCAACCTCTTGCCTAATCTGTCTCCTAATGGGGTCTGGTTTAGGACCTAAAATATTTTTGTTGTCTCCAAGCAATGTCATCTCAAGTGAATCCCAATGCCCATCCGCATATTGCAATTCAAACAAGCATTTGTCAATTGATACATCTTGTACGGGATCCACCTTAGTAATGACATTCGGCTTTTGTACCTCCGAATCGGAGTTCACCTTGTCAGAATCAGCCGCAAAGTTTGCATATTCGGCAACCTACATCTCAAACTTAAGGAAGGATGATTTTTTAACAGATATCATACTGATTCCGTAGCTTCATACTTGTGTACTATAATTGTACATATTACGTGTATTTAGACGCACTGAATCAATGTCGTTAAAAAGTTTTTCAAAAGTGTACGATTGATGTACTTTAATTATACAAATGTGATATCCAAAATGCACCTAAACTATACTGATAATAGTATAAGAATCATACATTATTGATATTCATTGTTTTTGCACTGATTCAGTGCGTCCAAATACACATAATATGTACAATTATGGTACGCAGGTATGAACCATGGAATCAGTAAGATCATTGTACGCAAGTATGTAACCCTCAAGTTTGAAATGTAGTCTAGGTCATTGTTGTTGTCATCTTGGTTGCAATATTCTTTGCTGGAACTTCTGCCTATCGGTAGCAAGTAGTTTGGATATGTGACATTCAATACCAATGAGTGTACAATGTACACTCACCATCAACTCCAAAGAGTGTGTCATTTGCTCCATCAAACTACTAAGTAATTGCTACCGCGTCGATCTAGGGAGTAAAAGAGACCTACAATTGCAGCATGTCCTTTGTGACAGTTCAGATAGCCGGCCTTGGGCTGTGTATCCCTTCCTCCATATAAAGGCTTTTTGCCACCTGTGAGCCCTCAAGTTAGCACTTGAAGCTCTGGATTTATTTTTCGCGATTTATTGTTAGTTTTTAGTGTTAATTCACGCAAAATAGCATGAATTAGTAGTTGAGAGGAGTTTGGTAGAAGTCCCTACCAGATTAGTGAGGAACCTTCCTAAATTCATGGAAAGCACAAAATACTATGCTTTTCTATGTTTATGTCTTAAGTTCAATGTCTTGGAGTCCATATTAACGTATTAGAGAGATGTGATGAAGTGAGAGTTAGCCAGTTCTAGTGTCTTGTCCATGTAACACTTGACATGTGAATACATGTGACATCTTGGCTAAAGTACAAGAGTCCATATCAAGGTTTAGAAGTATCTCGATCCAATTCATGTAGAATATGGATTAGTTACATGAAGACCTATAAATGTTGAAGAATATGAATCAGAATGCAAAGTAGAAGAAAGGCGAGGTGATTGGAGCTTACAGAAAGGTGCTTTTAGGATAAAAGCATGCCAAGAGATCAACAACGGAGCTAATCATCCACAACAACCCCGGTACCAAAATAATTTCCCCCCCGGGCGGAAATTATTAAGGAATTGCTAAAATTAGCATCCTTATTGGAGGTTTGGTTTTGCCCTTGGCCTTTGGACACTTCCCAAAAGATTGCCCAAAAGTTTCGGGATTTTACAAAACTCCACGATGACTCCATGGGAAGTCAACCGCCTTTGAAACTGATGGTAATTTCTTAGAAATTACCCAGAGTGCGGTAAAATCTCACTAAAAATTAGATTAGAGTTTTATGTATTAAATGAGCGACTTGTCAAGTTTGAAGACTTTTTGATAGTCAGAAGTACCCGAATCGGCATCGACATCAAATTTAACAAGAATTTACAACACAACGTCGAGTTGACCGGCGGGCCAGGAGCTAGCGGTGTCTGAATGTCGCAAACAAGGAATGTTTTCTTACTACCACAAACCTTCCAAGCAACCCTAGCCAATTAGTTTTCTCGGGAAACTCAAATTCCATTAGTGGGGATTTTGACTTTTCTCTAGAATTACCGTTAGTGGTTTTTACAAATATTTACAGCCTGGAAGAAGGGGCTAGGGGGTCCTCCAGACTAATTGGGGTCTTCTGAACGCGATGGCGCAATCGGTTTTCAAATTGGAGTTTTTCCCTAAAAGATAGATAGGGTCAGCTCTTAGTTTGACTTTTTTAGAGTAATTTGTAGTAATTCGAGGTTAATTAACAAAATATCTTGGTAAAAATCGAAGATTGGATTTAGTTAAGATGTCAAATCTTTCCTTTAAAAGCCAATTTAGATTAAACTAAGAATATTTGGGATTGACCTAGGATTAAATTGCAAAATATCTAGGTTAGTTAGGGTTATTTTCATAAAATCTTTGGGGAAAATCAAGGATTTGATTTAGGCAAGATTTCAAGGCTAATTAAAGCCTTCAAGGAACTTGCTTGAGGACCTTCCTTCCTATTAAACAAAGATTAAATGCAAAATATCTCATAGTAGTTTAGAATTCAGTTAGGTAGTTAGTTAAACGTTTTTTAACCGACAACTTACCGGGGAGGGCTTGGCTTGAGTATAAAAGGCCTCCCCTCGAGGTTGTCGGTACCCTCATTCTTATACCCTCATTCTTATACCCTCACTCTCATTTTCTTGGTACTAACACGTTGTCAAACCAAACCTTATTTTCATTTCCTTATTGTTGTTCTGTTGTGCTACCAACACGTTGTTGGAGCACTTTAAGCCAAAAATTGGCTAATTCCTTCTATTTCTTTGCATTTTTCGCTAATTCTCTTGTGTTTTGAAGGACTAGAGGGTCCCTTCAAAACCTATTGTTTTCTTGTTTAAATTTGGAGGTCGAAAACCCCAAAACTTGATTCTTTGCCTAAATTACTTGAATACTAATCCATTGTAACGCGTGAACGCATTTGGTACTAAAATACTTAAAGCGGTAAGGCTTGACCTTGCCAAAAGTATTTTAGACTAATTTCCTACTCAAAGTTCGTTGTATAACGGAATTTGAGGTTTAATTGCTAATGTTCGGTTAAACACTTTCATGTGTACCTCCTTTAGCAGTTAATTGATTGACTTTGACTTGAAATTTTGGAAGATTCGTTTCTAATGTTCGGTTAAACACTGTCATGTGTACCTCCTTTAGAATCTAACTTTCGAAATACTTAAATTGGCTGAAGAAGCTCCGTTTGTCCTAGGGTTGACCCTGCACGGCGAAGCTTTGACTTTTTGAACCCTGGAAACGGATACTTGAAACTTAAAATTGTTCGATTTGACCTGGGGTTGCCCCTGCACGGCGAAGCTTTCACCTCAAACGAAAGTTTACCTTGAAACTTGAAAGAATACTTGGGAAAAACCCTTGGTATGCTGGCTATTTAAGCCAAAAACCTTCATCAAGTGGCTCCCTTTCTTCCGCTAGAATTTGCTCATTTGCTTTCTGCTTTCCTTGCCAAAGTTATGGATTTTATTTGATTGTTTAGCTTTTAGTTTAGTCGCTTTGCTAGTTATTAACCCCAAAATTTAGTTAGAATTTGCTTGCTAGTTGCTTAGAAAAACCCATCCAAAAGCCTCAAATCATTAGTTAGATCCCATAGAATTGCTTGCTTTAGTCATTATTCCCCCAAAACCCATAAACATTAGTTAGATTAGTGATAATAATTGCTTCCTTAGTTAGTTAATCTTTATTTCAAAATCATCATAAAAATTAAAGTAGCTCCTTAACAGATCAATTTAGTTGTTTGTTTGTTTGTTTTTTCCTTTTAGAAGTCAGTTTCAGTTTCCAAAAAACCAAAATCCCGAACCAAGAGGCGACAGACCAGCAAGGTGGACGGACAGAGCAACCATCGGGGACAAAGCAAAAAGCACAGCAACCTGAAGGGCCGAACACAGGGTCCAAAGTCCCGAAACCGAAGTCCCGAGATCCAGTGAGGTCTCGAGGGCTGTCCAAAAGGTTCAGTTCCGGCCCGGCAGTGCTGGGGGGTTGGTTCGGCCTGTCAAGGCTTGGCCAATAGCCTTCTGCCATGTGGCAGGCTTATGAAGGTTGAACCAGAGTTTTGGAGGCCAGAAAGTGTTGTACTGGGTTTGGGTTCATCAGGTCGCATCACTGGAACATTTCCAGAACAAATTTGAGCTTGTCCAGGGACTCCTTTGAGAAACTGACTTTGAATACTCATCATTCATACCAAAATTTGGTAAGCTAAAACTACTTGCAAAAATCTTGCAAAGTTCAAAATTCAAAAGCATAGGCGGTTGTTGCCACGTTCAAACATTTTGATTCTTTTGGGGAAAATTGAACACCGAGAATTTGAACTAACGCTCTCGGTTCTTGAACCTTTCAAATTCTCTCTCCGCCATCGCCAAGAATTCAAACAACAACATCATAAGAAGTGGAAGAAAGCGAGATCATAAGAAGGTTAACAAAGAAGGACGAAGAATAAAGGAGTTAAAGTTAGTATCTTACTATTGAATTTTGGAATTGTTTTGATTATTCTATTCTTTTCGTTAGTATCTTACTATTGAAATTTGGATTGTTTTGATTATTCTATTCTTTTTGTTAGAATCTTACTATTGAATTTTGGATTGTTTTGATTATTCTATTCTTTTCGTTAGCATCTTACTATTGATGTTAGATTGTTTGGATTGCAAAATTCCTTTTACTATTCATCGATAGATTTGTTTTGATTATTTAGCTTATTTTATTAGATTACTATTCATTCGGTTGATTTTAGTTATTAATTAGGATTCCAAAGACAAATTAGTTGTTGTTTTGTTGTTTGAGTTTTGTTTTATTGGGCCTAATAAGCCAAATAGATACAAACAAACACCAACTAATATCTTGGAATATTTAACAAAATAACTATTAAACAATTGGCAATCGAATAAACTACTATTCATTGAAAACTTGGGAAAAATGAATTAAATTTATTATTAATTTCCTAAAATCAAAGGATTAGTTTTAAATTGCCAAAACTAACAAACTTGGACTTTTTAGATAGGTTTAGAAACAATAATACTAAGATTTCTTCCAAATACATGAAAGGCAATGGAGAATTTCGAGGAGACGATTATGATGGTGTTTTGCGATGATGGGACGATCGACATTCTTGATATTGAGGTATGAATTTCTAAACTTTTCTTTTGTTTTCTCTTTTGCTTTCATTCTTTAAAAAATTAGATTAGAAAACTAAAATTAACAAAATTAGGAATCCGATAGCTAGTTAAAATTTAAAATCATTGGAAAAACTTAAAAAACTTAACTATAATCGTGAAAGTAATAATTAGATTAACTTTGAGTGAATTTGGAAACCGAAATAGTAATTTCATCTAAAGGAATTTCAAAAGAAATCTAACATAATTTAAGAATCTAGGAAATATTAGAATAATTGGGGAGATTAAACCCTAATTTATCCCTTAAATTCTACATAAAACTTATTTGAAACCGAATTCCATCCAACTAAGGGGAATTTTCATTCATTCATAAGTTTTTACCTAGAAGTCCAAAATTCTTACTTTTTACCATTATAAGAAGTAATTTATCACTTTACCCATAAAAAACCATAAAACTATAGAAAATCACTAAATTTAGAATAATAATTTAGAATTAGGCTTAATTAAAGAACAATTAGGAATATTCTCAAGGAACAACTAGGGGATCTTTGGAAACCATAATCTTTTAGAGAATCTTTTGAAGATTCCAAATCCACCTTTTACTTTTAAAATTACTTTAATTTGAAAAGATAAAAGTGTGGATGAAGATTTGACCTAAATTTGGATGAAAATTCCAAAAATAGGTTAAAATTAGGTTTTTCTCAAAATTCCATTAGTTAACTTAATCAACCTTTTAACTCTGAAATTTAGATTTATTTCACATTATTTTGCTATCTTTAGTTGACGGATGAAGTTTTTAGGATAGAATTAGGGCCGGATTTCATCCACGCATAACGTTTGCTAGGAATATCAGAATCCAGCTTGCTTTACCATTTCGGAAAGGGCAAATTGTATTCTTTGATTTACATTAGGTAGAATTTTAGTTTAGCTAGAAGTTTAATCGCATTTAATCAACCTTTAACAACCTTTATTTCTTAACTATTAGTGTGTTTTGAAGCATTTAAATTAGGTAAAATCAACATAACAAAGTGTCCATTGCTTAGAAGGCCAAAGAACACTACGTTTAATTTCATCCCCTAGAAATTACTTTTCATGCCGCTAGAATCCGTGTGCACGTTTTACCTCTGAAGGGGGGAGATTAAAACACTCACACCACCGCTCGCACACCAGTGACACTCTCGAAATCAACTAGAAGCATATCATCACTTGTGATCGCGTATATAAACTCTCGCATCACCCCCCCGTATAGTGCGGTTCCGCCATTAGATATTGGACTGAGTTCAACTGAAGAACTGAGTGCTAGAAAAATGAATATAATTTTTATTGGAACAACTCCCTAGGGGCTTAAAGCATTGAGGCCCTAGATAGATCCTTGGTCGTGGGTGCAACATCAGTCACTCTTGGAAGACGTATACCACCTACTTGAGTCATCATTAGTCACTTGCCTCTTCCCTTTATTGCATGAAGTATGCTAAGGGGACTCCTTGCAGTCATGAGGCAAATCTGTTGTCCCATCCACTGTATGAAGCTAGCGAGGTGTATGACATTCTATGGCCTCATTGCTATCTAGAATGTCCAGTGAAATCAAGCGGTCAATCCCATCAACACTTGCCATTTCATTTACTACTTGTAACAAATTGCGCACCACCCTAATTCTCTGAGTTGAGTGCTGCAAAGTTTGTGGTGAATCTCGATTGGCCACATGAATTTTTAACTGCACCCATTCTGGCAATGTTATGAACATCTCCTTGTTCTTGTCACCTCTTGCCCTTCCTTTTTTGTTCACCTTTTGCTTTCCTCTCTCTCAATCCCTCCTTCCTAAAACTTCCCCTTATCCAGTGAGGGCCTTGTCCAAAGCTTTGGTTGTGGCTCCTTTGACAGGGTGGAGAAGCATTGAATTTTTTTTTATGACCGCATTTGTGAGAACTTGGCCTCATCCCTTCTTTGATCTCTTTGACATAGGCTTTTTCTTGTTGCTGACCAGACCAATCTTGCAGGCATCTTCATTTGGTGCTCTTTCCAATGGAGTAATCACTGTCTTTGGAGGAGGATTGAATGTACCATTGCTTGCATCTACAATTTGTGGGCTTTGTATCGCATAGTTTTTGCTTACTGGAGCCACTGCTTGCGCTCTATTTGCCGCAATTTGGACCTTCCTCTTAACCCAGCTTTGTGTGTTTGGGCTTTCGAGACTTAACCTTATTTTGGCCGCTAGCCTACCAATCTCCTTCGCATTGAGTTGATGCGACATTGTCAAGCCACAATTCCTTGATCACGGTGTCAATGTGAGGAATAAATGTTGTCCTTACTTTCCAACCAAGTGTGTGTGCTAGTTGCGCCCTCCAATGGTACCTGAAATTGTGATTCCTTAGATTGTTTGGCCAAGGGTGGCTCTTGCCAAACAATGGAAGACGCCTCAAATTAGTTACGTTTAAGCCGGGAGGATTTTCTTCCTATGTCTCATAGAGCATTGCTGAGTAAGGAGCCAATCCTTGATAATTTGCGAGGCCTCTTACAAATGCTTTGGGAGGTGAATGCAAAAAAGACTAGTACTATTTTTTGTCACACTTAACGTGTCGGACTTGTTATCGGCTATAACTTTTGAAGAATGATACCAATTAACTTGAAATTTTATTTGGAGATGGCTAACCTGATCTTGTTTAGATCCCTTATTTTTCAAAAATATTTAAAAATCATTTTATATTTAAATTTCAATTTAGCTAATTTGTCACACTTTGCAGTTTAGGGATTTTTAGTACTGGGGAGTATCCAAACTTAATGATCTAGATCTGAAATTTCTATGGTCTATTTCCATAGTAGGAAGTCATGTTTCTACCAAAGGAAATTTAAAAATGTTTTATTTTATGCCCTCCACATACGTGCAAACAGGGCTCCCTTGCGCGTGCAGTTCTGAACATTCAAAATTGTTTCAGGATCATTTTTTTGGTGAAATGTCTTTCCTATAAAGTCCTCCCAAATGGAAAATTTTTAGCTTCCTTAAAAATTGTTTTTCCTATTTTTTACAAATTAAAATGTGAAAGTACCTATTTTCATGAGATTTTGCACTTTTCCAGTTCTCCTACTTAGAGAATTTTTCTATGCTTTTCCTTCCTAGGATAACTTCTTCTTAAAGGTATATACATTGAACAGATTTTTCAGATTTTTTTAAAATTGTTTTTCTAATTATATAGTACTCCCAAAAAAACATGAGTATTGTGGAAAATGTTACGCAAAGTGGACAGTCTTTTTTGCATTCACCTTGGGGAGCAACACCAAGAAGCTTTTATAGAGTCCATGGCATCTACTTTAATGCACTGGAATTTTTGTTGGTCAATGTTGTCACAATCCTTTCCACAACCTCCTCTTCCGCTCATTGCAACAATCCGCTCCACTCCTTGTATCCGCATGTCTGTCCTTTGAATTCTTCTTGCACAAATTAGAGCTCTCATGACAATTTCCCAAAGAAGTTGGAATTTCCCCATGGAGGCTAACTGTGGATTTGTTAGGACGGAGTGTTGTCCTTGCAGAGTATTGCGTGAAAACTTGAATTTCAAATGATCCCCCTTCTGTCATGTATACTAAACAATTGCAACTGCTTATAAAAAACGGTGTCCACCACTTGCCAAGGACACATGAATCCAAGGATCCGTCTGCCTCATAGAAGAGTGCCTCACTCTAAAAAACTGGGGCGGCTCAAAAGTGGCGCTCAAAATCCTCTTGCGTTCCAAGTCACATAACCTAAACCCCGACCTCAATGGTATTCTTCTAGGCACTTGGCACCGTCCATTCCACCCAGTGACTTCAGCCTTGCTCCATCGTTTTGGGAGAGCAATCTGGCACTTTTGGCTACTCCTAAACTTCGGAGTGGAATAGAAATTACAGACTTGCCTCAAATTCTTTGTATTTGGTACCGTTGAGTAGGACTTCCAGAATGCTACAAGTACTTTGTGCTTAGTTTTTCAATCCAAGTTCATAAAATGACGCACTTTCTATCCTCAATGTCACTTTGGGACTCGGGGGCTCGGGGGGCACTTACTTCTACTACAATAAACCACGTGCAAACAAGTGGTTTCCAATAAACTATAGTTTCAATCTAAAATTTTGAGCATTGTTTAATAATGACTATAGGTTTCTATTGCCAAAATTTCCAACTCAAATAAAAATATGAAATGATTTCTAGAAGAGGATGAAACAAACTAAAGTAGCATATTTTTCAACTCAAATAATTGTAGAGAACACATCTAGATGACCATTGAATCAATATTCAACTCAAAATGAGCTTTCAATAGAGAGTTATTTTTAGGAATTTTTTGTTCATTTTTTAGACAATTTTTTCTTATATAATATAGGGGTGTGAAAATTATTTTTCAGTTCTACAGTGTATCTTTTTACTTCAAAATTTTGTAACTAATTATTATTAACAAATAAAAATATCAATAATTCAAAACATAAACTTTCAAAGTAGGAAAATCTATTCATATTTTATTTATTTATTTATATTTAAAATTCAAAAAGTATATAGGGGGTCCATAGTTTTGTTTGCACGTGGTTTCTAATGGATACTCTAAGTGAACTCCCCGAGCTTTGGGGTTAAGAGTGAGTGTTTTAAAGTCTTTTAATCCTCTTCTAACATGTCTAATCTATAAACTTAGTTAGCAAGAAAATATGACGTTAGAAGGTATAACATGCATAGCCCCTATCAATTTATGGCTTACCAAAATCTACTCTACAGTTTTTTTAAATGAATTTCTAATGTGATTTTTATTCCAAGATCTAGTGTATTTGAAGCTGGAGAGCCTTCAACACTAGAAAATCAAGATTTGCAATTGCCATCCTTGCACAAAATATTAAATAGAAAAGTCGTAATCATTCATTTTCGAAATTGAATTTGATGTTCAAATAAGACTTCAAAAGGAATTTAAAAAATATATAAACTATTAAAATAGGAACTTGATTAGATTTTATTTATCTTCAAAATATTTTTGACATTAGAATTTGATGCCTTGGATATTTAGGGATTAATTTCTTTTGGCGAGACCAATCCAAAATGCAAGCTACCATTGTAACTTACATCCCCAGTATGATGTGGTCAAAGAAAGACACTCTTCATGTACATTGATCACTAGTATAACTGATTGGAGTATTTCTTTCTTATATCATGAGATTTCTTTTCTTTTACCTCTTATACATGTGAGTGCCATTAACAAGATGTGTACACTTATAGTAACTCTATGTGTATCCAAGTGATTGTCATTGGCACTTTAAGGACCCTCATCAAGTGTAACATAGTAGAAAGAGATCCAAGTGACATTGGCAAGTGATAGGCTCAACAATAGACTTGTATGAGCATTCAATAGTTACAAAGGAGGAAAGTGAGTTAGAAGGCACATTTGGTAATTTGACCACAAAGATGCGTTCGACTTGATGAACTTGGAATGATTATCATAATTGCAGCCATGAGAATCAGCAAAGGATGAGAGTTTAGATTGATACAAACAAATCTTAGATAGATTGTGTAATTGTCAAACGTTGAAGACTAAAGAACCACTGTATCCAATTGTTGGAAATGAAAGGTGCTTGTTGTTAGCAGGGATGCCATTACTAATGTATTTTATAATGTAATAAACAAATATGCCACCATTATTAATCAATAGAAATATTTTGAGCTAATTTAGCTTGTTTATTATAGTAAAATTGGTGTAGCTAATTGCTCTATATTGTTTTTAGAAATAATGTAAAAGATATTGTCAAATTTTTCACACAAGCTTCGAAGTAGAAACACAATTTTAGGATTTAGATGTGACATTGCCTTGTTCTATGGTCACTTTGCTGGCCCGTGTTGCCTAATCATGATGATTTGATTGTTCAAATCACTAGTTTAACTCATTAAGGACTTTCTTTATCGTCTTGTCCATTTTTTTGTAGTTTGACTTAGCTAGGATTAGTTAGAGTAATTTCAAGCCATTAGCATTCGCTAGCGATGCTCCATTATTGTAGAGTACTAATGTTTTAAAGGCTTTGAATCTACCATTGCCATTGTCTTGTGCTCAAATGGTCACCCCTTCTTGAACCTGCTTTTTTGGGTTGTACCAAAGTTTCTTGCTCTTTTATATCACATGTATCCTTCTAGTTCCTTCCATGTTTACAAATTTGCAATTGATTGCGCCATCAATTGCTAGTTATTGTAAACATCGATTTTTTTAATTTTTTAGATGGCTTAGGCGCTCCTTGCAAATGGGTGCTCCTCTTTAATGACAATTTTGGATGTTTTGGGCGGCATTCAAAGTTCCAAATCTTTAAGATTTCAAGCTTCCAAAGGATTTGGAAGTTTAAGAAGTATGATCTATCCCTTAATGTTTTTATGATAAAATGACTACTTGCATTCCAATTCTTTAAGTTGTTTATTTTGAATCTTTGTTGTTGTCTTTCTGTGACTAGTATTATAGAATTTATTGTGATAGAATTGATCTGATCATCTCCCTTTGGGTGTAGGGTTCAATATCATAATTTTGGTAGCATTGCTAATTTTCAATTTGCATTCTTTTGCAACTATTGAGTTTAAACCGCATTTAAAATTTGAAATTTTCACTTATGAGTTGTTGAGTACTCGAATTTTTGAGTGAGTTGGTGAATGAATGTACAACAAAAGTTGGCCAATCAAATTCAAAGGAGTTTCTTGAGACCTCTAAAACTTTAACTGTTCTTTGGAAACTAGATTGAGGAAGGGAAGCAACCACGAATGGATAGAGAAAGAAAAAAAGATGTCCAATCACTACAAAAAAACAAGTATTTTATGACTAAAAAAATATGACTGAGGACTGCTTGCAGTCATTTTCTTAGAGCCTAATACCTTGACAAAAAAATTGATTGCAAAATATGATTGCCAATCATATTTTGGCATTATACTTCACATTGCGTATATTATATGCATGTTGGGAATACCAAAGTACTTCATAAGAAATGGTTGGGAACATATTTAGGAAACACTGAGTCATATTTCTAGTCATATTTCTTCTCCAGTCACATTTTCCATGGTAGTAATTTTATTTATTACGGAGTAATTTTTTGGGGCAACTCGAGGGAAATTTAGCAGTTTTAGTGTTAGGGTAGTGCTCAGTCATAATTTTGCTTTAGACATATTCTATAGTCAATTTTTTTTTCAATCATTTTTTTCAATCACGTTTTTTAATTAGTGTTTTTAAAAAAAAATTGAATAGCCCAAGAAAAAGGTAGGCAATCTAAGACATTCCTCTTATATTTAGGCCTTGGGGTCATTATTTCGGGTGTAGGTGTGACTTTATTGAATGCCTATTGAATAAAGATTATTTTTTATTGTACAATTAAAAAAAACAAGTATTTTATGACTGGAAAAACATGACTGAGGATGAATAGTGATTGCTTATAGTCATATTCTTGGAGGCCAACACCTTGGGGAGAAATATGATTGCAAAATATGAATGCCAGTCAATTTTTGGCCTTGTACTTCATAGGCATTTACCACATCCATTGGAAACGCCAAAATATTTCATACAAAACAAAAGGGAACATATTTGGAGAATGTTGAATTATATTGCTAGTCATATTTTTGCTTTAATCATATTTTGTAGTCATATCTCTATGGTAGTGACATTTTTTTTCTTTGAGGGCAATCCAAGGAAAATTTGAACAAAGAACATATTTAAAGAGCACCTAGTCATATTTTCTAGTCATATTATTGTATCAATCATGTTTTATAGTTACATTTTTTTGGTAGTTATTTTTTTTGGAGAAAGGGAGCCTAAGGAAAAGGTGGGCAATTTAAGATGGGTCTCTTGTATTTTCGCCCTAGAGGCCATTTCTTGAGGTTAAGGCATGACTTAGTTTAATGCCTATTAAAAAAATGTTGAATGTTGAATGTTGAATGTATGATATGTTTATTACAAAATTAACAGCCAATAATTTGGAATGGCACATGTTTATAGAATTTAGATTTATAAAAGAATTCATAAAACTTAGAAGGGAAGAAAAGAGAAATGAAGCAATTAACAATAAGAGAAAATTTTAAAAATTTGGAGGATTTAGGAGAAATTAGAGAGGAATAAAAGCCTACAAATGAATCAGAGTACCAATGTGGGACAACTAAAGATGTATATTGGAGGTTGTGGAATTTAGATAAAAACTCTTAAAGCTCAAGAAGAATCTAATCCAAAGACAAGGTGTGAGAGAAAAATTCATACTCGAGAGGCCAACTGACCATGGAACAAAAATAAGTGAGGAGTGAGATTTGTATTGAAAGTCTAAGTATTTGAAATAGAAGTATAGGTTCCAGCTTGCAACTCAAAGCTTCGGGCATAATTAAAAGACTTATTTGAACCCCTTATAGAGTTTTGACTATGTATTAACCAAAAAATGTTGGTTATAATACGCATAGTTGATTGACCAATGAAATTTTAAGGTCTTAAATATATACTTATTTAGCACTTATGATGCTTATGTCATTACAATTGTTTGATTATTAGAATAATTAGAAATTAATTAGTAGAAATAGAGGTCAAAGATTGCAATTCTAAAATATTCCTAAAAATAAAATAAAAATATGTATAGAAAATAATTTGAAAAAAATCAAGAGTGGAAAGTAGAAAGAAATAGGTTGAAAAATCTAGTAGATCATAAATATAATGTATACACCTTGTTGTAAAAGTTGTTATTTAAATTGTATACAAAAATTTGAAAACGCAACAAAAATGAATCAAGACCAACCTCATGATACAATTACAATATGCATAATGAAGACATGGTGGAAATGTATTTCAAGGCATATCCTTAAATTAGGCACTTTGCTATTTTTCTTCTCATAGAAATCATAGGTATGTTAAAAAATAGAAATTTAAGTCAGACTTCTAAGATCTTAATAAAATCCAACTTTGAATTCAAAATCATTTAGGTAATTTTTTGAGGTTTTCAATAACATATCACACTTTTAAAAATAGATGAAAATTAAAAAAGATAGTATACAAAAAAAATGGATAGTGAAGGCTGTGAAGTGCTTAGTTTTGGATTAATAAATATCAAAATTCATCCAATTCAAGTCATAAAAGAACCTTACAATCTAGGTAACGTTTAGAATTCAATCTTGAAAGTAAATTTAATTTAGAATTATAGGCTAGAAGAAAATGTTGGATGAAGTCTTGAAGAATGAATTAGAGACCAAACTTCATTCACCCATAATTTTTGCAAAATGTATTCCATAATTATTAAAATAATTTTCTATTTTAGAATAGGCAGGCAATTTTCTACAATCAACAAAAAGTTTAAATTTTTCAGTTTGAATTTAGAAATCTAGAGTTTTGGCTTAGATGGGCTGAAACCATCTAAAAACCAAAACCTTTAATTGTTTTTATTGTTTGTCTTAGTTATAGTTAACATTTGAACCACTTACAATTTATCACTAGGAAAAACGTGTTCATTGCTTAAAATGCCAATTGAATAACACTTAAATATCCAACTTAGGATTTGATGCTTAACAATGAAAAACTTAGTCGTGCACACTTTATCTCAAGGATATAAATAAAACACTCATACATGTCATATATTGAAGGTTTTTTTTATTAGGAATGTTCTCAATAATGTCATACAATACACATTTATAGAAGATATCTATAGGTTAGAAAAGTCATTCAATTATTTATATGAAGATTGAGGCTCACTGTGGGCATGTGCGTGCTTGTATTGCAATTAAAAGAGGTTTGTTTGGATGTTCTTACAAGGATATAGACTACAGAAGCATAATTCCTTTTTTGCTTCAAAAATGCTTTTAAATAGTGCCTCAATTAAATACTTTTTTTCTCCATGTGAGCTCCCAATTTGTCACTTGGGACTCGCAGAATTATTTTTTTGGAAATTTGCAATTTAAAGTTGATAAAAGTATACAAAAAGCCATAAAAAGAGTATAGAACTAAAATAGAGTTGTGTCATACCCATTATAGTAATTGGTCTAGATTTGTATTTAGACTTAGAATCCCCCCAAACCTGGCCTAAAAATAGGGTAGAAATAACGAAACGGTTAGATTTGGAGGATTTGAACCGCATAGCCCCCAAAGGGCTAAATCCCACCATCAATGTGGCAATTCATGGCTAAGTCGGTCTGAGGGATCCACAGCGAGGCCACTAGGTCGGGTCCTAGAATTAGGTTTAGAATTCCCCATTAGATCGACGAATTCCCAAAGCCCCGATGGTTAGCATGCTGGAGCCATTGACGCAAGACCGGGCCCGTAGAGGAATCTATAGCCCAAAGATGATGTTCTAGAATAAATCCCATGCCAGGAGTCCAACGACAAAATCGATTTGCCAAGATTCCTCTATCTGCAAAAGATTCCCACATCGTTGCTAATTTGAGGAGATGGTCAGTTTCCATCTCCACTGACCAATCGTGCCAGGTACGGAAACGCACCTACACGTCTTTCATGCAACTCCCTGAGAGGTCACGTGAAAATTCCCGTCATCTTCCGACTTGTGGAAGAACCTTTTCCAGGTGGTCAAACCTTCCAACCTCCAGTGGGAATTTTATGGAAATTACCGAGGTTACAATAAAATCTCACTAAAAACTAGACTAGCTTGTTTTATGTTAATAATGCGCTCCGTGAAGTTTCATGACATTCTAATAGCGGCAAGTACCCGAACCATCGAGATTCCTCGGAAATTAACCACGTGGCGGGGTCCCCGCCACGTTGACCGGCATTCCGGGACCATACGATGGCGAAATGAAGTCAACCAAAAGTCCTCTCCGACTCTCTTGCACCTACTGGAGACCTCAGGCTATTCAAATTTTTCAAAAGAGGAGACCCCCAAGATCTAAGATTTACCACGATTTGATTTTTAAACTAAATTAGCCTACGATGGATTTTTGGCCTCGGCATGGGGACTGAAAGGCTCTAGGATTAAACACGGTGATTTGGAGCCAACGGCGCAATCCGTTTGACGATTGGAGTTAATCTCCAAAAGTTAGGATGTTGATCCAGCATAGATGGTAGAAGTAGATTTTTAAGGATTAGGATGAAAATCTTTGAGGATGAGGATGAAAATCCAAATTGATAAGGTTACCTTAGAACTCTAGAGTGAGGGGTGGGCCCTTGGAATCCTATATAAGGGCCCGACTTTTCTCTCTAGAACACCTTGTGAGCTCCTAATTTGTCACTTGGGACTCGTAGAATTATTTTTTTGGAAATTTGCAATTTAAAGTTAAGAAAAATATACAAAAAGCCATAAAAAGAGTGTAGAACCAAAATAGGGTTGTAACATACCCATTATAGTATTTGGTCTAGATTTGTGTTTAGACTTAGAATCCCACCAAACCGGGCCCAAAAATAGGTAGAAAGAACGAAATGGGTGGATTTGTAGGATTCAAGTCACATAGGCCCAAAAGGGCTAAATCCCACCATCAATGTGGCAATTCATGGCTAAGTCGGTCCGAGGGATCCACAATGAGGCCACTAGGTCGGGTCCTAGAGTTAGGTTTAGAATTCCCCAAATCCCAATTGTTAGCATGTAGAAGCCACTAATGCAAGACCGGGCCCGTAGAGGAATCTACAGCCCAAGGATGGTGTCCTAGGGTAAATCCCATGCCAGGAGTCCAACGACGAAATCGATTCGCCAAGATTCCTCTATCTGCAAAAGATTCCCACACCGTCGATAACTCAAGGAGATGACCAATTCATCTCCACTGACCAATTGTGCCAGGTACGGAAACGCACCTGCCCATCTTTCATGTGACCCCATGAGAGGTCCTGTGAAAAATCCCGTCATCTTCTGACTTGCAAAAGAACCTTTTGCGGGTGGTCAACCCTGGTAACCTCCAACGGGAATTTCATGGAAATTACCCAGGTTGCCAGAAAATCTCACTAAAAATTAGACTAGCTTGTTTTATGTTAATAATGCGTTCCGTGAAGTTTTGCGACATTCCGATAGCAGCAAGTACCCGAACCAGCGAGATTCCTCGAGAATTAATCACGTGGCGGGGTCCCCGCCACGTTGATCGGCATTCCGGGACCATACGACGGCGGAACATAGTCAACCAAGAGTCTTTTCCGACTCCCTCACACCTACCGGAGACCCTAAGCTATTTACATTTCTCAAAATAGGAGACCCTCAATATCTAAGATTTTACCACGGTTTAGTTTTTTAAACTAAATTAGCCTACGATGGTTTTTTGTCCTCAGTACGGGGGAAAGGGGGCCCTTGGACAAAACACGGCGATCTGGATCCAATGGCGCAATCCGTTTGACGATTGGAGTAAATCTCCAAAAGTTAGGAGGTTGGTCCAGCGTAGATAGGTAAAAGTAGTTTTTTAGGGATTAGGATGAAAATCTTTGAAGATGAGGATGAAAATCCAAGTTGATAAGGTTACTTTAGAGCTCTTGAGGGGAAGGTGGGGCCTTGGAAACCTATTTAAGGTCCCCATTTTTCTCTCTTGAACACCCCCAAATCTTGTTAAGACCCCCAAATCTTGTTTTGGGTCTGTGGGTCCAACTTATGTTGGGATTTTTGGCGTTTTAGCTAAGAAACCTCTACGGTGTTTTTGGAGCACTTTTGGCTCCATTGTTGCTTATTTTCAAGCTTTGAAGGTCCTTGGAGGTCCTTTTACCTTGCTTTGTGTACTCTTTTGTGAAGTTTTTGGTACCTTGTTGTAAGTGGAGAGCTTCCCTCTCTCTCTTGTATGTGTTGTGGTCTAACTTGTGAAGTTTTAAGAGTCTTCTTTGTATCTTGTACTAATCCTAAAGTCACCCTCCACCGTACCTTGGCGATGCCGCTTTGGGGGGCCTTTAGCGTATGAGCTTTGTGTTGCCACGTGGCCTAACTTGTGTGTTTTCTCTTTGTGTTTTTTCTTACACCCTCTTCTAACCTTCTCTTTGTTGAGTGGACCCCCCTCCAGGACGGCAAAGCTTTGAACCTCCTTTGTGCATGTTTTCTAAAAGTTATCCCAACCCTCTTCTAATCTTCTCCTTGTTGAGTGGACCCCCCTCCGGGACGGCGAAGCTTTGACCCTGTGTGTGTTTTCGTCTTTAAAAGTTTAGTTTTTTTCCTCTTCTAAAGTGTCTCCCATTGTGTGGACCCCCTTTGGAAACGGCAAAACTTTGAACTAGTGACAAAGTTGAAGTCCTAAAGCATGTGTTAAAAGTGTAGACGGCGGAGCTTTGAACCCCCGAGGTGTCAAGGAGTCCTAAAGTTGGTGTTAAAACCAACTTAACGGCGAAGCTTTGCACTTCCCCCGTGTTTAGTTCCAAAGTCTAGTTTCCAAGACCTTTGTGGAAACCTCCAGAGTTTAGCTTCCAAGATATGTAGGTTCCCTTGCATTTAGTGAAGTTTAGCTAATCCCAAAGTTCTCTTAGTTTAGTTGTTCCCCAAGTGTTTAGTGAGTCTCCGTGTTCCCCAAATTTTAGTGTGTCTAGATGTCCCTCAAGTTTTTACTGAGTCTAGTTATTTCCCAAGTCCTATTTCCCTCAAGTCCTATTTTCCCTAAGTCTTATTTTCCCCAAGTGTTATTTTCCTCAAGTCCTATTTTCCCCAAGTATTTTCCTTTAGTTCACCAAAAATCCAATTTGCCAAAAATCCAGTTTTCCCTTAAGTAGTCAAGGTCCAGAGCCAGAACAGACCAGATCAATCAAGAACCAAACAGACCAGATCAATCAAGAACCAAACAGACCAGATCAATCAAGAACCAAACAGACCAGATCAAGTCGAGAGCCAGAACAGACCAGGTCACGTCATCAGAAATCACAGACCCGACCTCCCAGCAGCTAGCCAGCCAGCCGGGAGGCCAGGCTTGGTTCGGCAGGTAGTTGGGGCCCTAGTTCGGTCCCCATTTCTGGACTCTTTTTTTCTTGATTTTTGGTTTCTCTCACACTAGGACAAAACAAAGACAAGCTAAACAAAACAAAGGAGAATAGGGGGTTGACCTATTGCTAAGTAGGGATTGGGATAGAGATTAGGGTCTAAAATCAAAAAGGGAAGGGGGAGGAAAGGATAAGTAGCACCTCCATACCTGCATCAAACAACTCTCAACTCTCACCAAAATCACACCTACACACAATGGAGGGAGATTAGTGAGTCATAGAATTAAATAGGAGAAAGAGGAGAGAGACGATAAATAGTGCCCTAGGCTTAGCTAAAAAGGTGTTAGAAGGGAAATCTCGAGAATTCATAGTGACCATTAGGAGGTAGGATTAGGATGACACGAAACAAGGTTGTGTAAGAGGTTAGGAGGGACATTAAAACTTCTTGGGGTTTGAATCTATAGTTGTAAAACACCCATCAAAGCTTAGGTAGAATAGTGTTAGTGTAGAAAGAGAGAAAGGGAAAGAAAAGGAGAGAGAAGGAAAGAGGAGGGAAAGAAAGAGGTTAGATTGCACAGGTTCTAATTTTCGAAACATAAGTGGTGAAATTGGGAAAGGCCCCACCACCCAAGGGCCACCATGGAGTATGAGAATGTACGCACGAATGTGGACGAGCGTATTTCCGACACCGGAAGTGATGAGGTGAGTTCTTGAATCCATACTTGGTGTTGTGTTTTTTCCTCTTTAGCATTGATCTCCTTAATCAGCCTTTTCCACGTGAAAAGTACACCGTGATAAGAAAAGATAAAAATTAGAAATAGAAGTTAAAATTTAGAGTTAGTGTGGGAAGTAAAATTTGGAATTAAATTTCGGAGTAATTTTAGAGCTAAATTTAGGAGTAAATTTTAGAGTTAAATCTAGGAGTAAATTTTAGAGTTAAATCTAGGAATAATTTTAGAGTTAAATTTAGGAGTAATTTTAGAGTTAAAGTTAGGAGTAAATTTTAGAGTTAAATTTAGGAGTAATTTTAGAGTTAAAGTTAGGAGTAAATTTTAGAATTAAATTTAGGAGTAATTTTAGAGTTAAATTTAGGAGTAAATTTTAGATAGAAATTAAAATTTAGAGTTAGCGTGGGAAGTAAAACTTAGAGTTAAATTTAGGGGTATTTTTTGGAGTTAAATTTAGGGGTAAATTTTGGAGTTCAATTTAGAAGTAAATTTTGGAGTTAAATTTAGGAGTTAAATATTAGGAGTAAATTTTAGAGTTAAATTTAGGAGTAAAACTTTGGGGTTAAATTTAGGAGTAAAAACTTTAGGGTTAAAATTAGGAGTAAAAGCCTAGAGTTAATTTAGAGGTAGAATTTAGAGCTAATTTACTCAGGAATAAAAAATCCAAAGGTAAACAAATCCAACCATAGAGTCAAAAATCTAGAGTTACAATTAGAAATTAGAGACTAGAATAAAGACTAAGCTTAGGATTAGCCGTAGAGAGAAGTGTCAAATCCCCCAAATATAGTCTTCGACACTCATGGAAGGAACATAAGGGTTCCCCGCTCACGTAGTTAGGGACGTTAGAAATGACGCCAACTATCCAGCCAACCCTAGACATAGGATAGGTAGTTAGGGGGTTAGAAATTACCATCACCTTTGATCATCACAGTCCTTAGCTTGTTAGTTACCCATGCATTTCTAATAGTATTCGCTGCCATCCACAACACTTAGAAAACGTTAGCACAAAAAGATCTATTGCTTGGAAGGCACAGTGGACCGCGCTCACAACACCCCCATATATTCAAAAGGTGGATAAAGGAATAGAACCTGGTCGGTGTTCGCCCGATTACCAAGGGTGGGTAATCCGGCGCCCACACACCTCCAATTCTTGTTTTGGGTCTGTGGGTCCAAGTTATTTTGGATATTTTGGCGTTTGAAGCTAAAAACTTCTATGGTGTTTTCGGAGCACTTTTGGCTGCATTGTTGTAAGTATTTCAAGCTTGGAAGGTCCTCGGGGGTCCTTCTATCTTGCCTTGTTACTCTTTTTGTACTCTTGTTGTAAGTTGAGCGGGCGTTCTACAATTTGTGTGTCCTTTCCGTGCCCTTGTGAGCTAGTTTTGATGGTTTAGGAGTCTTTGTGGATCTTGCACTAACCCTTGAGCAACCCCCCACCGTACTTTGGCAATGCCGCTTTGGGGGACCTTTAGCGTATGAACTTTGTGTTGCCACGTGGTCTTAACTTGTGTGTTCTCTCCATGTATTTTTTTTGACATCCCTCTTTTAACCTTTTTCTTGCTGAGTGGGATCCCTTCCGGGACGGCGAAGCTTTGACCCTATGTGCATTTTTCTTTAAAAGTTGTCTTTTCCCTCTTCTAAAGTCTCTCTCATTGTGTGGACCCCTTTGGGGAATGGCAAAGCTTTGAACCTGTGACAAGGTTGAAGTCCTAAAGTGTGTATTAAAAGTTTAGGCGGCGGAGCTTTGAACCCCCGGAGTACCCCCAAGTCCTAAAGTTGGTGTTAAACCCAACTTAGCGGCAAAGCTTTGACCCTCCCAGGTGTTTAATTCCAAAGTCTAGTTTCCAAAACCTTTGTGGAAACGTCCAAAGTTTAGCTTCCAAGATATGTAGGGTTCCTTTGCATGTAGTGAGTTTAGTTATCTCCAAGATTAGTGAAGTTTAGTTGTTTCCAAAAGTTTTATTTAGTTTAGTTGTTTCCCAAAGTTATTTAGTAGTTGTTGTTCAAAGTTTTATTTTCCTCTAGGTTTTAGCAAAAATACAGTCTTTTATTAGCTCCTAGCCAAAATCCAATCTTTTATTAGCCTATAGCAAAAATCCAATCTTTTTAGCTTAGAGAAAATCCAGTCGAACCAGTTCAGAAACAACGAACCAGCTCAAGGAAAAATAAATTTCCGACCCCTAGCCAATTAGCCAGCCGGGAGGCTGGCCTGGATCGGCAGTACACCAATTGATCCCCCAGCCAGCCAACCGAGAGGCCGGCCTAGATCGGCGGTACACCAGTTGACCCCTAGCCAACCAAGAGGCCAAGCCTGGATTGACGGTACACTAGTTGGGGCAGCAACTCGGGCTTCCCCCCCGTTTGGACCTTTTTTTTTGGTTTTTTGATCTTTTTAAACCAAACCAAAATCAAAACGAGACAAAGGATGTGGCTAACCTATTGCTAAGCTGGGGTTGGAGTAGGAGTAGGGTCTAAAAAAACAAAAGGAAGGAAGGAGAAAGGAGTAGAGCACCACCGTACCTGCACACAAGGAAGTCTCACTCTCACCAACAAAAAATCCACTCTACACACAATGGAGGAAGATTAGAGGAAAATAGGATGAAATAGGAGAAGAAGTGAGAGAGACAATAAATAGTGACCTAGGCTTAGGCTAAATAGACTTAGGAAGAAAATCTTGAGAATTTATGATGACCATTGAGAGAAGGATTAGGATGACACAAAGGCAAAATTGTGTACGAGGGTAGGAGGGACATTAAAACCTCCTTGGAGTTTGAGTCTATAGTTGTAAGACATCCATAGAAGCTTAGGTGGAATAGTACTAGTGTAGAAGAAGAAAGGAAGAAAGAAAAGGAAGGAGGAAGGGAAAGAGGGAAGTTAGATTGCAAGGGTGTAATATTTTCTCAAATTAAGTGGTGAGCTTGAAAAAAGTAAAGCAAAACATAAGGTTATCATGGAGCATACGTGGACGTGGACGAAGTGATTTTCGAAACCGGCAGTGAAGAGGTAAGTTTTTGAATTAAACTTTGGTGCTTTTTCCCTAATTAGTGTTGATTTCTTTAATCAGCCCTTTAAGCGCAATTAGTAAGCTGTGATTAGTGCAAAGTAAGAGTTTAGATTCAAAAGTTTATAGATTAGGGATAGAGGTTTCCGAAAATATATTACACTTAGAATTTGGCTTCAAATCAACCGTGTTAGGATAAGATAAGTAGTTGGGGGAAACCGGGGGAATTGAATTAAAATTTCATCCAAAAGGAACCATGGACGGAAATTAGGGATTTAGATTAGAAAGAGAATCTAGGATTTGAACTAGGAATTAATTAGCAGTTAAAAACTAGAGTCAAATTAAAGTCTTAATGGAAAAAATTAAACTCTAAGTTAAAAATCTAGAGTTAACTTTGGAAAGTAAAACGGTTAGAGTTAATTTGGAAGTTAGAAATTAAAAGTTAGAGTAAAATCAACGCTCAAAGTAGAAGTAAAAATTAGAAGTAGAAGTTACATTGTAGAGTTAATTATAGAAGTGAAAACCTAGGATTAAAAGTCAAAAGATAGAGTTAAACATCGAGGGTAAATTCTAGAGTTAATTTAGGAGTAAAAAAACAAGAGTAAAGGTCAAATCATAGAGTAAAATTTGGAAGTTAAAATTTAGAGTTAATACTAAGGAGTAAAAATCTAGAGTTACATTTAGAGGTTGGAAATTAGAGTAAAAGTTGAGCTTTAGGATTAGTCTTTAGAAGTAGAACTTTTAGGTGGAGTGTCAAAACACAAAGATAGTCTTAGGGGTTCATGGAAGGAACATAAGGGTTCCCCTTTCATGTAGTTAGGGACGTTAGAAATGACGCCAACTATCCAGTCAACCCCAGACATAGGTTAAATAGTTAGGGAGTTAGAATTCACTATCACCCCTGATCATTGCAGTTAGCCTGTGAGTTATTACATGTATTTCTAGTTATTTTTGTTGCCCATCCACGACACTTCGGAAACGTTAGCAAAAAAGATCCATTGCTTGGAAGGCACAATGGATCGCGCTCACAACACCCCCATATATTAAAAAGGTGGATAAAAGCATAGAACATGGTCGGTGTTCGCTTTATTACCAAGGGTGGGTAATCTAGCACCCACATTCCCCCACACTTTGTGCATGGATGTAGATACTTTGACAGATGCATGGTATCTACTTGGATGTCTTTTTTTGGCCATAACTGTAGGTGCTTAAGACCTTGCAGCTTCTCTTTAGGCAATTAGTAGAATTGTAGTGTCAACATGTATCCACTTTGGATCAAATTTGGATGTTAGAATAGTCTAATTGCTTAGTATAGTCATATTTGATAAATAACATGACTATGTCAAATTTCATGATAAAAGAAAGTCAAGCCATGTGCATGACTAGAATAAGTCACATGACTAAAGCAAGTCATGTATATGACTAGGATTTTGAAACCCTAGCCACCACTTCTATGTAGCCACCACTAATTAAGGGCTTAAAATCCTAGCCATCATTTTTTGCAACCGCCTTCTCAAAGTGCAACGTTTGGCTACTTTTTCTTCTTCTTCTTCTTCTTCTTTGGTCATGGAATAATTCAAATTCATTGAAAAATATTCTAATGGCTAGAAACATATAAAGTATAGCCCTTGGATAACATAGCCTTGATATGGTAAAACCAAATCTTATGTTTGAGTTAGATTTATGTAATTTAATTACTTGCTTTATTTTCCAAATTTTTCAAGATTTATACACCCATACACAAATGTCCAATCTAAAACCCTCATATATTTTTGATAACAATAATGCCTCCATAATATGGCTTTAGTTCCATATGGGCATTAGGACCAAAAACATTTTGGCTATCTTTACTTAGATATGCCATAGGTACTTTAAATCCAATACTTTCAAAAAATTGAATGTGGCCTAAAATTAAAGTACTTGGGTTGCCTACAACCTTCTTGACTCATGTACCACCCACCCACCCTCTAAAGGTGATGATTGAATAGACTAATGACTACTACCAAGACATGGTGGTTGGTATAACTACTTCATTATGACTAGTCCTTTCCCTCCCAAATTCAAATTAGTAAATCATATAGTGGCTTCCCTACCCTATTGTTTTTCCCTCTTACTGTGACGATTGAATTTTGGTGTGGTGGAGTATCTTTGTGGTGTTTTCCTGAGAGCAACTCTTGAACTTCAAGCATTTGCAATTCACGGGAATGGCAAAGGTCACTGGGCTACTTGTACTATGTTGAGGATTTGCTTTACATATACTTTTTGCTTGCCGTTTTGTGATTTCTTGGTTTTCTTTTTGGTTTTATAGATCTGTGACATAGATAGCAATTGGCTTTCAACTTTAGACACATTATGCATCCTCACTCACCTTACATTTGTTTGTTCTGTGTTTGGGACGGGTACAGGTGAGGCTGAGCCTTCAGAACTTGGACTCCCATCTTTGAATTTCAAGGAAGAAGACACTCTTTCAAGCACTAAACATTATGTTTTACTATTGTGCTTTACTTTGGATACTTGTATTTGGCAATTTTTGTGAAGGACAGATTTATTGTTTGATACAATTTTACTTTATGAATAGTATTCTACCTTGATACTTTTCTATATTTATCTTATGGAAGTGCTTCAGCTTGGATATTGTATTTCATGCACAAAATGTGACCTGACTTGACAAGACATAAGTTTATTTTAGATTTAGAAAAGACCTGCCTGTATACAAATTTGGTAACAAGTTAGGTGGTGACAAGATATGGCCCTGTCCAAGGATGTCTAGTCTTAGTCCCTTCTTGTTGTTTTCTAGGTTTTGCTTCTTACTTTTTGTCTCACATTGCTTCTTTAGTTCTTGCTTCTAGTTTCTTCTTGTTACCTCTTAGTTCTTCCTTCTTACTTCTAGTTTCCTCTTACTACCTCATAGTTCTTCTCTCTTGCTTCTTGTTTTCCCTTGTTGATTCTTTAGTTATTGTATCCAATTTCTTCTTATTGCATCTTAACTCATGCTTCTTGTTACTTCTTGTTGCATCTTAGTTCTTGCTTCTTCTTGTTATTTATTGCATCTTAACTTGTACTTCTTTTTGCTTCTTGTTGGATCTTTATTTTTTATTTTTTTATTTTGTGTTGCATCTTATTACATCTGACTTCTTGCTTGTTGTTACCTCTTAGCACTTGTCAGCTTTTGCTTCTTATTCTTTCTATCATCATTGTTATTTATTCTTCTTATGTATTTGTATTTTCTATTAAAGATATAGTTGTTATGACTTTTTTTTACTTTAAACTTGTATTACATATTTTGTGTTGCCTTAAGTCTTTGAAGGTTGAGCTATATTGTTCATTTTCTAAAAATTAACCTCCTTGATTGTATATGTAGGCACTTGAAGTTCGAATGAAGTTATTGGAGGCTACTTACAACACCAAAGAAACATCTTCACATTTTTGTAAGGAATATAGGTCCTATAAGCGTGTGGCAATATACATTTATAGTGTGTCATTGTTATATGTTTTACAACCTTAGTGACTAATAAATGTCATTGAAAAAAGTCACATTTTTTTCCATTTTTTCTCTCCAAAATGATTGTTTCTTGTGCATCCCAAAAATCAAATGTAGTTGTTTTTAATTGAATGGAGTCTTTTATTTGCTTGCAAAACCATGTCAATGTATGACTGCAATGTGTCATATCCATTTAGAATGTACAGAAAATGTTATTATAGTTTATGACAAAAGCTATTGTAAACCTCAATCACTTCAGTTACAAACCACACAAATCTAAGAAATATGACTCTTTTTTATCTAGTATATCACTCATTTGAACTATAATCAAAATATACCTTGGCCAAAATATGATTAGCTGTAGTCAAATAATGCTCATAATTATGGGAAAAATGTGACTCTATACTTTTAAAAATATGACTACATTCAATTATAAATTTACTAATAACATTCTATGCAAATTTCTTTATCAGTCAAAAATATGATTCATAAGAGTTATATTTCACATCAACAAAAAACATGACTCACAAGGGTTATATTCCACATCAATAAAAAATATGATTCATAAGAGTCATTATCCACATCAGCAGAAAATATGAATTACAAGGGTTATATTCTACATCAACAAAAAAATATGACACATGAAAATTATATTCTACATCAACTTAAAATATGAATGCTAAGAGTCATTTTTCACATCAACAGAAAATACGATTCACTATAGTCATATTCTACATCAGCAAAATATATAACACACTGTAGTCATATCCCATGTTAGCCAAAATATGACTCATTGTAGTCATATTCTACGTCAGCCAAAAATATGACTACACAGAGTCACATGCCACGTAGTATTTTTTTTCCTTTGCTCGAGTAGTTCAAGAAAAAGTCAAGCCTTCAAGGACAATCAACAATTTTTTGTTGAATTAAGGGAGATAAAAAAAGTCACAACAAAAAAGAAGATTCCATGTCATTCAAATTTCTCCAATAACTGATAGTGGTGTTTGATTCTAATGTCACTTTACCAGAGTCTTCAGGCATTGTAGTTGCAAAGGTTGGAGTTTCTCTTGTTTTGAATCAAGCTAGGTGATTCTAAGACTCTTAGGCTACTCCTTTCTCTTGGACATAGAAGGTGTTTTATGAGAATGGCATGGTTGTGTTTGTTAGGTGTTTGATTTGTACCAAGGTTGAGGGGAGAATCACAATACAATATAAGAAACTTGTGTCTTAGGTGGCTTTTTGTAATTTTTTCAGACGGATTTTAGGTGACGTCAAAAAAAAAAACTTGTGCTTTTTTGTCAACAATCACGTCTAATTTTTTTATGTGTCTTATATTCTATTTATGTGTGTTTAGATCTAATTTTGTCTCTTCAATTTATGTAATGTGTATTCTAATTTTTTGTCTTGAGGTTGTAATGTAGGGGCAACTCCATCACTCCTCTTTGAGTTGACAATTTAGTTACCTAATAGCCTCTTATGGATGCATTCATAATTGCGTTTCCCAAATTTGGCTTAAAACAACACTTGTGATGCAAGTTTTCATAAGCACTTGGTAGTGCTCGAACATGATTATTGCAATGCTTGAGAATTGAAGCTTGGGGTAGGTAGAAGCCATATTTAGGTGTCATTCCCATTAAACAAAGATGCCCTTGATGAGCTAGGTGATGAGTAACAAGACATGTTTTGTTCAACCTTAAAGATCAATTCAAAGTAGGTCATGACTCCACTATATTTATAGAAACTACTTACTAGGCTATGACAAATATTTGGTGCAAATCAAATATTGCCTCCAATCTTTCTGGAATGCTTCAAGATGATTAAATTGATAATGGTTTTGTTGATAAGGTCGGTTGAGGATGAAAGGACATTTTCCATGTTTGGCATTGTAAAATCTAAAGTGAGAAACAAGCTCATGGACCACCTTGCCTTATGTGTTTTGGTGAAATCCAACATTGTTCAATCGTTGATACCTTTCCATTTGGTGAAGCTTTGCAAGGGTGGCATTTGATTAAGTGTAAATTTGGGCATTTGGCCTCAATGGCCTCTAGGTAGCTTAAAATTATGTTTAGGAAGCACATGAGGTGGTGTTTAATCTTTCACTATAGCCTTTTTATTTTACATTTTGCATTCTTGCTCTACATGTTGATAATGTGGTTAGTGCTTAGGCATCTTATTTTTTGTTAGGGTTGTTGGGCTTGTTTCTAGATTCACATTAGATTTTTACAAATTGTACTTTGGGCTTGTTATATTGCATGGTTATTTAGAATTTCAAAAATAAACTTACTATCTAATTCTTTTATAAAGTTTTTTTCTATATTAAAATATTAATGTATTTTATTGTGTATAGATCTAGTGTTTATTGTCTTTGAATTTTCTTGTTGAGTTGTGAATTTTGTCTTCACGTTTTGAAATGCATGTTTTTTCTTTCTTTTTATTGAAAATTCCAAATTCCAATATTTATGTTGAGCTTCAAAGCATGTGTAGTTGTCACAAGCGTACTTAGAATTCTTATGATGTGTTGCACATTTCTCATGATTTTTTTCATGATGCACGTGTTTGTTTGTTTTTCATTCTTAACCCCTAAAGGACCAAACATCGTTTTTTGACAACATAGCGTTTTGGGGCAGCTCACCACGAATGGAATTTTTATTTTTTTTCTTTGAAATTTTCACAAAAGATGTGCCCGAGGAGTAGCTTTAGGGCCCAACAATTTTCATAACTTTTGACCACATGGTTAAAAAGTTATGGTATGATATGTAGTTTTCATTGTTCGGCGGGCAGCCCGGGCAGCAAAATAACTTCTTTAAAAATCATTTTCTAGAGAAATAAAAATTTGAAATTGGTTCTCTAGATTTATGTGCACAAGGAAAGCTTTGAATCATTCCACTTTGATTTATGAGATGAAAGTTATGAGGAATTTTAGTTGTCGGTAGTTTGCGGGTAGTTATGGAATCTCTACTCTAAAATAAACTTTGAAGTCCTTTATTTAACTCAATTTTCAATATTTTCGGAAAAAAAATATAAACACAAGGTGTAGATTGTTTATTACAACATTACAATTGTTTGGATTGGCATTTTTCAATTCCATAATTAAATCCTTAACAATTTAGTGTTTTGAATCATTTTCTACTTCTTTCTACTTACTATTTTTTTCCTATATGTTGTACAATTCCAAATGATCTGAAATTTTTCAAGCATGTAGCTAACTTGCTTTGGATAATGAATCCAAAGAGTTACCACCATTTTGGACATTTTTTCATACAAATGTGACCATGTGAAGTGCAGCTGCCCGGTTTTTCGCAGGGACAAAAAAAGGGTTTTTGTCACTTCAAATGCTAATATCTTGCAATCTACACGGTGGAAATTTCTGAAATTTTTTCCACATCTTCTCAAACTAGTTAACTACAAGATCCTATGGTTACATGTATCCAAAAGGTTTTTTTTTTTCAGAATTTGGTACTTGTACTAGAAATGGCAGTTTGGGAGCATTTTTTGTGAAAACATAGTCAAAAACCTTTAGGGGTTAATTCACATTACTGATGTTGAGTGTCGAAGTGCGTTTTGTTGTGTGCATGTCCATTATAGATAGCCACTTAAGCTTATTCCATGTAGAATTTTATTTTTTAGATGTAATTTAGAAAAAAGCCTTCTAACCTACTTTCTCTCTCCATGAATGATGCCAAATTCTTGTAAAATTGCCTCAAAATCCACTAGTTAGTTTTTTTATAAATGATTTAAAAAAGAAATTAACCCATTTCATGTTTGCAATGAATGTCTTTAGCTTATGTATGCTACTTACATAGCTAGCACTAGCTGGGGTACTAGCATACAATACTTAATGCCTCCAAAAATTAGCATGGGATTTAGCCGTGATGAAAATAGTGAAATCTTCCAACTATACATTTGAAAAAATCTTTAGCTAACTTTGCTACTCAACCATTTTAGACATCAAAAATATTTCTATTGTTGTTGATTAGCTAGGTTATTAAGGATAAGGTTGAGGATACTTTTAAAAACCATTATGGTCTCAAATTCTTATCTTGTTTGATATATGCCTAATACCAAAATAAAACTTAGGTTTTCATACATTAGATTGCACGTATTTGCAAGATGTGTAAGCATGACTTGGTATGGCCATTGATCTTTGAATGAAAAATGACCCTAGTTAATTTTTTACTGTCACTTATAGTGGTTTAAAACCTCCCTCTTCAAAATTGTTTAATGAAAGATTCATATGTAGTGATAAAATTTAACGTTTAAAATAGATTTGATTTTGATCCCTCTCCAAAATCACATTCCTATATCATGTATTTAATCCTTAAAGGACAAATTGGTGACCATAAAAATCATCCTTTTGAATACTGTGAGAACCATTTGCTTAAAAAAATGCAAAAGCACTCATTAGAAGTCAAACTACTATAGAAGACCTCTCTTTTTCAGACCAAATTTTTGAAAATGAATAGTTGCACTTTTGTCCTATACAAAAGGATTCTCTATCATTCATTTAACACAAAACTTTTGTGGCGTTGTTTAATTTATGGATAACTGTAAATGTGTTTAAGGTAGTCTGCTCTAAAGGCGACTGTCTTTTTCAAACTACTCCTATAATTACCTATTCAATGGATGTGAGGTAGTCCTTAAAAGGACCTCTTTAGCCATTGAGTGAATCAAGGCAAATTTGTAATTTATTTCAAGAGCCAATCATTCTCCTTAGTTTCTTCACATATCTGTACAAGTTGTAGGTGGGCAAATTTTGAGAGATCTATATTCATGTATGGGTGCTTATCACACAAATCTCTAAAAACTTATAGAAAAATATAAAACTAGTTGTGTTACATTCCTCATCTACTTCTCTATGAGAAATGCGGATCATCCCTTAATCCTTGAGCACCCCAATGCTTGACTAATATAATATTTTCTATGATACGGTCAAAGGATTTGTCCTTTCTCCTACAACTCCGTGCTTGTCTCTACTACCAATTTCTAAGGTCAGTTTCTATGGATCTTGTTTAGGGTGACATTTTTTAGTTAGAATGAATTTAGAAGGGTTTGGATTTCGGTAAACATGCACTGGACGCTCAAGGATTAAATGGTGGCTTTTAGAGCAAACTACCTTATCATAGTAGAAACCTATCTCTAATCTTATTATAGTAGAAACCTATCTCTAATTTGTGATCCACTTGTACTCATATTTGCACATTAATGGATTAACCAAAGCCCTGTAAACTAGAGCTCTACACTACATTGAATAGGGGTATTAAAGGGACCAAAAAATTAAAGGGACTTATTGTGAAAAACTGTAGGTGTTTGAAACATGATGTACAACCCTTGGATATTTCAATAACTATTGATGTACAAGAATGATAGATATTTATATAGTGTGTAATGTCGATTAATTAGTATGAATCTCCTTAAAAACCCTAGATATCAAAATCATCAAGTTGTAGTATTTGCCACTGCATGCAAACAGAGGGACTTCAATTCATTCCTGAGCACAACCGCATATTCTTTTTGAGATGGCGGATTCTAATGACTGGTCACGGTTGTTACAGTCCTACAAACCTTGAGATCTAAGCCAGTTCTAGTTTTTGGGCTCCGGTCACTTCCACATCACAATTTTGGCACTCGAAACCTCATCATTTAAAATCATGAATATACAAGTCTAGCGAGACCAATTAAACAAGTGTGAAGATGCAATTGAGCATAGGCTCAAGGACTTGATCCATGACCGTAAACAATTAAAGTAACTTTGTCTATGACATACCAACTTTGGACCAACTTGATGCAAGCCTAGAAATTCATGAGCAATACATGTGTCCTGTAAAATGTACTTCACAAGAATATTTTGGCCTAAATTAGGTTGGTTTAGAATTATGCATGTCATAGGCAGAGTTACCTTAGACGCTCACATAGAGGAGCATCAAGTTGGAAAGCAGGCTAGGAACTGAAGAAAGGAGCTCATCCTGCAACAATCACTAAGGTAGTCTAAACTTAAAGCAACCATTTAAGAGATGATTGCCTTTGGGAGAAGATAAACTCCTTGAAACAATTTTTAGTAAATTTTCATAGGAAGAAAATTGGAATTGGCATTGAATGCAAGTCGTTTCATATTTTTTGGAACTTTGTAGAATTAGTTATGAATTTTTGAAGTTGAAACGCAATGGTCTCTAAAAGCGACCACCTCCTGAAATGCACATTGATGGTACATTGAAGAAAGCAAAATGTACCTATGTATCATGATTGCTTTTAGAACAGGGTCACTTTTAGAACAAACTACCTTAATGCCAGTTGCATCAAATTGAATTCATACTCATTGCAAACAAGTTAGATAATTTGTAAGCAAGGGAAGTATACCTAAATGCTATAGAGCACCCAAAATCAACACTATATACTATAGTTGTACATTTGATGACCTTATATGTAGGATTCTGGTACATAGTCTTAATTAGTTGATTGGTTTGGGGTATACTTAGCTTACATCTCATTAGAAAATTTATATTCCCTCTGTCCCACTAAAAACCTCCAAAAAATTTCTTTTTGAGGGATTAACTGTATTTTTAGTCATAGTGCTAGCAATACATGTATTCAAGAACAAGTAAGCTATCATTTAGATCTATGCAAAATCTCTAGCTTAGGCATTGTCATTTAGGCACCTAAAATCCATGTGGAAAGTACGATATTTGAGCATAATTTGTAAATGTTGCCAGCTCTATCATTTTAAATGATTTAAAGGGTGGCGGCAACAATAGGATTCTAGAAATGTGTTTCCCAACCTAAATGTGCAATAAAAAAACTAGCCTACTTTACAAAAAAAAATTTATGCTGTTGAAGTCTTCACTGAATGCATCATCAACACTACTATCTAAAGAAATAATTTGTACAAGGTGCCTTCTATGAGCAAGACCAACTTGCTAGGCCAAAGGAATGCTCCTAGATTGGTGCACTTGCCCCCACAAGGTTGTCCAACACGGTAAACAGTTACTCAACATTCAAAATCAAGAAACGGAGCTTTTTAGTGGGACAAATTTTTTGCTTGATTTGGAGGTTATTAATGGGACAGAAAGAGTATGAATTTTACTGATTTCTGGCTTATCAATCATGCTGCCAATCAGTGTAAGTTACACATTAGAGTGACATGCTGCAAATCTTCCACAATGTTGTGTGCACATGAATTCTTGCTTGCTCACTTATTAGGTCACTGGCCCAAGTGATTAATGTTCTAATATCAAAATTGGAGGACGGTTCTGTTCATGGCACCTGGAGAACATCCACTTGCATCGAGCACTGTTATCCTTTTGTATTGAAGAGTGAATGTTGCAAATGGATTGGAGGAATAAGGTAACTACACCTAAAATTACACAAATAAGCTCTGTGCCATGACAATATGTTCTAGAAAACGAACGATAATTTTCACATTGGTGAAGGACTATGAATCAAAATGTAGGAGGTTCCATAATTTTTTAACACATTGTGAATCAATTACAAATTTTCAAAGATGCAAGGTGTAGGGTGCTAAAATGGTCTCATGTAGGTAGGTGATGCTAAAATGCATTTGATGCATATGAAGAATGACACTAGAGAAGAAGTTAAAGCAACAGAGAGTGTACCCAAAATTGTCCATTTCTAAGGTTGCCACTTCTACAATACTATAAATAGAGTTGCACGCTACTCAAAATTCACCTTACATTTGTTCTTGTTATGTGCTTCATTTTTGGTATCCTTCCTATTCAATTTTCCTTCAAAAATGGGGGTCGCTTTTGAATAGCAATCCATTTTAGGTGCAGTTACCTTATCATTGCTTGCTAATGCTTACATTAACTTCTTTTGCTTGTTGACTCATGCTAAAAAATATCATTAATCCTAATAGGATCATGACTATATTTTCACCCAAAACGCTCCGAAACTGCCATTTCTAGTACAAGTATCAAAAATTGAAACAAACAAACAAAATTGCATACATGCAACCTTAGGATCTTGTAGTATAATGGTTTGGAAAAAATTTCAGAAATTTCCACGTCATGGTTTGCAAGATATGAACTTTCAAACTCATAGAAACCCTTTTGGGGCCCTGTGGAAAACTGGGCAACTGCACTTCACGTAGCTCACATTTCTACTTACTATTCCTAAAATATGCAAATCTTCAGTCACACATATCTGCCCAAAATTTTTACGTTGCCCAAAATGCATGCCGGTCCTGAAGGGGTTAATAACTAACATTGGGATGTTCTATCTGCCTCCTAGTTTGTTGAAACGACATTCTAACGTTGTTTTCTCAAATGACTTTCCTATGTTATTTCAACAGAAATTTTTAATGCTGTTTCAACAGTGTTTATTAATGCTTGTCAAGAGGGAGCTTGCAATCGTGACAACTTGCTTACTGGCTTAGGTGCATGGTTCAGCGCCACAAGTCATCCAAATCTCGACAAGAAACTATTGGATGAGTTCAACAGGTGCCAAGAATTAATAATTTAACTTGGCATCCATCGAAGTATCTCACAGAACCTCAATTTCTTTCAAATGTTAGATTTCAGTGAAACTGGCGCAGTTTCAATTGTTCAAGTGATTTAAACTTCAGATCTACACCCGTGGCTGTCATTAGACATCTGTGCACTAGTTTTCAGAGCTTGGGTGGGGCCTTGGGTACCCATTTGTCACAATTCTGGCACTGTGGAAAACACCAAATTAATGAAGACGGGCATCACAGCGCACGGTGAGAAATCGAGCTTTCTTCCTCAAATGATTTGAAACGTGAGGCATTACATGATGGCATTCCCACTAGAAGTGCTACCCAGATAGAGGCTTATAATTTTCCATATCTTCGTATTGAACTTCAGTGCATCTTCTAACAGGCACGTACTGAGAACACTGGAGTCTTTAATCCTAGATATGACAGTTTCTGATGTCGTCAATTTTGCTAAATTGTGGCATTCATCTTCACAAAGCTCTAAAATTTACGCACAGATTTACGAATCAGATCAGGTGTTGATTTGCTTTTCTTATTGTGCGTCCTGAAAAGAGCCAAAGTTGTGGAATTCCGCCTATGTAACAAAATTGACATTTGCTTCTCCATTCAAACAATTTTCTGGTGACCGATTAGGCTCTCTTGCAATTTTACATGGCATTCCCCCCAGAAGCTACGATGTCTTGCACAGGTTTTAGAGGTGTCTCCTAAAGTTCACCTTCATCAAATGTGTAGCATACCACATCACTTGGAGAAGTTGCTTTGTAATATTGTGCCAAGATTCTTTGCAAGATACCAATTACCTTCATTCTTAAGTACTTCATACGGGGGGACCGATTTTGGGGGGGTCACAATATGGACAGAAATTCGGCAATCTAAACGATGCAATGGCGTTGCAATGCGTTGGAATCTCACGGGAAATTAAAAACTGTAGAGCGTCGTGGGCGGATTAGTGAGTAGACCAAAACACACGATCTCCATTGCGTGTAGGGGGAGTTCTTTTTATCAAATATTTGTGAAGCCTTTATTTCATGATTCCTTTTGTGGAAGCAAATGCAATCACCATGCTCATTTTCAGAAAAAACTGTCACGCCGCCATGTTCAGCAGATTTTTTGTGATCACGAGAGAAACGACCGTAGCTGGTGAGGGTCGAGTCAGGAACATACGGTGAGGACAGCCAAACTGCCAATTGTCTGCTGAACGGCTCGTTCGCGGGATCGCCTGGGGAGACATAATGTCAGCGCTCTGTGGCAGACGAAGATGGCGCGGAGTTTCTTCTACACGATTCCGGTATGACGCTAGACACTCTCCCGTCTTTCGCACGGCGGGATATGACTTCTGCGGGGTCCCTTCCGAACTATTACTGCTAGAAGGTGAGGCATAGATCCTCAACGAACCTACCTACCCATGGCTCCAAGAAAAACCCACGATGCATCCCCGGAGGTAGAAGCCTCTATGCATGCACTTTGAAGCAAAAAGAAGTCGTGTACTGTACAATTAAGAAGAAAACGAAAATGGGTCTCAAGCTACACAGGTTGCAGCGTGCGCCAAAAGTTTGTAAGCAATTCGCTATCCCAAGGAGTCCAGTCTCATCCCGAGTCTCATGCAGCGATGCATCAAAAACACCCCTGCGTAGTACTCTAAAAAGCCAAGAGGTCTCCGGGCGTAGCAAACTTCTCATGCGCCTCTCCGTGGTAATGGTTGACATTGCCCCCGCGCATCCCTCCAATGACGTCTTTGACGAATCGTGGGGCCTCGCGAGTCCAAAATTCCCACTTGCTCCTCGCCTCAGCGCTACTTGGTACTGCACCACGTTGCAAGACCAGACACACTTTGTCTGAGGCATGCGGGCCATAAAGGGTCACGACTGGATGAGTCACGATGCTTACGAGAACACATGCAGGCTGTAGCAACACACGTAATCCAAAATGACAGTGACATGAATGAATAAAAGAGGGACAAGATATGGGGTTCGAAATTCTCGCGACCTAAATTCGTCGATTTCTCTTCAAGATACACTTTGTACTGCAAACTTTGCATGGTTGGGTGTGAATTCGAACGTAACATGCTTCCTCACACATGAATTGCCCAGCGCACACCCCGCAATTGTGGCGTGTTCAGCGACCACAGACAATGCACGTGCGCCGGATTGAACCATGGCGCTCGGAGTGGTGGTTTAACTAACTGCGTGGTGAGACTCTGTAGGGCCAAAGCTGCCGAGTAGTCACACACAAGCCAAAATTCGTGGCATAAGGTAGTCTGCTCTTAACCCCTAAATGCCCAAGGCACCCAAATCTGGTATTTGCAAACATTAAAGTTAAATAAAACCTAACCAAATTGCTATTTTTAGTATTTTTATTTTTGAAAAGTTTTTCTTGAAGTCTAGTTTTAGCATCAAAAATCCAATCTTGAAAATAAATTATAGTGATTTTTCTATTCAAGATTTTGTTCCTTTTCCTATGAGATCTCTAACATGTCTTGTTTTAATTTGTATGGTGACAATTAAAAAATAAATTGATACAACTTATCAACATGTTGGCATTTTGTTCAATTTAGAGCAAATTTCAAGATGCTCAAAATAGGCCTTGAGCATTTAGGGGTCAAAGCAACCATCAGTTTAGAGCTAATTGCCTTTTTGGAAAAAGATAAATTCCTTGAAATAATTTTCAATAAATTTTTGTGGGAAGAAAAATGGAACTAGCATCTAATGCAAGTTGTTTCATATTTTTTGGACCTTCATGGAATTAGTTGTGAATTTTTGAAGTTGAAACGCAATGGTCACCAAAAGCAACCACCTCCTGAAATGTACACTGTTGGTAAATCAATAAAAGCAAAATGTCCCCTCATGTCATGATCACTTTTGGAGCATGATCACTTTTAGATCATACTACCTTATGTGAACCCTCAAGTTAGCACTTGGAACTCAAAGTTTTTGTTTTGCAATTTTATATTAGTTTTTAGTTTAATTTTATGCAAAATAGTATAAAATAAGTAGTTTAGAGAGATTTGATAGAAGTCCCTACCAAATCAATGAGGTGTCCTCCTAGAAAAACATAAAATACCTTGGTTTTTCAATTCTAGGTCCTAGTTAAGTATCTCAGAGATTAAATAAGGCCATATTCGTTTTATTGAGACTTTTTGCAAATTTTGAGACAAAATGCGAGTTATTGAAAAACTCATATTGTAATTGAACCAAAAAAAAACAATGCTAAAAATAGTGATTCTATAATGAAACTCTAAAAGTTGGTGTTGTTACTTGTTTATTAAAAAAATACTATTAAAGAAATAAAGCGGTTTATCCTCGAGTCGAGAATAAAAACAAGACTACAAAGAGTCTCAATATAACAAATATGACCTTAAATTAGCATTCCAAGAGAAGTGAGAATGTGAATGTTAGACAATTCTAATGTTGTGTCCATGTAAAACTCATCTTGTAGAATGTATGTAACAACCTAGTTAAATGTTAAAGTCTATTTTTAGATTTTGAAGAGTCTAGATCTATTTCATAGAGAATTTGGATTAATTATTGTTAGTCTTGCAGATAACTTTTGAATACAAACCAAAATGCAAAGTAGAAGATGATTGGAATATATAGAAAGATGCTTTTAGGATAAAAACATGCCAAGAGGTTGATATAGAAGCCAATCATCCACAACAAACCTTGGTACTATAAGGATTTTTTCATCGGGTGGAAATTATAAGGAGTTGTTAATTTTAGCCTTTATATGAATAGTATACCTGGACATTTGGTATTGTCTTTATTTTTTTGGAACTTCCTAGAAATTGCCCAAAAAGTTACAGGATTTTACAAAATTCCACAATGACTCCATGAGAAGTCAATTACCTTTGAAACTGATAGTAAATTCACGAAAATTATCTAAAGTGCGGTAAAATCTCACTAAAAATTAGGATAGTGTTTTGTATGTTAAATCAATGACTTATTAAGTTTGAAGACTTTTTGATAGTCACAAGTACCAGAGATCGGCAACAACATTGAATTTAACAAGAATTTACAACATGGTACTAGATTGACCATCATATCAAGAACTTACGGTGTCCAAATGTTGCAAATGAGGGATCTTTTCTTACTCCCGCAAACCTTCCAGACAACCCTAGCTAGTTAGTTTCCTTGAGATATAAAAATTCTAATAGTTGGAGTTCTAGCTTTTCTTTGGAATTACAATTAGTGTTTTTTACAAGCATAATTGGCTTAAAAGACGGGGGTAGTGGGTCCCCTAAACTAATTTGGGTCTTCTAAATGCAATGTTGCAATTGGTTTTGATTTCAAGTTGTTTTTTTGGTTATTCATTTGTCTTAGTTCTTGTGGATAAAAAATCTTAAAGTTTATTTAGAAATCTTGATTTTGGTGTGAAATGAGTTGCATTTAAATTTTGTTTTTGAAAATCTATGCGGCACGAATGCAAATGAGAATTGGATCTCAAAAGGTGACAATTGATGGTTTTAAGTGTTAAATCACAAGAACAAACATAGACGGTTATGAGTGAAGGGATGTCAAGGGAAAAAAGTTTAGTATATGTAGTTAGAAATTTTCATTTTGTATGAGAATAGACAAGTGTAGTCTTGCCTTTTGTGTGTATTTCAATTTTTTTATGACCATTATTATGCACATTTTCTATAAGTATTTTCTACTAACTATTTTGTGTATTTTTTTTTCATAAATTCATTTAAGTGTTATAAATTATTTTGTGATGTGTACTTGTGTAAAATTGTGTTTGATGAAATATGAATGCAATGTGTATGCAATTTAACCCCTAAAGTCCCAAGGGTGTATTCTGTCAAAAACCACTCAAAACTACCACTTTTGCTGCACTCACTTAAGGAAACCAAAAAAATACTTTTTTTTGGAATTTAACCATAGGATCTTGTACTTAACTTGTCTGAGATCATGTAGTAAAAATTTCATCAAATTTGACTGTACGAATTGGAAGATATTAGCATTCAAAGTTGGACAACAAGTTTTTTCTCAAGAAGATGCTTAAATTGCCCAAAAAATTAAGATTGTCCATAACTTTCTCATCCCTAGTCCAAATAGAATGAATCAAAGCTTCACATATAGATTAAAACATAATATTTTAGAAAAAATATTCAAAAAGATTCATTTTGAATTTTTGTAATTTTTTTTGGGTTGCCTGCCAATCTCCATTTCTTGCTTATTGTGCCATAATTTTTTCATCAGACATCCGACTGAAACAAAAATTGTATATATCCACAAAGCTCTTGCAAAGCTACACAACCTCAAAAAATCTCAAAAAAACACATTTCAAATTGAGAAAATAGGAACCTACCCGGACCCAAATTGTTCCCTGAGGGGACAAGTGGTCCTTTAGGGGTTAAACTTGTTGTATGCAAGTGCATATTGTTCAAAATATTTTTATTGAAATTTTAATGAGTGATGTAATTGATGAGATTTAGATTGGACTATTGTAATATCTTGAGTGCTAACTATTGTGAGAGAATTGCATAGTAATTATTCATAGTGTATGAGTGATGAATTGCAAGCATGCATTTTATTTTATTATGAGTGTGCTATGTTTTATAAAAATTGAAGAGAATTACTAACTATTGCCATGGCCAATATAAAACAACTATTTAATTGATAAATAAGGCTATATAGTTCATTAATGACTATAGTTGAATAAGAAAAAAAAATTTAAGTGAGAATAATTGTGAGTGCTCTTGAAAATTGTGAAATAACAATAAATATCATTTACCAAGATAATTTGAAATTGATATTATTCTATAGTTTGAATGTGTGCAAATAAAAATAAATAAGGATGCATAGTCACTGAAAATTATTTAATTTCTAGATTGATACTTATTCACTATAGAAATTAAAGTAATTGAATAAAAATATATATTGTTAAATTAATTATAGAGATTGAATGAACTAGAGAAGACTATGAAGACTGACTATGGACATTGGCTATGGACATTAACTATGGAAATTGAGACTATGGCATGACTTTGAACTTAAAGGCAATTATGCCAAGGCCTGAAGAACTAATAAGGATGGATACTTTGAATCCAATGCAAACTTTATAGGCTTTGAACATCGAGTAGGCATGTAGGTTCTTTCAATTTTACTTTTGAAAAATCATTGATAAATATGAATTTTATTAAACATTTATTTGAAAGTCTTCATCGATCAATTTGAATTTGGCACTAAGAGTTTTATTTTAAATTTGTGTATTGTTTTCAGAAGATTGTTTAGTATCCTATTGGGATCTATAAAGATGATGTCATCCTTTGTATTGTTTTTCAAATGATATAAGGTTGCTACTTGTAGTCCATAATACACAATAGAGTCATTGGCTGAAATGGATAAGTTAATGATAAGGTATGTTGTCAATTTCAAATTTTGTCTATTAAAATTATTATATATCAAAAATTAATGGTGGTGTATTATTGCTAAATATAACTAAATGAGTGTTTTATTATGATATAATCTTTGCATAATCAAATCTATACATGCTTTGAAGCAACCTATGTTTGAATGACAAAAGTTGGGATTTAATATAGTGAAAACACATGCCATATCACATTTCAATGATTGCATTTGTCTATTAGGACTTCTTTGGGAATATAGTACCAACATGTATGAATAGATGCTAGATATAGGGCTAGCAATATGATACAAGCTATTCTTTAGATTGCAAGGAATAATCAAAGGTTAGGTGCTTTACACAAGTTGCAAGACACTAAAGAAGATTTTGATAACATGAGACAAAAGGAAAAGTAAATTGAACTATACTAAGTAAATATTCAATCATTGAACCACGTTAAAGTTTTATTGTTGTTTGAATTAAGTAATAATTTAGAAATTGGCTAGAATTTAACACTTATTTTAAAAGGATCAAAAGTAGTTGTAAATTGATAAGTCTTGAAATTCAATCTTATCTTTAACTATCGGTGTAAGGTTTGTATCAAGGTTGTGGAAATATGTCTTAATATTATATGGGGAGCAAAAGTCAATTTTCAAAGTATTGGATACTTATACCATATCAATATAGTATGATTTTAATCTTATACTATATTATATAGATAAACAGTGCCTTGTAGATAAATGATATATTTAATTGCAAGAATTATTTCTACAATATAAAGGATGTAATTTGGAGACATTTTATAACAATAATAATAAATAATATTATAATCTTTACATGGTATCAAAGTTAGGTTCAAGCTTTGTTATGAAATCTTTGTAGCATATGTAGGCTCCATTGAACCTAAACATAGAAAATAAAAACTTCAATAAAGTTTTCTTGCAATTTTCCATAAATATTCTAGAGATATCATTAAAAGAGCTCTCTCCTCTAATAATTGTTCAAATCTATGGAGTCAAAACTTCAAATGTAATTTTCAAATTGAAAATTGAAGTATTCTTGCAAAAAAATGATAATCATTTTTTAATATGATAACACTCAAAATGATAGAAAAAATAGATTTAAGTCATATATATAAATTTGATGGATCCTATTTTAATACATGAAAACATAGAATGACATTAATATTCAAAACAAAACAATTGTGGTTAATAATAAATGATGAAAAATCTTTACCAATGGCACCAACTACAACTCATATAGTTGATAAAAAACACCAAACTTTACATGTCAAAAGAGCATGAAGTATAAAAATTGAGTGGATAAAAGAGCCATTGCTTTAACCATTATTATTAATTGCCTTGGAAATCATAGTGTTCCACATCACATCAAGTATGGACAACATTGACAAGTGTATTTGAATCACAAGATGTGATTACAAAAATGCATCTCAAAAATATGTTACATACTTTCAAAATGGAAGAAAATAAGAGTATTATAAAACATATTCCTAATTTCAAATTGTATCCCCAACAATCACTAGTAGAAAATAATTACTGATGAGACAATTTTTACCTTAATCCCTAAATGATTTGGACCATGTTCTCACCGAAAACACTTCAAACTACCATTTCTACGACAAGTACCAAATTTTAACAAAAAATAATTTTTAGATACATGTAATTATGGATCTTGTAGTATACTATATTGAAAAGATGTGGAAAAAATTTCGGAAATTTCCACTCTGTATTCTGTAGATTGCAAGATATTAGCGTTTGAAGTGACAAAAATCCTTTTTTGGGCAATATGAAAAATTGGGCAGCTGCACTTCACAAAATCAGATCATTATGAAAAAATGTCCAAATGGTTGTAATTTTTAGGATTCATTCTTCAAGTCAAGTTGGTTATATTCTTGAAAAATTCAAATCATTTAGAATTGTACAACATATAGGAAAATAATTGTAAGTAGAAAGAAGTAGAAAATTATTCAAAATGCTAAATTGTTAAGAATCTAGTTATAGAATTGAAAAATGCCAATTCCAATGGTTGAAATTTTGTAATAAATAATCTACACCTTATTTTTTTAATTTTTTCAAAAAATATTGAAAATTGATTAAAATAAAGGACTTCAAAGTTTATCTTAGAGTAGAGATTCCATAACAACCTGCAAACTATCCACAACTAAAACTTCTCATGCATAATTTTTATCTAATTAATCAAAAGGAAATGGTTCAAAGCTTTCCATGTATATATAAATCTAAAAAAACAATTTCAAATTTTTACATCCCTCAAAAAAGTGATTTTTTTAAAACATTTTTTTAGCTGTTTGGACTGGCCGTTTAGCAATGGAAACTACATATCATACAATAAAATTTTAACCATTTAATCAAAAGTTATGAAATTTTTGGGACTTAAAGCTACTCCTTGGGCACATATTTTGTGAAAATTTCAAAGGAAAAAAATAAAAACTCCATTAGTAGTGAACTGCCCAAAATCAATATGCTGCCAAAAAACGCAGTTTGGGCATTTAGGGGTTCATGTGGAGCTTGCCTACAAGTTACACCACCTAGATTCAATCCTACAAAAGACAACAAGGCATCACTCTCCAATCATTAATCATTGATTTGATACAAGAAGAAACTTTGATGAATGATATAGGTTCTACATTAGAAAGTATATCAACACTTTTTATGTTTTATGTAGGAAAAAAATCTTTTAATAATGGAAAAAAAACTTATTTTTAATATGAAGTTAACAAGTTTTCAAATCCATAAGGTGAAATTAGCTTCAAATTTTTTGAGAAAAAGGATTTTAGCACTATCAAAAAGTGTTTTTATTGCAAAAAATTGGGACATATTATCAAAATTATAGAATTTAAAATTCAAAATAGTTGCTGACAAAAGAACTAAACGAACTAATGTTTTTACAAAACCTCAAAGATTGTATGTGATTGCTTTGACAACAAAGGAAGAATCTATCTCTACATGGTGTGTAGATTTTGGAGCTATACAATACATGTGTCATAAAAGAGATGCTTTTACTAATTATGAGCAATATGAAAATCAACAAGTTGTTAATCTAGGAGACTACTTGACATCTTATAAAATTAAAGGGCATGACGATGTCAGAGTAAGACCTTCAAATGATATAGAAAGAATCATACTTGACGTGTTGTACATTTATGGACTAGGTCATATAAATCAACAAATGTAGGGAATATCAAAAGGAATGGACAATTTTTTTACACAAAAAATATTATTCTGTATATCCTATATTGAAGGAAAACAATACAGTTTTTTTTCTTCCTAAAGCAAGAACCCAAAGATCCACAAAATAGTAAGACTTGTACACTTAAATATATGTGGCCCAATGCAAATTAGGACACATTCAAGTTTTAGCTATTTCATCACATTCATAGATGACTTATCTAGATATTGCTATATTTAATTTATGCAACAAAAATCCTAAGTCCTTGATAAATTCATCCATTATAAATTTTTTGTAGAAAATCAAACAAATCATAAAATTAAAACACTAAGGATTGATCATGGAGGGAAGATTATTTCTAAAAAATTGAATATCCTTTGTTCCAAACAAGAGATTAAAGAGGAATTTACAACAATCTATACGCCACAACAAATTGTGTATCTGAAAGAAAAGATAGAACTTTAGTAGGGGCAATTTTAGCATTGTTGTCACATGCTAAATTACCTAAAGAATTATAGGATGAAACATTTATAATTGCAAATTATCTTCAAAATGGAAGCCTAAGTGCCCAACAAAACCTATTCCAAAAAACAAAGCACCTTTTGAATTATGGTTTGGATGACAACCAAATTTATCTTATCTTGAAATTATTGTGAATAAGGCACAAATTATAATTTAAAAGGATACACAACAAAAGTTGAATTCTATTGAAGCAATATCTTTTGGCTATGCTACAGTAAAAATACTCAAAGCTTATTGCCTTATAACTACTTCTAATTAAAAAAATTTGATATCCCAAGATGCTTTATTTAATAAAAGTATTCATATTGAACAAAATATTGAAATACTAGAAGACAAACAAGAATTAATAGATTTTATTTTATTTTAGAATTCTATTATTTTTAGTAATGTACAATTACTCTTACCACTACACAAACAAACAAATGTTCGACCAAATGAACAGAATGTACAACCAAATCAACAAGAACCATTATGCCAAAGTAGTATTATAATACTGAAAATAAGTATAATTCACCTTCTCATGATGATATACATGAAATAGTTTCACAACTTTCATTAATGAGCCAAAAGTCATCCTCAATGTCAACATCCATAGTTATCTTTTGAAATCTTCTTGACCTTCAAGAAAAACTCAACCATCTAAAAAATTGATTGGGTCGATTCAAGGTAGGCCTCCATCTAAAAGGCCTTGTCCTAACTATCAAGAAAAAACATCAAGCTAATGAAACATTTATTTCACTACAAGAAGTTTTAGAAAGAAAAGATGCTAAAGAATGGCAAGTTGCCGTTAACGCAAAAATTTTATTCATTATTAAAGAAAAATCTTGGAAATTAATCCCACTTCCTCCTAAAAGAACACCAATCAGTTGTAAGTGGTTTTTAAAAATCAAACCCATGCTCATGGAAGCATAGATAAATGTAAGGCCAGGAATTTCACTCAAATAAAAGAGATACACTATACAAAAATATTTTCTCCAATTGTTAAACTTAAATATATTAAACTATTATTAGCATTAGCTAGGCAATATAACTCAAAAATCCATCACTTAGATGTGAAAACAACCTTAAATGAGGAAATTTACATGAATCTACATGAAGGATTAGAAGCTTATTTAAATGATTTACATCAGAATTTTAATTGAACCCTAAATTAGTTTGCTTACTTTTTAAATCTTTATATGGTCTTAAACAATATTTTTGTCACTAGTACCAACCCATTGACCAGTTCTTACTTCTACATGGATTTATTAGACTACTATTTGATGCAAACATCTATATATTACATATTGGGAAATATCATATTACAAAATCTATAAGAAGGATGATTGATATTACATCAATAAAATTATTTAATTTCCAAACTTCAAGAATATAATAAATTAAATTATAATCCATTGAGTATTCCTATGTCATTTGGTGTATGGTTAAGCAAAGATAATTGTCATATAACTCAAGACAAACAAAATCTTACCCAACTATATTTTTACTCAAATATTTTTGGTAGTTTAATGTCTGTTGGCCATCATCAATTCTAGACCAAATTGTGCTTTTGTAGTATATAATTTAGTACAATATTTTTCCAACCCTAGTAACAATTACATTCAAACTTTAAAACGCCTTTGAGATACATTAAAGGAACACTTTCATTTGGCATTAAATATCAAAAACAAGATAATGGAAAAATCTTACATGGATTTTTTGACACGAATTGGGCTAGTAATAAAGATACTTGTCATTCCACCTCTAGATATTACTTTCTTTTAGCCAATGATGTTATTTTCTAGGGGAATAAAAAACAAAAATTAATTGCACTCTCATCAACAAAATCAGAATATATGGCTTTATTAAAAGTAATAGCTAAAGGTGTTTGATTACAACATTTATTAAGTAAATTAGGTTGTCCAAAATCAAATCCTACCATAATTTATTCTAATAACCAAAGTCATGTTGCTCTAAGGAAAAATCCTAAATATGATTTCCATAACAAACATATGGACACCCAATATTATTTCACCAGAGAAAAGATTCTTGTGAGAGAAATTCAACTCTTCTATATTCCAACTTCCGACATGACAACTAATCTCTTAACTAAATCTTTGTCTCAAGAAAAATACAATCATTGCATGACCAAGTTGGATATGTATTTAGTATCCCAATCTCGCGAATAAAACATCTCTAAAATTGATGCTTTAGTAACTTACACACCATGTTTTCAATATCAAACATACAATCACCTCTCGCTTATATAGGAACCAGGGCTTTTTTTTTCGGGTTTTTGAAATGGACGAAAAGGCTATATGGCATTTCTTGTGAGTGCTGGGGTGGTGACTTCATAGAAGAAGTGAGATTTTTCAGGTGGCGATTTGTGCAGATTTTGTAAAAGAGGGCATGGCGGGTTTTTTCTATTATATAATTTTGTTTGGGCAATGTTGTGAAATAATTTGGAGTTCTACTAGCGATTAGAAGAAAATCGTGCAAAGAAAATGGCAAACAATGAAAGAAACGTGGGGTCCATGAGGCGAACAGATGCTCATAATTTCATGCAAACTGGCAATACGCCAATGTCCATTTCCAAAATTCGAGACTCTGCGGTCTGCACTAGTTAACTTGTGTCACAAACAACATTTTATGCACAGTTGCACACAAACAAGCAAGTGAAAGAAGCAATAATTCAGAAGGCTAGAGAGTCTAGGTTGCAAACCTGATTATCAAATTTTCACAAATTCACAGCCTGGCCAATTTGTCAAACACCATCACCAAAAATTTGTTGACTGCTGCCTTTTGCAGATGTGAATCTGTACCTGCGCCCACCCAAAACCCCCTCCGATGCGATAGTAAGGACCATGACAAACAACAGGTACAACAAAAACTGAAGATAATTTATATAGCCGATCCAGGTGCTACGCAATGACCTGCACACTCCCGAACACTCCTTCCATGCCTAAGTTAGGAAGTGAGGAAGGATGTGTCCAAGCACTAAGGTGAAACAAAAACAGTGTCATCCAAAAAAATGGAAAATGTGAGGAATACGTCCACCACGGTCTGGAACAACATGTACAACAAAAACTGAAGGGAATTCATTTAACACATCCAGGTGCTACGCAATAACCTGCACCCTCCCAAACACCCCTCCGATGCCTAAGTGAGGAAGTGAGGAAGGATAAGTCCAAGGAGTAAGGTCAAGCAACTCCATCATCATCCAAAAAAATGGGGAATATGAAGAATAGGTCCAGTATGGTCTGAAATATGAATCCAAGTCATTGAAAATTCTGAGAAAACATCTGATAACTTAGGCGTCATGCATCTCACCTCACATACGAATGAGACACAGACCACCGAGATCAGCTGCGGAGATGAACCTCACTCGCTTGGTAGCTACAAACCTGTGCTAATTGCAAACTATTGCTATTGTTTTACTACCTCTCCACTATTGCTGTGCAATACGCCCTAGGTGCTTGCGAGGTATCTCCCGCGTCCTCTTGAGACAAACCAGTCATCAAATACCGATTGATAAGGAAAATTTTCAAGGCTGTAAATACGCTGCGAGTACATGCCGATAACAACTTCGATGTGGTCATTGAGATTGTTTCGCAGTTTGGACTTCAGGAAGCCCATGCTTGAAAAAGTACGCTCATCTTCCACGGAGCCGATGACATGCACGATAGCCATTTCAACAAGTTTGATAATCTCCCCAATGTTTTGCGTGACGTTATTGTTACTATGCAAAACTCGCCATACTTTTGTCAGTGGATTTACGTCGTAAGGAGGAAGCATGGCAGCACGGGAGTTAGACTTCATACAAGTCTTGAAGAGCCCATGCTGAGACATGACTGCATCACAATCAATTAGCGGTTTGATCAACATCTTCTGCTCACCCTCCCTAAGGATCTTGCCGTAGGCGTAGACATCAAGAAGCGTTCGAAGATGGTTGTCAAACATGTCTTCCACGCTGCCTTGGCACCAGTATTGCGGGTACAAAATCCCGAATGCATTCGTCACATGGTGTGCTGGAAATCTGTCATCCAGCTCCTTGACGAGTAGCTTTGCAGCACTTGCAAACAAACAAACCCCAAGGCAAGCCCGAGAATGAACAGTCAGTGAATCTATGTTTAGGCGAGTGCCTGAGTCCCTCCAATCTAAAAAAGTTACCACCAACTCTCATTTCACTAAAATAGCTGCTTCACACAACAGAAGTTAGAGTCAAAGTAGGCAAGCGAGACAACATTGAAACTCACTTGTACACTCCGATTTCACTTTGGTCACCAAAGCCACCCACACTTCCCTGTCCACCGGCCCTCTTTTGTGCTCTGCGTGAATTTGCTCACCTTGACAGACAAAACATAGCACGGCAGAGTGGTCATTTAGATCTGTGATCCATTTGATGTGGATCTGTTCGTGGCTGCAATCTAGCAGGTTATTGAAACTCCAGAACTCATCTGTGCTAAATGATGTTGCTTTGTCTTTGTACATTCTGTACAAAGAGCCCTGACAAATTTTCACTGCCGCTATAAAATCGCAGATGTAGACGTCCCATTTTTGTGCAAAGTTTACCAAGGTGTCCACTGCCTCAAGTAGTGGCAAAAGGGCACACATTCCCAGCATTGGATAGGGATCCAAAAGTAGCACAAAGCAGGGCTGCAACCGCAATCAACAATGTCAATGTACAAATTGGCGCTATGTACAGATGCAATGGATACTACACTACCTCATTGAAACCCTTACATGGAAGGCAAATGCAGGACAATTCCGATGATGAACTCTATGAACCGCAGCCACAAAAACGTACAAACAAAATTCAACAAAACTAAACGATCAACAAAACTAGACAAAGATGCAATATGCTTACCTCGGCCTTGCAGTTCTCACCCAAATCGGCTGTCATTTTATAGATTAGAGTGCGGTACTCAGAGAGTAGTCTTTGCAATGGCTCAATGAGACTGACCCATCGGATCTGCACATTTTTTAACATCTTCAAGCCCTTGGTTTCAGTCAAGTCGGCCAACTGTCTATATTTTGCAGATCGTTTGGGACTTTTGCAAAAGCATGCATGCGTGACTGAGAGGAGCTTCTCGATGTCTCCAAAAATGCCAAGATTGGACAACGCTTTAAAAGCCAAGCTGCAGCGGTGTGCAACACAGTGTACTCCAATCATGAATGGAGCATGCTTCTCCTTCACTTGCACCGTCACACCAGATTTAGTCCCTTGTAGCGCAGAGGCCCCGTCTGCACCAAAACTAAGCAGCTTCTTCACTACGCTTTCAACATCTAGTCCACCGCTAGGAGCAACCGCCTTGACGATGAGTTTTGTTAGATTCTCGGCATTTGGAGTGCATTCTACACGTTCTAGTGAGACCAACAAAGGAATTTGGACCCAATCTTGTACTATATAAACATGCACAAAAAGGTAATTACTGTTGTCTACGGTAGTGACCTCATCGACAGTGATAGCAAAATAATTAGCAGCACCTATCAACTTCTTCATCACAGACATTACCTGCTTATACATATAACTAGCCATTATCCATCCTGAGTTATCACACCAATGAACAGATGGGAGATCAGGTACATTGAGAAGTTTATAGAGGTGGATAAGGAACTCATACTCTTCCATCGGCCGACGTTCGAAGAGAAGTTGGAAAAGTATTCCGAATTGAACCCGTTTCTTCCGTGCTTCTAGTGTTGTACAATGGTTGATCTGCTGTAAAACCGTTGGTGGTGGACGGGCAGAGTAAAGGCGCAAATTTTTCTTATGCTTACATTGCGTGGCCACATACTGCTCTCCTGCTTTCACGTGAAATTGAGGCATGTCCTTCTTGGCAATTCTCTTGCCATCATATTTGAATAAGGTATTAGACTTCGGCGCCATGATACAGGGCTTTCGATCAATCATACTGCAAACCTTACATTTTACCATATGTAAAATGCCGTCACTTGCCATAATTCCCTCCGTCCAAGGGAGCTTGGCAGTCTAGAGAGTCTGGAATTTCCGGTGCCTATCGTACCTCCTCTGTGACTTCGATCGGCTGCTCTGTGATTTGCTTCGTGTTGCGCCACCTTTCCTCTTCGGTGGCGACTCGAAGTCCAAGTCTGCATCGGAAATGTCACTCCCATCAAGATCGTCCCCCAGATCGTCCCCCAAATTGTCCTCGACGTCGTCATTGTTCATAGGGTACAATTTAGAAGACAGTGTGATCAATGGGGATTTGGAACTCAGCACACGCGTCTCTCCCAAACCAGAGGCCGAACCATGCAAGAAATCACTGTCCTCAGACATTGAAGTAGATGGTGTAAACGATCTCAGCGGACCACTGTCATCGCCGCTGGGGTACTCTTCTGTGGAATTTGGTTCTGCTCTTGGCACGTCAAGAAGACATCCGTCGAACACCATCGCCAGCGGCTGAACCCCCGCCCCCCGCCTAGATTCGAAGTAGGAGCGCATGGTCGGGTGCAAACGAGCTAATAGGAACCACCCAAGCCACTTGCTTAGGTCCTTTTGGAGTTCCTTTTGCAATTTTAATGGAATGTTTTATTCAAAAACTTCATCAATTTCATCAAAATTAGTTCTAAAAATTATTCAAAGTTGTCAACAATGATAAATTCTATTCAAAATATCATTACTTTCAATGGAAAAGTTCCTAAATCCTCTATTTTTGAAATTCAACAAAGGAATAAAAAGCACTGGTTACATGCGCTTTTTGTACTTAATTAAGATGACATGATGACCTCCTAAACTATAAAATGCTCAAACATGACACTATAACATTTATGATTAACAAAGCATGTTTTTTTAGGACAAATCTAAGAAAATTTGAACTCTTCTATCAATAACGGTCCCTAAAAAGGAGTGGTTACGGCAAAATTGGCTCCTATTACCTCGTTTGGACCCAGTCTTCTTCGCCGTTTGAGCCTTTCTTAGGTCAATGATTCGCGCTTTGCGTTTGATTTCTTTGCGTGCCACTGCCAAGGCCTAGGCTGCAGCTTGCTCCGCCTGCTTCTTTGCCGATCTGGACAAATTTGTTGCTTGCACCGCCTTGTCAACCACATTCTCAGCAAAGCCCTCATCACCCGACCCCATTGTCTCCCGCTATCAGTGAATCAAGTCGCAGCCAAGATTGCACAAAGGAAAAGCAAAGAGTACGATAACAGTCAGTGAACGCATGCAAGTCCACCACTGAGCAAAGAAGTGCATGCAACATCCATCGCAGTAAGGCCCCTTTTAAATTTACGCTACATCTACCCTAACAAACCATGCTTTGCGACTCCATGAGAACAAACTTTGATCGAACTCAATACGCAATGAAGGTTGCAAACGTGACAAGCTAGAAATGAAAGGAGAGGTCAAGCAACTCCCTGGACTGGCGCTTCCACAACGGAGAACATGAAGACACGCCCCCGCTCCTGGTAGTCGTGGCGACAAACTCCGATGCCTTCTCAGCGCACTACTATTTCGCATTATGGCGAAATGTAAACCCTACTCCAGCATGGCAATGGCGAACTAATGCCCAGTCTCCCGCAACTTCTTGGCGACAATAATCAACGGAGGAATGCAACGGCAGGCGATAACTCCACACGCTCCAAATTTGCAAGGCGAGAAGATCTAAAGAAGTGGAGAGAATGAGTGCAGGAGGAGGACGTAGTGGGCGATAATCACGTGGTGATGGGAGCGCCCACCTTTAACCACAGGCGACACGGACATGCCGGAGTGACAGGGCCGGCGCCGACCTGGCACTGATGGACAGACAAGAGATGCTGACGTGGCGACGGGTAAGCCTTTTCATCCTCCTTTCGTCCATAGTCATTTCGCCCAGTATAATTTCCTGGTGCAAACTGGCTTTACAAAGCCCCCCCCCAAAAAGCCCTATTAGGAACCCATCTAACTTTTGTGGGAGCCAATCTTCCAATTGAATTTATTGTTGTCTTTCACCATTTGATAAATTTCTTGTACCATTCTTAGATTCTTTTGCTACAATCATTGACACCTCTCTTCACCTTGATTCTTTTGGAGTTGAAAAAATATTAAACAACAAATTTGTTGATTATCCAAGACTTATCAATGTGATAATTTTTCAAAGAATAAATTTCAATTTGATATTGATAATCAAAAACAAATCATAAGATATAATCAACCCTACAAATGATATATTCAATAGCAAGCAAATAAAAAACCATTCAAAATGAATAATAAGAATGTACCTCAAAAAAGAGGATATCAATACATTGAAATATTTGTTTATCACCCTAAAGCAAACACTTCAATATAATCAAAAGTGATTTGATTTGCCTATGATATTAAACAAGAACTTGAACAAGCTACCCACAAATTACAAGTTCTCACAATATACCTAAACCTCAAAGAAGAGTATGATGGAGAGCTTAGAAATACAACAATTCTAACCTACAATCCATTGCCTCCAAGAAGAAGCGCACACCAAAGCACATCAACGCCACACACTAATATTGCAAACAATGTCACACAGCAAGAATTCCAAAACCTACAATTTAGTGAAAACCTAAAAGTAGATGAACATTGCTGAAATTGATGGATGAAATTTTTTTGAACGAGTTCAACTAGATATGTGTACTAGTGGAATTATTGGATATTTATACCATATTAGTATGGTACATTGTCAATATTATATAGATAGACAATGCCTTTTAGATAAAAGATGTGTCTGATTGTAAAAGTCATCTCTACAACATAAAGTATGTAAACTGAACACATTTACAACAATAATAATAAATGATATAATAATCTCTACACAAAGCTCACGGTTAGATTCCGCATGCAACTTTACATTTGACTCTACACAAATTTTTATATCCAAAAGTGCTCAAAACCTCATTTGTGTGCAACCACACCTACAAACCTACTTCCACAAAACTTAAAACATTTACAAAGTTGAGAACAATTTCATAAGTGAAGATTTATGTTTTTTACAAGCTCAAGTCTATTAGTGCAACTTTATTATAATTGGTAATCAATTTTAGCACGGTTGGATTGCAATTAATGTATATTACTTGTATTCTATTTGCAAACAAGAAAGAAATCAATGTATACAAGTTAACACTCAATTCCTTGATTTGAATAGGTACTTCATGTCTTTACAACTATAGCCATTCCGATAGGTCTTGGTGAGCACTTTGGTAATAAGCCACAATATTAATGGGCCACAAGCAACTTTTATGGTTCAACATGGTATAATAGCATCGCCTCATAGATGGAGGCATTTGGTGAACCTGAATTGACCTTATATGGATACTTACAATTGATTTTCAAAGTGTCCTTTTGAGATGAAGTACAAAACCTAATTGTAAAGGATTTAGCATTCCTTCAAATGTATTAGGAAGTTCCAACCACTCACACCTTAGTAGGTTAATTCTATACCCCCAACTCCCTTAGCAAACATCGAGACGTGAGGTTTTAATATCTAAGGTCAAGCATAATAGAAAAATTTGTGATCCTTCCATAATTTGTGATGTTCAAAACATATTGCAAACCATTCAAATACTTCCAAATTTTAGTAAAGATGGCAATTATTTTATAAACACTTTCAAGTTTTGAGTCAATATAAGAGTCAATTTTGAACCAATATAAGATCAATTTTAAATAAATAAATAAATAATATAACTCATCCCCAAAATATATTTTACTGATTCATGTAGAGAATTCTTTTTTTCATTGATGTAATTATACAATCTTTCTAGAATCTTCATTGATATTAATTGGATGATGTGCACTTTTTAAAACATTAGCAACAACTAGTTGAATGGTTAAGAATTTACTAGTTGACGCCATCATTTGATTTTTGTTTTCTTATTAATTAGTAGTATGACAAGAACCTTGAAGTGCACATGGGTCAAAACAATCATCCATTTTTTAGACATCCATCCACTGCATATATACTTTCATTCATAATGTTATTTAAATTTAATAAAATTGATCTAAATATTGATAGTCTTATATTTTTTGGAATTTGAAAGGGCAATTTCATCCAAATATTCACCCAATTTTTCAAATGTAATGGTAGCATGTACTAAAATTAGGTGCAAGATTTTGCCAAAAATTAAAACGCTAATTAACATAACGCTGAATAGGATGATTGCAAGAAAGATTGGTACTATTTTTCATTACAATTGAAGTGATGGAGCTGCCATCGGCCATAACTTTTGGAAAATTAATCTAACGTACTTGAAATTTTTACTGGAGGTGGCTAACTTGGAAATCATGAGATTCCTTATTTTTCAAAAACATTGAAAAACTATTTTGTAATTAAATTTCAATTTAGCTCATTTGTCACACTTTGCATTTTAGGGTTTTTTAGTATTGAAGAGTATCCAAAATGAATGATCTAGAGCTATAAATTTTGTAGTCTATTTTTATAATAGGAAGATATGTGTCTATCAAAGAAAATCTAAAAATGCATTATTTTATGGACTCCATATTTGTACAAATAGGGCTTCCTTGGGGGTGCACTTTTGAACATTGAAGATGGTTTTAACTTCCATTTTTTAGTGAAATGTGATCACTATCAAATCTTTACACATGGCCAATTTTTAGTTTTTTTGTGTTCATGATTTTCTAATTATTTTTAATTTATACATAGTTGCATCTATTTTTTGTGGTCAACAAATTGTCTTTTTTTTCAAATAGTAATTTTTTAGTACTTGCAAGTAGTCAACGATACTATTAGCCATCATTTTTTTAAATTAGTGGTTGAGATTGTTTTGTTTCATAGTACTTGTAGTACTCATAGTATTGAGCGCAGAAACTACAGTTTTGGCAAAACACTATCAAAATCATTTAGTCTTTCTTGCAACCACCTTATAACCAAGAAATGGTCCTCCCATAGTGATAAAGTATTATGCCTCCCTAGATGCATGGAAGAGACTTTCAATTAATCTAAGGTTTGGGGTTGGTTAATAAGCCCTATAAGACCACTTTGTTCATTGTAGTGGCTCATTTTCAAGGATGCAAAAAGAACCTTGCCTTATTGGCAAACAATGTTAGAGTATCACCACCAGGCCTTACCAACAACCTCAACAATGCATTAGGGTCTTGCTGTGCTTGTCCAACCCCAAACGGCTCCACAACAACACCTCTTCACGGTACAAGTTATGTCGTTCTTCCCATCACTCCCACATTTGCTTGGCAATAAAGGGCCTTTGTAGAGGGTAGTTTTTTCACTCATGCTATCTCAATCAACTTTGACTAAAGCCTCAATGGATGTAGACATGGACGCAACAATAGAGGCTAGTGGAGGGGCATGTGAAGAAGGAGCAAAACTTCTATGGGCATCAAGGTGACATTTGCCATGACCTAAAGCTTCCATGGCAATTGGATAGTAATCTCCGATCCAATCTTAACCTCTAAAAGCCCAAGGGGTTTGGACAAAACACAAATGTATTTTGAAATATAAGTTCTATAACTTTTTTGAAGTTTGCATCAAAGAAGATAATGTAAAGCATGAAAAATAGAAAGTATCCTTACGGTCAAAATTATAAAATTATTTTTAGATTATTTTCAAATGAATTTTGAAGATATAACTTCAAAAATTCAACAAAAATATAATTTTTACCTTTAGGATTTGATTTGATTTGATTTGTCAAAATTGCGATTTCTATTGATTTGTAAAAAAAGGCATAAGATCTAGAAATGAAAACACCAATACTTTCCCCAAGTAGTAAGTTTTTCAACACTAGCCAATTCTCAATACTTTGTTCTATTTTTCTTATAATTTTTTTTGACCGTAGCAATCTCAGTTTTGAATAAAAATATTGAAAGACAATCCAATATTTTGAAAAAAAAAAAAAAAAAATTGAATTTTTTTTTTCTGAAAATTTTGCTTGAAGTTGGGCATCAACCAGAAAATGGGCTTTTGAGAGCTTAAGGGTTAATGGGTGGTTGGTACAGGGCATTAGGTGGCCATGGCACAGCCACATTTCATATAACAATACATAACATTGTTAACTAGTTAACTTGCCTTGGAGGTATAATTTGCCCCTAGATACTTGAGGAGAGAATTCACTTATAATGTGAAGAACGTCAATGGCTAGGTGTGAGCTCCCAAATTGTCACTTGGGACTCGTAGAATTATTTTTTTGGAAATTTGCAATTTAAAGTTAAGAAAAATATACAAAAAGCCATAAAAAGAGTGTAGAACCAAAATAGGGTTGTAACATACCCATTATAGTATTTGGTCTAGATTTGTGTTTAGACTTAGAAACCCACCAAACCTGGCCCAAAAATAGGTAGAAAGAGCTAAACGGTTAGATTTGTAGGGTTCAAGTCACATAGGCCCAAAAGGGCTAAATCCCACCATCAATGTGGCAATTCATAGCTAAATCGGTCCGAGGGATCCACAACGAGGCCACTAGGTCGGGTCCTAGAGTTAGGTTTAGAAATTCCCCAAAACCCCGATTGTTAGCATGCACGAGCCACTAACGCAAGACCGGGCCCATGGAGGAATCTACAGCCCAAGGATGGTGTCCTAGGGTAAATCCCATGCCAGGAGTCCAACGACAAAATCGATTCGCCAAGATTCCTCTATCTGCAAAAGATTCCTACACCATCGATAAACTTAAGGAGATGACCGATTCATCTCCACTGACCAATTGTAACAGGTACGGAAACGCACCTGCACATCTTTCATGTGAACCCATGAGAGGTCCTGTGAAAAATCCCGTCATCTTCCGACTTGCAGAAGAACCTTTTGCGGGTGGTCAACCCTGGTAACCTCCAATGGGAATTTCATGGAAATTACCTAGGTTGCCAAAAAATCTCACTAAAAATTAGACTAGCTTGTTTTATGTTAATAACGCGTTCCGTGAAGTTTCGCGACATTCCGATAGCAGCAAGTACCCGAACCAGTGAGATTCCTCGAGAATTAATCACGTGGCGAGGCCCCCGCCACGTTGACCGGCATCCCGGGACCATACAACGGCGGAACAAAGTCAACCAAGAGTCTTTTCCGACTCCCTCACACCTACCGGAGACCCTAAGCTATTTACATTTCTCAAAATAGGAGACCCCCAATATCTAGGATTTTACCACGGTTTAGTTTTTAAAACTAAATTAGCCTACGATGGTTTTTTGTCCTTGGTACGGGTGTTGGGGGGTCTTGGACTAAACACGGCGATCTGGATCCAATGGCGCAATCTGTTTGACAATTGGAGTAAAGCTCCAAAAGTTAGGAGGTTGGTCCAACGTAGATAGATAAAAGTAGTTTTTTAGGGATTAGGATGAAAATCTTTGAAGATGAGGATGAAAATCCAAGTTGATAAGGTTACTTTAGAGCTCTTGAGGGGGAGGTGGGGCCTTGGAAACCTATTTAAGGTCCCCATTTTTCTCTCTTGAACACCCCCAATACTTGTTTTTGGGTCCGTGGGTCCAAGTGATCTTGGAATTTTGGGCATTTAGGCCAAAGAAACCTCTACGGTGTTTCCGGAGCACTTTTGGCTCCCGTTGTTGTTCTATTTGCAGCTTTTGAAGGTCCTTGGAGTCCTTCTTCTCGTTCACTTGTACTTTGTGTGTCTTCTTGAACATCTTTTTGTCACATTTGGAGAGTTCTTTGTAAAGTTTGTCTTGTGACGTGCATTAACCCCGGAGTGACCCCCCACCGTACCTTGGCGATGCCACTTTGGGGGGCCTTTGGTGCATAAGTCTCTTAATGCTCTTATCTTGCGTGTACGTGTGCCTCAGAAGTGAGTTCTAACCATAGTGACCCTCTTCTTTGTTGTTGACGGGTGGACCCCACCCCTTGGGGGACGGCGAAGCTTTGACCCTGTGACCACCTAGTCCTAAAGAGTGTGTTAAAACGAGTCTTAGACGGCGGAGCTTTGAACCTCAAAACATTGCAAGTCCTAAAGTCGGTGTTAAAACCGATTCTACGGCGAAGCTTTGGACCCTTGTAGGTTTAAGTTCCAAAGTTTAGTTCCCAAGACCTTCTTAGGAAAGGTTAAAGTTTAGCTCCCAAGATAGCCCTAGGTGGTAGAAAGGCGGACGGAACACCCCCTCGTCATAAGCTAGCTTGGTTAGAAAGTTTAAACGTCCAGTTCTTCCCCCGACGGCAAAGCTTCGACTTCAAAACATCACATTTAGTCTAGTCTTTATTTACCTTGACCATAATAAGTAGCGTCCAGTTTAGATTTTTTTAGTTGAGTGGGTTTCCGTATGGGAACCCGAGGTTAAGGAGGGAAGTAGAGAAGCCAAGGCCAGCCAACCAGGGCCGAGTACCGGACCCCAGCCAGTGGATCCTAGCAACGGGCGACCCAGACAGCGGGCCACCCAGCAGCGGCGACCCAGACAGCGGGCATTGGGGGTGAGCCAGGGAGTTCGGTGGCGAGCCAGAGAGTTCGGAGGAGCCAGGGAGTTCGGGGGTGAGCCGGGGAGTTCGGGGAAGCCAGGGAGTTCGGGGAAGCCAGGGAGTTCAGGAAGCCAGGGAGTTGGGAAGTCCAGGGTAGGTGGGTTGGGGGGTCCTTACCTCAACTGGTTATTTGTTACTACGAGACGATGCTCTGCAGGGCCCCACCATATCTTTTTTTTGGGGGGGGTTCTATCACACTAAGGTTGAAATCTGGGAGTCTACTTAAAGGCTGACAAAAAACCAACTCAAGACTAAAGGGAAGAGGGAGGAAGAGAAGTCGCCATCCTACACGTACATACCTGCATCAAACAACTCTCAACTCTCATCCAAAATCACACCTACACACAATGGGGGGAGGTTAGTGAGTCATAGAATTAAATAGGAGAAAGGGGAGAGAGACGATAAATAGTGCCCTAGGCTTAGCTAAATAGGTGTTAGAAGGGAAATCTCGAGAATTCATAGTAACCATTAGAATATAGGATTAGGATGACACGAAACAAGGTTGTGTAAGAGGTTAGGAAGGACATTAAAACTTCTTGGGGTTTGAATCTATAGTTGTAAGACACCCATCAAAGCTTAGGTAGAATAGTGTTAGTGTAGAAAGAGAGAAAGGGAAAGAAAAGGAGAAAGAAGGAAGGAGGAAGGGAAAGAAGGAGGTTAGATCACACGAGATCCACAATTTTTTATAACATAAGCGGTAAACTTGGGGAAAAATTCCCACGACCCAAGGACCACCATGGAGTATGGAAATGGGCGCGCGAATGCGGACGAATGCATTTCCGACACCGGTAGTGACGAGGTAAGTCCTTGAATCAAAACTTGGTGTTTCTCCTTATTAGCATTGATTTTTTTCCTTAATTAGCCTATTCAAGTGAATAGTGACCCAGGATAAGTCAAGATAAAAATTTAGAGCTAAAAGTAGGAGTACAAATCTAGAGTTAAATATTAGGAGTAAAAATTGGGAGTTAATTTCAGGAGTAAAAATCCAGAGTTAAATATTAGGAGTAAAGATTTGGAGTTAAATGTAGGAGTAAAAAATCCAGAGTTAAATTTAGGAATAAAAATTTAGAGTTAAATATTAGGAGTAAAAATTTAGAGTTAAATATTAGGAGTAAAAATTTGGAGTTAAATTCAGGAGTAAAAATCCAGAGTTATATTTAGAAGTTGAGAATTAGAGGAAAAAATTAAGCTTAGGGTTAGCCATAGGGTTGAAACTTCCGAGAGAAGTGTCAAACCTCCAAAAGTTGTCTTCAATACTCATAGAAGGAACGTAAAGGTTCCCCGCTCACGTAGTTAGGGATGTTAGAAATGACGCCAACTACCCAGCCAACCCAATACATAGGATAGACAATTAGGGAGTTAGGAATTACCAATCACCTTTGCTCATTACAGTCAGCTTGTTAGTTACCCATGCAATTCTAGTAGTATTCGCTGCCATCTACGACACTCAGAAAACGTTAGCACAAAAAGATCCATTGCTTGGAAGGTACAGTGGATCGCGCTCACAACACCCTCCTATATTTAAAAGGTGGATAAAAGCATAGAACCTGGTCGGTGTTCGCCCGATTACCGAGGGTGGGTAATCTTGCGCCCACACTAGGCAAAGCTAATTTGTATTGGATTGTCACTGTTGGATTCTAGATAATGGATTCTCATTGGTTGGTTGTGGCTTACTGGTGCTGATTTGATAAATTTCCACACCAGTGAGCTATTGCTTTTGAGGGGAGCAAAAGGGAACCCCCAAAAGAAGGTTAACAATGTTATGTAAGCGCTTCTCTACCTACATCAACTTCAAGAATTGAATCAATGCCCTTGTCAAGGAACATTAATTAAGGCCAATTGGAGAAGAAAAAAGTTGTTGCAATCTAAATTTTGGTTTGAACAGTGCCTAATGCATTGTTAACATACTCCACATGGTGGTTTAGCAAAATAATATCTTCGTTGTGGATCAGAATCACAAATGTGCATGTAACCCTCTAGACTCATTTTTTGAGGCGGTGTTTCAAGCAACTTCAAATGAGTCCTTAACATTGAAAATTTGTATTTTGTGGTGATTTTTTTGTAGGTTTCTTTTCCTTTCTTCTAGGAAAATATTGTGTAGTGTGAGAAGTAGAATTGGCATGATGAAGCCAATTTCACGAGAGAAAGTAAGAGATATTGTCACTCTTTTGATGAAAGGTAAGTGTACAAGAGAGGTTGCAAAGTCTTTTGGTTTCTCACATAATACAGGGAACAGAGTGAGGAAGAAACATTGTAGTAGATTAGAATTGCCAAAACAAGGTGCTCCAAAGATTCTTACCGCTTCAGAGAGACGATGTGTAATGCGTTTGGTCATTGTTGGAGGACTAGAAACAACAATAAACGCAGCAAAAGTGTTGAGAGTGGATAGAGAAGTAGGATTCAGTGATAATACATTGCATTATGCTTTAAGAGATGCTAGATTGAGTGCTCATGAAAAGATGCCAAAACCTTCCTTGTCACAAAAAAATGTACGAGAAAGGCTATACTTTGCATCAATTCATAAAGATTGGACAGCAGAGGATTGGAAGTGAGTTGTATTTAGCAATGAGACAAAGATAAATTGTTTCAATTCAAATGGGAGGACTTGGTATTGGGTCAATGACAATGAGAGCTTGCCTAATCATGAAGTGAAGCAAACAGTGAAGCATGGTGGAGGGTACTTAATGCTATAGAGTTGTATGACTATAAGAGGTGTAGGTGATTTACAAAAGGTGGATGGGCGTTTAAATGCAAAGGACTATATTTCACTTTTACATGGAGATTTCTATTTGATTTTGGAGAGATTAGGATACTTCAACCTTGATGAAGTCATTTTTCAACATGATAATGCTCCTATACATAGAACAAACATTGTTCAAAAATGACTTTTGGAGCAACCATTCACTATTTTAGAGTGGCCAACCCAATCCCTGGACCTAAATTCCATCAAACATGTTTGGGCAATTCTCAAACATCGTTTGAATTCTATCCAACTCCTCCTTTAGGTCTTTTATAATTATGGGAGTGTGTGGAGGAGTTTTACAACCATTACTACAGAGCAGTGTGAGAAATTGTACGCTAGCATGCTAGATCAAATTGCAATTGTTTTGGTTTCATATTCTCTACATTGTCACTTTTGTAAAGGGTAGTTGCAAGAAACACTTGTCCTATTCTTTGTCCCCTTGCCCTTAGACAGATACTTTTTGGCTCATAACTTTTGAATACTTTGTCTAGTTGACTTGAAATTTGGAGTGAAGTTAGTTACAAAAGTTTCAAACATTCTGTAATTTTATGAAATTTTTAAAAATTAGTTTACTATTTTTAAGCTGCCCCCAATTGGATATCTATCTTGGGCATTTTGGAGGGTTTTAGTCCTATTTTCAATCCCAAAATGAGAACTGGAAGCCACAAATTAGACATGAAGGAGGTTTAGGGTCCTTACAAGGATTGATGAGGAGATTTTGTGAAAAAATGAATACTAGAGTTGCTCACAGGGGCTCAATGTGACCTTCCTTTGCGCAGAGGCTACAAAGAGGAAAAAAATTTCCTTCATGAATTTTTGGTGCAACTCTTTTCTATTTTTTTTATGGAATTTTTTTGAATTTTTTTTGAATTACTAAAAATGGAAAACTCCACACACACCTTTTCTGCTATTTTCTGCTCCTAGTAGCTTCCATAGTACTTTGTAGTAGTCTGTAGTACTGCATAGTATAGCATAGTATTAAATTAACGGTTTAGATCTGCAGGCACCTAGAATCGAGAGTTCAGATTTTCCGGGACGTTGCTAAAACGTAGTATTGATAGTATTACATAGTACTGCCAGTTCTGTGGCCAAAAAACGCAATTTTGGCCAGAAAACGTGAAATGTTTCTTGCAACCATCCTAAACCAAATACTCACATAGACTCATTTCTTGAAGTAGTTGCATTGCTTCCATAGTCAGTTGCAATGCAACGGCTGGCGATGCTCTTATGGTTCACCCCACCCTTTAGAATTACCATCACTTCCCATTGGATGCTAAACAAGAACAACCTAAAGGTGGCAATTTGATGACCCCTTCACTCAGTCACTCAAAGCATCCTCAGTCCGCCATGTATGGATGCAATGCAACCATATAAGTTTCTGAGCGGGTTACAGAAAAGCGACACAAACCTGCCCCAGTGCTAAGGGCACCTTCCACGTTACTTTCACGGGAGTGGCACTTCTTGGCTCCCACACGACAAAAATTGATCCTTTGCCCTCCAAGCTCCTCTGCAGGAAGAACTTTGCCAGCGAAGCAGATCCCTCACCCTCCTCATTTCCTGCATCGTTGCATTCTGTCTGTCTTCTCTCGCCCAGTGGGCCATTTCACCGGAGTTTGCATTATTTTCTGGACTTTTCAAACTTCTTGCAAGTGCTTAATTGCAGACTTGGGTCCCAAAAGTGATCGATCAATTGTGGTAGTGTATTAATTGTGCGGTATCTTTGCAGTCAATATACTGTATATACATGATAGGTGATGGTTAGCTGTGTCTTAATACGACTAGCTCTCAGTCTCTCAATTTCAGAATAATTGTAGTTGCAAGCCTCATTGATGGTATGCTCTGTAATTGGCATGTGTGTTGATCTTCTGTGGTGTACGTGGTCGAGCCAGTTCTGATCACTAATTTCGCTAATTTCGGTGAATTGCAACTTACAGCTATTTGTATTGATTACTGTGCTTGGTCGATTCGGTAGAACCGTAGAGGGTCGGTCATGTTGGAGTTTGCATCTTAAAATTTTATGTTCCCATGAATTCGTGCAGGAGCTGCTACGAACGTCCAGAATCTGCATGCGCGCGCTAGCTAGCTGTACGTGCGTCAACTTTGCAGGTGTTTATGTTTCGATCGATCGATCCTCTAAGTAGCTTCAAATCGATCAGGGCAATATCGAGGTACCAAACTCCGCATTTTGCACTGGAACATCTTTATGCATCAGATGTGCTCACTCGATTTGAGATTTGAGTAACAGTGCGACTCGAATTTAGTATAGTAGATCGCTACACGCTGTCACCGAGCCGTTTAGGGTTCCAAGTACCGTCGGCGGGTTGAGGCGCCTGCGACGGTAGGGGGACACAGTAAAAAAAAAGGGGGAACTTGAACGCACACTGCATGTACTGTTGCAGTGCCTGTTTATCGGCGTAGCATTGAGGATGCTCTCACTTCCGTCATCATCCATGACACTCTGGAATTACCACGGCACACTCCAGTTCTGCTCAGTCAACAAATTGATTATTACCTACAAGCAGCGATTGGTCCCCCCCAGTTGACAATGCCAAAATTACTGGGAAGGATTCCCAATTTTGCAGTGAACTTGGTCCACTCTGACTTGAACTGGCTGACGTAAGTTCCTCCATCACGCACGTTTCACCCTCCCCCGAAATGGCCCACAAATGGCTCGTGACCTTTCCTCCTAATATTGCAAAGCAGGAGGCCGGAGGGCCGGATATCCCACCCTGCAACATGTCCACCAAAACAGCCTGATTCTTGGCTTGCACGGGATACAGTAGAGCTCAGTTGGTTCTCTGCAGATGCCCACGCTGCCCAGCCCCGAGTGGGGAAGCCACAGCGGCTACAAGTCAGGCTCCCGGCGACCCGGCCCGGTCGGCTGGGGGTGGATTTGACCCCCTCGCTCGGCCCTGCGGACAAACCCTGTTTTTTGCACATGATTTTTTTTTCAAATTTTGAATTCATATTTGCGATCACAGACCTCAAATTTGTTGAATGTAGTCAAGAATATATCCTGGAACGGTCCAAAATAGGGGGCTTTTTTTACATACACCCCTGGTAAGGCCAAGCGAGGGGGTCAATCCACCCCGATTGCCCGGTTGAGCCTATAGTAGTGCAACGAGTTTACTCTTGGGAAAAACGCAGGAACTTTTTATTTGCTACGGAAAAAAAATTTGTGCAAATTTTGAGTTCATATTTGCAATCAAAGACCCCAAATTAGCTTTTAAGGGCTGGGGTAAACTAACCCCCCTCACTTGGCCCCTCGGAAAAACAATGAAAGATTTTATTTTCTATGCACGATAAAATTGGAAAAATTGGAATTCATATTTGCAATCAGAGGCCCAAAATTAGATAGGAGAGGTGTGCAAGGTAAATTCATCAAGCACAAAATAGGGGGATTTTGTTTTTACTTGCACCCCTAAAATGACTTGGAAGGGACCAATTTCACCCCGATCGCTAGGAGAGGTGTAGAGAAATACAATTAGCATGGCACAAAATAGGGGGCTTTTTTTTACATTCACCCTTGGAGTGGACCTCTACAAAAGGCTCGTTGCACTACTATAGACTTGGCCCCCGGCCCCTACAACAAGGTTCTTGACATAGTCCTAAGCTTAGTCCCAATGAGAGTCCCAGACTACATTAACTGCACAAGATTTTCTTATTATGTCATTTACAACACTCGGTCTTGAGGGGTCAGTCTCAGACTACAGGACCAAAAAAGGATTCTTATTATTTCGTTTTCCCCAACTGAACTTTCCCAATTTCTGTTTGAGGAAAAAGATTTGATTACCCTACACAAAAGTCAGATTCGGCAGAAATTAAGTCATTTTTGTAATTTAAAAAAGTGTCATGTGTCATCTTGTGAATGGTTTGAGGTGACGTGTCCCCTTGAGAATTTGACATGAAAATTCAATCTTGTTTGTGGTGCTGAATCAGACATATTCATTACACTAAATAGTGAAATTAGGTTACCCCACACTAATTTCTAGACGTTCTACACTATATAAATATTTATTGTTTCTTTACAAAAATTTACTACTTTTGAATTAAGTATAGTTGTAATTGGGACTTGTGAACCTCCGTTAGTCCATGTGTACAAACAAAAATATTTGTAGAAGTATTTATTGAGTTTGATGGCTTGTAAAGTAATTTTCTAGAAGTAAGGCAATCTAATTGTTAAGGCAACCTAATTCACTATTTAGTGTAGCTTACTAGTTGGGATAGTCACTGCATAAAAGTGATGATTTTTGTTGGACTCATAAAACAGCTACCCTAAATGAAGGTCAAATTGACCATAAAATTAATGAGTCATTTTTATAAATTAAAGAGTGTCACATGTTGTCTTGTGAATGGTATGAGAATCTGACAAGGAAATTAAATTTTAGTAACCTGAGTGCCGAATGAAACCTTTGTGTACAGTATTGATGTATAAACCTACAATGAAACATATAAGAGATGAATAAAAGAAAATGCTTTCACAATCCCCAAAAGATTAAAAAACAAAACGAATGTACTATTCTCAACAATTTGTGTAAGAATTCTCAACCAATTCATCTCATAAGAAAAATAGGGATCCTACCATCACCAAATATTTCTTTGCAAAGATTTGCTATAAGGTAGAACCTTTCTAAGTCGATACTCTCGAAGCCAATAAACCTCTCTAACATAATAATGCACAGTGGCCCTAGCTTGGAGAATATAATAAGTAGTAGTACATTGTCATATCTATACATGTGTGCAATAAGGAAGGTGATGTCCTAATATTATTTTTGCCATGTGTGTTTTGAGATTGACAAGTGTCTCTGACAACCTACCCTCAAAATCCAATGTGCATCTTAGACAATGTCATTCACGCAAAGATTGCAAATTCTTGAATGGAGAGATCCTTTTTAAATCAATAAACCTCTCTATCGTAATATTGGCAAGTGGTCCAACCCTTATAATTACTTTAGAGAGGTTTTATTTGTATTATTTTTTATCATTTCATTTTATTTTGGATTATGAAAAAAATAATCTTTAATAAAGTAGTGAAGCTATTTATACCTACGGACATGAAAGAAGCATTTAATAAATATGAATTAAAAAATTATTTCCTTAATTTCTTCAAGTAAAACTATATATATACATGCATCCCCAACTGAAAGAACAAGATCACCTCCATAATTTGTAGCATTAAAGTTCAGGCCCTTTACAACTTCCTTTCCCTTTCAGAAACTAATAAAGGCGCAAACCCATTGCACATTCATTTTCCACCAATTGGGAAAAAGAGATCAATCAGGCAAGTCCAACATTGGCCTTTGACTGGAAGTCAAACTCCTCACAGTACCGTGTATGTAACTTGCTGGACTGTAGTATTAATGAGGATTGAAAGTATGTACTTTAAAGCAAATAATGTCAAGCAACTTAAATGTCCAGGAATGAAGAGCCAATTCCACTCACCGGCTCTTTCAATACGCAGAGGAAGTAATTACGCTTACGTACATACGTACTGGATTACTGGTGCACCTGATCTACAGAAATGGACTCTCCAGCAGCAATGGGCTGGTTTAATTATTGGATTTTGTCAGCACTGCAGAAACACTGATTTAATTTAATTTGAATGAAGGATGTACAATTATTGGTGTTCCAAGTGCCTTGGACGAAAATCCCCTGTTGATTAACATCATGAAATCAGTCGAAGAACTGCAGGAATGCAATTGGTTCAGGTACAGTAGGGTCCTCTGCCTGGGAAATGGAAATTGAACTGAACTTCACATCATCATCCTCTGATGCTGTTTGTGAACAAGATCAGCCTGATGTAAAGCTTAAGTGAAAGGGCAGGCTAACCGGTAATAGTAAGGGTGCAATGAGAAAATTTTCCTTGCTTATCAACAAGAAAGAACTGATCATTTCCCTGCTCAGACCTGGCTTTGGTTACCACGTGATTTTCAAGTTTTAGGGTTTTAGGGTTTCATTGCTGAATGATGATTACGAGGTGAGAGACTCGATAGGCATGCTGGAGTTAGGCAACAAAAGAAAGCAATATTAGAACTGCCCTTTGAAATTCTATGAGGGAACTGATAACACTCTGGAAAAGGAATCACACTGCAAATTGCGAAGCAATAATAGTGAGGTTTAACAAACACTCTCTTGTGTTTATAAATCCATTTAATTTATGGTGCAAACCACGAAATGAAAATTCTTTGAAACATAAATCTTGTTCACGTCCATGGAAACCTCCTTAGCAAATCTATCTAAAATTATTGTTACTTGTTGAAGATTGAAGTTCTTGTAGGAGATCGAATTCGCCAACCGAAGCAAGCAACAATTGAGAGTCAACTTAACCGCAAAATGCCAAAGGACGTTTATTGGCTGATAAATGACTTTAGGGAATCTTGTTGGATGGAAAAGAAAATTTGTATTTCTTATTGGCGAGGAGTTGGAGGGGAGTTGGTCGTATACTTTCGCATCATTGTCAGCAGAGTGAAGGATTTTGAATTGCAACTCCGAACTCTTAGGCCCATCCCCCGCCGTTAGTCTTTCAGAAGTCTTAGGCCCGTTCTTTCAGGGTCTACTTCTTTATCTTTCTCGTTTGCGACAAAGGGCATTTACTCCAATCCACCAAGAGTCAACGTTTGAGGTGCACTGCAACAGTGTCATAGACTATGCAAGATCCACGAGCTCACTTCCACAATCCACATGCAAATGGCATTCAAAAGAAGTAAAGGAACTTGGGATCAGGATTGAAAAAGCAGCACTGCACGGTCAATTGGTCATAAACCAATAACGGCAGATCATCTGAATAAAAATGGCCACTTCTACATCTGAATATTTTCCAACACAACCAGTCCTCTGTCGAGAGAGGTGGTCGGATAGGAAATGATGCACTCGAATCTGTGCAATTGAATGGAACAAATAATGGGATGTTCGATGCGTGCGTCGTCTATGCATCGGCATACTAATTTACAAATCGGTACCTTCCAGAATTCTAACTATGCAAGACTACCAAGAGAAACTCTGAAACCATGAGGAATACATGAGAGAGCCTCAGCTATTTTACAGTAATCTCAGTTGACACGCCTTAAGGTCTTCTTCGAAGTACCACAAAGTCATCAACGGGTAAGGAAGCGGGAATACTTATACAATCGACTGTCTTGCGCCAAGCCGTTTCTCGCAGATGTACACCATGTATGAGAAGGAACTGGTTCAAGGAGGCAGGACAGACCGGCATCCACCGTCCAGAGGGGTGCCTTACGGCACATCCATCATAATTCTCTCCAATCGCGAAAGATAAAGAGACAGGGAAAAGATATCTGTAATTTAACCCTTCGTCCTCATGATGGTAATGGTGCCAGCACCTTCCGTGTGTATCTTCGTGCACGCGACAACAGATTTTCCAGAGAGGCCTGCTCCTGGAGGAGTAGGAGGTCTTTTCTCATCAATGGGAAATGGTCTATCAGTTGGTGTTGGTGGGGGACTCAGCAATAGTTTGTTTATATCATTCAAGGTCACATCACCTTGAGAAGCAGATGGTTTCAACATTGCAAACGGCAATGCAATAGGTATTAATGGCTTCGTTTTGAATCTACTGGGACCTGAGCAAGACTTCCGACCTGCATTAGTTCACATTGTCAATCGTCAATAAAAATCATACAAGTAGGAGAAAGTGTGCACGTTATCATACTCAAATCTTAAACGGGTGCAATCTTCAACGCGAAGGTTTATCTAGGATTTGTATTGAGGACTCTAAAAAGTGTTCAAACGAAATGACTAAGTGGAGCTTTACCAGGAGTAGGGGGCTTTGAGAAAGGAGTGAGAGGACTTTGCAATAGTCCATCTTCTAGCTTTGCTTGCAACTGTCGCGGTTGAGTTTGCTGGAATTGCTGCTGGTATGGCAATTGTAGAGGTGAAAGTTGCTGTTGGGACAAACTAGACTGTGGCACGGGCGGAGGTGGTCGTTTCCAAGGTTGTGGAGCATAAACATCTCCATAAGCACTTGGGACGTAAGAGCCAAGCGGGAGCACAGGAGATTTCCTGAATATAAGGGCACAAACGAACCGTCAATGTCGTTGCACTCATCACACGTTCTTATGATCTGTTATTGCGGTAAAATATCACGGTGCGAGGGAAATGAACAAAATTATCATGACACATACATTTGCACTGGAGCACTGTAGGACTGATTCTTATCGAACGAATGTAGCGACGCCCACTTGTCAACAGGTTGTTGAGCATTGGGAAGCATACTAGAGGTTGAAGCATCTGCAGACAGACATAAGACTCCCGTAAGAACAATGAATACTGACTGGAATGTGTCCCAAAGGGTCATAATAGCATCTACAGGAAATGTGACACAATTTTGTTGCCACAATCTCCGTAGTAGAAGTGGAATACAAGAGGTTTTGGTCTTACCAGTTCCAGAAAACCATGAAGAAGCTGGCTGAACAGGAGAGCCATATGATTGCAACATCATGTCATCGCCACTATACACCGAGGAAAGTGGCGAGCCCTGTTGACAAAGAACGCACGGTCCATAAATTAGATAAACGGTATGATACATACGAGGATATATTCCAAAATACATCCAATTACAGCAATTTGTTACAGAGACATTATTGTAATCCTTAAAAAATCTAACAAGCGCAGGTCGTGCGAGGGAGAGAAGCCTTACCCCATAGGACGAAGAATACGAGGAGTACGAAGAGTAAGTGTTTGTAGGAGAGCCGATGACAGTCTCGTAAGGAGGAGGTGAGTCTTGCGCAAAACCACCTGTGTTGACTCCGGTGAACTGCAGCATGCGCCGCCTCTTGTATCGATCTCCTTGCTGGTCACTGTAAGAAGATGACCCAGTGCTGTCACTGCCTGAAACATCAGAGAGAAATGAAGAAATAATGTTAGATCTTATACCCTTCATATGAAAAAAGAAATTGGTCAAGATTAACTAGAATGTGGACACATAAAGATGAATTACTTAGTACGTTAGAGAGTCTACAAAGATGAATGAATAATCAAATGATACTCCATGATCGATATTCAAGTTGCTTCGGTCACATAAATACCTTGACTAGTGGCATAAGAATAAAATGAAGGAGTCGAGGGCTGAAGACTTCTGTCCACACGTGGAGTTGTCATGGCAAACAAGTTGTTAGAGTCGACCTCGCTCTGTAACTGAATCTGATCCCAGAAAGACGTGGGGATGACTGCCATCGAGCTTGCTGCAAGAGGAAACACACTCCATCAGAAATTCCTCACACATTTAGTATTCGCGTACTACATTATGTACGACTTCTCACTGGAGAAAGTGTTGAAAGTATGAAGAGAAGGTGCTTCGCCATTCGTACCAAGTGGAGACTCAGACTCAGTCATGAAGGAATATTCATTGTGCTGGGACCAAGGCTCCATCTTGCCCCTTCCGGCCATTGATTGAGCTCTGGGAGCAAATTGCAAGGCAACGTCGCTAAGGCTCATCTCTGTCCGGATGAATGCACTGATACCGGCGTCGAGACTCTTTAGCATCAACCTTTATGTTTGCCGCAATGCGTCCACGTTGACCCGTTTCATTAAAAAAAGTTTTGACCTCCAATCTTATCACGACATTATCTACATAAGCACCACACACAATGTTCAGGCACTTGACATACAACTAAAAGTCACCTGACCCGTAGGATATAGTCAGAGAAAAGTTCAAACAAACAAATATTGGTACTGCAGTAATGAATACAAACGATTCCAGCCTTGTCTTCGCGAATCTACTCCATTGAACTGACCGTCGGAAACACTAAAATTTGGCATAAGAACACACTCACTAGTTTAGACGCCGAAATGTCGAACTCCAATGTATAGCCAAGAAACTTCTAAAACAGTTACATACTAGTTCTAAAGACGCATCTTCCGCTACCGGGTTCAAGTATTTTCAGCTCGACGGGACTTCATCACAAAGGCTATAGAAGCCTGAGAAGCTATGGCGGTTGAACTGTCAATCTCAATAAGCAGTCCACCCCAAACGAAGGTCGCATTGCCAATGACTAGTAAGTGATCCAAACTCAACACATCAAATTCCGGAAAGGGAAGGATTGTCCGAAGCACACAGTCATAACGAAATTGGATGCGTAACATCTAAGAACTTGCGTGCTAGAGAAGGAGAATCCCTAAATACCAGGTGACACTCAATCATTTATTCGATATTTCTCTACGTGACACAACTCGCAAGTGATCTTGGCTCTAAACTGAAGAAGGGAAATTATGCAAACAATTTCCAGGTGTTTCAAAAGAAGGGAACTGGTTTATATCTTCCTGGTTCCACTTCTTCCAGGCGAGAGAAATATGTAATCCAGTAATTTAGAGAGTCGTTTCCTAGATCAACTCTTAAATACAGAGGAAGTAAGGGATCTACCAGTCATTGGGACAAGAGCAATGCAATGTCTCCTAGCATTTTCGAAATCAGCAAGTCTCCACAATCAGACCTCAGACATTGATATACAGGAGCAATTTCATCGAGCGGAAGAGATTAATAACCAGTACGAAATACGTCACACACGAAATCTAATGAAGTCCGATGCACCTTCAATAAAGATGAGACTTCACACGTTGATGAGCAAACATTAATGCTCAAACAATTCATGCGACCAAAAGCCATTGCACAGAAACTTCTGGCGCTCATCACTACATCTACGCATCAAATAGATAGCTATTACAAAAAACTTATCATGTGTGAAGAAACTGCCAGCTAGACTCTTAACGTAGTGACTGTCTCAGAAACGCATTGACAAAGATGTGTTCTCAAAAAAGCAATGAGCAAATATCCAGGAGAGAATGGTTTTACTGTAGAGTGAAGTTCTTACTCTCAGAAGGTGATTCAAGACTCGCACTCCCAAGTTCGAGCTCAACTGCGAGTCTGTTCACCAGACGACAATGCAAGTCCTATAATGTAACACCCGACCCTGACTGTGCTCCTCCCTGCAGGCAGACAGTTGCTGAGACAGAAACAAAAACTTTGTCAAATTCAAGAGTTGAAGCATTCTCAAGAGCAATCTGCTACGCTGTCTTGCAACAATCATAACTCTTGATATCAAGTAAAATGATCCGGAGCCGAGTAACGACCCAGTTACGCACGAAGCACTCCAATACCACAAACTAAAGTGCCAGTGACAAGAATGTGCCGCGTAGAGAAAGCCTATTCACTTCCTAACGCCCTGTACAAGCTTCCTAGGCGAAAATCACAGTCAATCTCTGTTACAAGAAGACCCGGAGCATACTAAAATGTCCGAAATGTCTCCTGCATTACGAAATCCAAGAAAGGAACTGGATCACCCAAATATTACCACAGCAAACAGCACCTCTAACGTCCTCAAAACTCACATGCACAAAAATTTAAAGAAGAAACCGGACCTGCACAGAACAGAAAATCTATTGCAGCTTTGGTTAATCACAACCCGTTCAGCTTCGAAAATGCCAGTGCAATGCATTGACAAGAATGAACCGCGTCGAGAAAGTCCAAACACTTCCTAGCGCACTTTACAAGCTTCTTACGCGAAATCGCCGCCAATCCCCGTTACGCTTGTAACAAGAAGGCCCTAAAGCATTATAAAAATGACTAAACTATCTACAACCTCACCCGAATTATGGAAGTCCAAAACCACCGATGAACGTCACAGGATCATCCGACTGTAAAACCTACCACCAGCACCTCAATGTCCTCAGACCTCACAATGCACCAAAAATCTGAAGAAGAAACAGGATCTGCAATGAAATGAGAAACGACCGATGTTTGGAAAAGCGCTACGGGTTCAGCTCCAGACAACCTTACGCACTCTACAATTCGTCCGACTTTCTAAGCTTCCGGGGCGAAAATCGCCGCCAATCGCTGTTAACAAGAAGACCCGGAGCGTAATTAAATGTTTAATGTCTCCCGCATTATAAAATTCCAAACCCCGAAATAAAGTAACTGGATCATTCAACTGTAAACACACCGCCATCGTCCTCAAAACTCACGACGCACCAAAAAATTGAAGAAGAAACCGGACCTGCATGGAACAGAGAAAAACGACCGAAATTCGGTAAATCGAAACCGTTCCAGCTCCAGAAAATCTTTCGCACTCCAATTTCGTCCGCGAGTCGTCTTAAACCTCCTGGACGAGAAATCGAGAGCAGAAAGCGAGCAGGTACAGAAGATCGGAGTGTAGGGGAGTCAAATGGAGACCAGAAAAGGCGAGCAAGAGCTCAAATTGAGCGGGGTGAGGAGACGAAGTGCGACGGGGGATGAGGAGGGGCGTGGGGGAGGAGAATGGGAAGCCGGGAAGATAGCAGCAAGTGTCCGAGGGTCTGGCGAGAGCTCGAGAGGAGCGCAGACAGATCCTCGCAAATTGAAACATGAACTTATTACACAGAACTTGCCTGTGCGAAAGAAGGGCCCGGAAGTCCGTGTAGTTTTTCCAATCGCATCGGATGGATGAAACTCCACTCGACCTGACGGACTACTGAAAGTCGTGGATGATAATATCTAAATAAATCAGTTACAGTATTGAGAGCATCTGTACCCACGGGCGCTAAATCAGAGGCTCCAATAGTTTACATCTATTTTTGAAGAGCCCCTCAAAAATTTGTCCCCCACCTTTGCTCACGAAACAAGCGTGATTAATAGTCAATTGGCCAATCACCAAGCGGAATATAGGATAAAGCTCAATAAATTTAGGATGAAAAGTGATTTGAAAGGGGCATTGCTTTGACACTCTAGGATGAAATGTCATGAGAATATTTTCATCCAAGTTTGGCTAGTGTCAAATGTTTTGAGAGCCTTGGCATGGATGCTTTGAGGTCATTTCACTTGAAGGAGTTCATTTTGAGGAGCATCAAGTCCTTTTGTTAAAGATTTGAAACCTTTGATTAGCAATGCCTTGAAATTTGTTCCATGCATGAAGGGGACTTGTATGTAACTAAAGGGGGCTAATTCCAACCTTTTAAGAATTTTTGGCCATAAAAGGTAATGAAAATAAAAATCTAAAAAATTTAAGCATTGAAATGATTGACTTTACAAAAAATAAAAAATAAAAATAAAAATCACTGTAAATATATTTTTCAAAGTATACAAATAACAAAATTGTAGATATCTATAACTAGCATTCTCAATTGACCTTGTAGGATGTTTAAATATGACCTCAAACAAGAATTTGATTGGTGCATGTGTAGGGCATTTTTTAGGGCACAATCTCGAAATAATATAAGAGCAAGTGAATTTTGGGATTTGAAATTAGAATTTGATAAAGACAATGCAAATGCAGATTTTAGGAAAAAGAATTGGGCTATAATAGAAGAATATTGCTCTATCTTAACCCCTAAAGGACCAACATGCATTTTTTTGCAACATAAAAATTTTGGGCAGGATCTTGTGACTGGAGATTTACATATTTTAGGCTAAAATTTAAATAGAAGGTGGGACAAGGAATATCTTTCATATGCACTAAATTTCACGACGTTTGGAAATATGAGTCAAAAGTTATAGCCTAATATACCTAGTTGTTTTAATGTGATTACATACTTGGTATTACATTGCTAAGCAAGCTTGCATATTTTTCAAATTATTATTTAATATGAGATATTTTTAAGATGGAAGGATAAATTAATCATTAATAGTTCAAAAGTAGTTAAATAGAATTGAAGCATTTTCAATGCTAATGATAAAATGGTTTTACCAATGGGGAGAGCAATTAGTGTATCTATAACAAACCATGTGTGTTCAAGTGATTTTTTGGCCCCCTATTTACTCCTTGACTTGGTTCAATCCCTAAAGTTCTTTGACTGTATTATCACCAAAAACGCTCAAAAATTGCCATTTTTAGTACAAATAACAAATTTTTGAAAAATATCAATTTTAGAAATGCATGACCATAAGATCTTGTAGTGCACTAGATTGAGAAGATGTGGAAAAAATTCAAAAATTTCCGTTGTATAGATTGCAAGATATTAGCGTTTGAAGTGACAAAAATTCTTTTATCGATCCCTGTAAAAAATCGGGCTGCTACACTTCACAAGGTCACATTTGTATTAAAAAAATGTCCAAAATGGTGGTGCTTCTTTGGACTCATTCTTCAAGGCAAGTTGGCTACATGCTTGAAAATTTTCATATCATTTGGAATCGTACAACATATACAAAAAATAATAATAAGTAGAAAGATGTAGAGAATGATTCAAAATACTAAATTGTTAAGAATTTATTTATGGAGTTGAAAAATGCCAATCCCAATGGTTGAAATGTTGTAATAAACAATCTACATCCTATGTTTCTATTTTTTTTCCAAAAATTGAGAAAATTGAGAAAATTAAAGGATTTCAAAGTTTACTTTAGAGTAGAGAATCCATAACTGCCCGCAAACTAAACACCTCATAAGTTTTGACTCATTGATCAAAACGGAATGCTTGAAAGCTTTATACGTCTATATAAATCTAAAAAACAATTTCAAATTTTTATTCTTGAAAAAAGTGATTTTTTCAGATCTGCCTAGACTACCCAAATTGAGAAACAAACCACATATGAAGCCATAACTTTTGACTGATATTTCCAAATGTCTTGAAATTTAGTGTACACAAAAGATATTCCTTGTCCACACTTTCTATTAGAATTTGGGCCCCAAATATAGAAATCTCTAGTCACACGTATCTGCCTAAAAATTTTATGTTGCCAAAAAACGCAGCTTGGTCCTTTAGGAGTTAATAAACTATAATTCAACCTATAATTTTGAGCTTTGTTTAAAAATGACTAGGTTTCTATTGCCGAAAATTTCCAACTCAAACAACATACAAAATGATTTCTAGAATAGATTGAAAATGAATTGAAATGGCATGTTTTTCAACTCAAATATTTATAGAAAATATATTTAGATGACCACTGCATCATTATTCAAGAAAAATGAACTTTTAAAGAGAGTTATTTTTGGCAAGTTTTTGTTTATTTTTTAGACAATTTTTTAAGTAGCAAAATCTATTTTTATTTTATTTTATTTTCCCTTTCTTTAAATTTTAGGACATAATATAGGGGGTCTAAAATCTTAAAACACGTAGTTTCTAATGGAAACTCTAAGTGATATCCTCGGGAAAAAACTACACTCTTTGGACCTTTTGGTTTTGAAAAATTATAAGAATTTACTCAATGACCAAATTTGAACATTATCTTTTCAAATAGGTATCTCAATTGTTTGCAAAATATGAGTCTTCACAACTTTCACATTACTAATCCAAATGTAATGAATCAAATCTTTCCATGCAAACATAAATTTATTCTATAATAAGGGAGAATTTTAAAATTCATTTCAAGTTTTTGTCTTTCTTTTGTTGCTCGGGCTTGCACATTTTGTGCTTACGAGGACATAAATTCTTCTTTCATGCACAAATTGAAATATTCCTAGAAAGCTAATACATTCCTTACCTTTAAAAAAAAGTTTCTAAAAGTTGAAGCAAAACTTGACCTCAAAGAACTCCTCCAAAATTCTAAAAAATTAAAGGACTTCAAACCTTTAAGAATTAATTATAAAGTTTCACCTTTATAAATCTATAAATCTTTGTTTTTTCAAATTTATAAATTTATAAATTGTTGATTTAAATTTTTTGAGATTATAAACTAATAAAAAAATTAATTATATATATACTTGTATTGTTATTAATGATAATAATCTATCATAGTCAAGTGGACTTCAAAATGGCTTAAAATCTAATATATATTTTTATTTTTTTTAATATATGGCCTTTAAAGGCCACAGCTGGATTGGCACAATACAACAACCAAGGCAACATGGCGTGATAAGCCCAAAAATTACACACCTTGGATATCTCTGTTTAAAACAAGTGGAAGAACAACCCCCCTTCCTCATGCACTAGCTCAAAAAGCCTCCATACAAGTAATGTCCGTATGGAAAGTTGAATCGGGAGCCTTAAGATTCCATTTGAAATTCCCATTACTTGGCCGTCACCTAAGGTAGTCTTCAATGATTTTGAACAAAACCTAATACATCTTTGATTGAAGCAACAAAGTCCAAACACATCTTAGATGAAATGACAAACAAAAGAATCGCAAAGATCAAAATACTTCTATCTTGAAAATTACAAGTCTTCATTCATCATGGCTTTAAATGTGTAAGACATTGGTTATGTTTTCTCTAATCTAGAAATATTATGCTCATCTCAAGTTGAAAAGGACTCTACATTCTCTCATCACTAGTAGAAACAGTGCTCGGGGGGTACCAAAGAATGGTACCCAAGGCCCATATTGGCAATAGTTTGGTGCTAATGTGAGCCTTTAGCACCTACATTTGACACTATTTTTTACTGCCTCAAGACCATTATTATTCAAAGCCCTTGAATCTAGGACTCTTCAACATCCCACAATCCTACAATGCAATGGGTCCATTTGCACATTCAAATTTGTTTGCATTGATTATGGGACATAAAGCATATGCCACATTCTCAAATATGGTATAAACTTTAATAATAGATAGCTATTGTAGCAAACTTAAACTTTGGTCTAAAGTTCATTGCATCCAAATTTGCTCTGAAGTCCAATAAATTGACCTTGGAAAGTCCACAATGGACTTTAGACCAAAATATACTTTAGACCTTGGATTTTGAATCAATTTTTTTTCATAAATGTCAAGTATTTTTTGAAGAAATTTTGTAAGAGTGAAACTTCTCTGAAGGAATGCATTAAGGTTTTAAAACTTATATACATTTCAAAATACACATTGAGTAGAAGAATTACGTCTGAAATTGTGCAGATATATAAACTATTGTAATACTTGCATGTCTTTCAAATTTTTTGAGATGAAGAGCGTAAACAAGGTTTGTAGGAAAAAAGTAAAAAGATATAATCACTATAGAAAAAATAGAAATTCATATTTTGAATTGCAAAAAATAAAATGTAAAATGTAGCTTTTATTGATTTTGAAAAAGCACTTTAATGTTACAAATCATAAAGCCAATTCTTCAAACTATGAAGCAAGCTTAATTGTAAAAAAATTTAAAAATTTGTTTGATCAAAATTTTTTAATTGATTATCAAAAAATTTAATCAATTGTTTAAGTAAAAGTTCAAAATGATAGTCAATTTGTTATTTGAAAGTGAAACTTGTCAAGGATGGTTACTACTAAACACAATGAAGACAATATTGATTGGTCTTTGCATAGAGTTTCAAACACATGTCTGCATAGGATCTGAAATTTAGGCAACATTTGAGCACCATTTTCATGAAGTGATGAACAATACCACTTCTTGTAGGGTTTTGCACTTTTTTTAATATTTTAATACCAAAATATGTATACAATGGTTTTTCCTACCTACATGCGTACTAAAATGTATATTTCAAGTTGTTGTTGTTGGGTTTGTTTGTTTTTTGTGAGTGGGGGAGATGCATAAGCTTCTGAATATGCACACATACATCCTTTTTCACAATTTTATCTCAAGTATTGACACAAGAAACGCCTATACCCTAATTTGCAAAAAAGCTGAAAGTGCTTTAGAGGTTACTCCCTCCGTCCCAAAATGATCTTCCTATTACACAAGATGTTATAGATTAAGCTCAAAAAGAACTATTTTTTCAAAAAAATTGACTTATGAATAGAGTTTGATGTCCTCCTATTGTTCTGAAATTTTGAGTTTTAAATTAGTTTTCAAAGTGTGGTTTCAAAGTGCTTGAAAATTGAATTTTTGAGGCATTTTTGAAGAGCACCGGTGGCCACTCACTTGATGCATGGGATTGGTTAGCATGCCCATGCTTTTGGACTATGTACAAGTGTCACTAGCTCCCTTTCTCCTCCAACAAGAAGATCATTTTGGGACACTAAATAAAGGTCAACAGGAAGGTCATTTTGGGACGGAGGGAGTATTAAATACCAATGTTCACTGAACCTTCAAGCACACAATATTAGATTTGTAAATATACGTGATAGAAACCCACTAGAAACAAGTTTTTGGGGTTCCCGAAAAGAAAAGAAATCTCACGTGATTGCATTCAAATGCACCATTCCGATTTTTTCCATGCACCATTCCAATTTTTTTCCATGCAAGTACACATGATAAATTCTGCTGCACCCGATTCTTTTGTATGCAAATAACTCATCAGCCTGCCCCCAATTCCTTTTTCTGTATGCCTTCTGCACACACACAATAAAAATTCTTCCTGCGGTTAGTATTGTGAAACTAATAATAAGGGCGACAAACTTTTTTTGTTTTTGTTTGAGTAAGCTTACTGCAACAGAGAGAGTAACGTAACTGAGACACACACTCACTGCCTTTAAGTTAATTTCCGTAGTGAGTGAAATTTTTGACGGTATATGGATGATTGGATTTATCTGACCTGTCCACTAGCATTAAACATAACTTGGCCTGACCTGACCTGATCTGACCTGGCGAGGTTCAGAGCACACGCTGCAAAGATCTACTTTTCCACCTTGCCTAGAGGGGACACCCCGGCCATGGCAGTCCCCCGGGGTAATAAGGTACTTTCCAGATATTTGAAATGAATGGTGAGTTGTGTATGACCCCAACTTACTAGTAACTCACTATTCCACCATCATGGAAAACAGGAGGAAAAAAGCAAGGGATGAGACTTCTGGAGGATACTGCACCCCTGGGCTGACTTTTCAGTAACATTAAGGTTACACATGTATTTTTCCTCCGTCGGTGCCCCTACTGCATCATGACGGACTTCTCTCTCTCTCTAGGTCTCTCTATTGTCACCATCCAATGCTTCTTCTTTTTCTTTTCAATCATTAACAACCTTGCTAATGACATCGCATCAGTGTGTTATCATCAAGCCTCAGTTTAGTTACTGAGGGCTGACTTCCATGTGAAGTTGGGGATGGTGAAGCCCACTGATCAATGATGGAATTGAGACTCAAGTTACTAAGGCTGACTTCTATGTGAAGTTGAGGCTGGTGAAGCCCACTGATCAATGGTGGAATGGGGACTCAAGTTACTGAGGACTGACTTCCAAGTGAAGTTGGGGCTGGTGAAGCCCACTAATCAACGGTGGAATGGGGACTCCAGAAAAGAAAAACAGACTATCATGGGCTATCATAGGCTATCATAGTGAAGCTGTCTTAGTACCTGCTACTATCATAGGCTATCTGAGCACCTGCTAAATTTTTTGAACATGAGAGGATTGTACTGTACAAGAGAGAGAGAGAGGAAGAGGAATCGATTTGTACTGTGTGGGATCTATCAATTGGATAGACTTCTTACTACCTTACTCATGAGAAGGGGAGTCCAGAGGCGGGCAGAGAGCTACTTGACATGGCATCCTGCACAGTCAGACCCTGAGTACAAAAGTGAGTTCAAAATTTGATCATAAAAAAAAGTGTCAGATGTTCTCGTTGCATTGGGTTGGATCTTACGGAAAACACTGAGGGAAAAGGGTGGCATAAACCGCCAGGGGGAGAACCAGTGCTCGGAACCCCCCCACGATGCCCTTTTCACATTTGGGGGAAATACATGGGAATGAATGAACTTGTTATTTGGTGTCGACGATTCAATTTGGAAAATTTGAATTCGTAGTTGGAATGGAGAGACGGACCCCCAAAGTAGGTCATTTGGAGAGAGATCAAAGAAAATCAAACACCAACTCCATTTATTTTTTGTAAATGGAAGGCAAAGTATTAGATTTATACCCAAGAGAATGTGGATTGGGAGGGGGGGGGGAATTCTCCCAGTTGTGCAGAAACTGCCCCTCCCAAAAGTGCAAATTGCAAAAAAAATGTTTGTAGATAGACAAAAACAATTGATGATAAACAACCCCCTTTTAAATGTATAAGAATATATAAGAATTTGAATGTTCATGGAATTATTAACAAATTTTTATTTTTATTTTTTTCCCTACCAACATGACCCCAACACCACAAAATTATAATTCAATAATAGAAACCATGCTCAATCCCTTATTTGGGATGATATGAAGCATTTTTACCTTGTATTTCTTTTGGGGGGGGAGGGGGACATCTATGTGTTTTAACTTCGAAATTAAGATTATTTGATAAAGTTGTACGTATTTTGTTCTTCTTCTTCCTGATGGATTTTGAGTCAGTAGTAGATTGATGAAACTGAAGTGTGCAATTTCATCAACATCTGAGTGTGGAGGGCTAATCAGATGGTTCTCAAATCAGAATGTAAGCTTCAGACACAAGTATAAAATGGAGGTTGATTCATGTTGAAGTCTAACTTAGCAGGCTGGCCCATCCCAGACTAACAAGCTGCAGAACTGCAACAAAGCGGCCCTAAAGATGCGCGGTGTTTTGAGGCTCAAAGTTGTTTCAAAAATACTCGTATCCAAAAGCAACGCTAAAATCTTCATCTCCGTTTATTCATTAACCCCTCACTACCCAAGGGGACCAAAAGTGTCTTCACACAATCTAGCAGTCAACTTCAAAGTGCTGTAACTTTTGCATCCAATGTCCAAATTCAATCAAACTTGTTGGGAAAGCTGTGTATACTAGTCTATTTTTTGTGGTAACATTTTCAGATCTATCCAAGATGTACTGAGTTTTTGAAATTCATTCAAAGTTTGCAAGTTCAATTTGAGTTCACCACACTGCATTGAGATGACTACAACTTTGGTGGCTTGTATCTTTTTCATCAAATGTTAGTTTTTAATAAAAATTTGTTTTGCTTTGTTCCCCATAAAGTCTAATTATTGTGATAAAATTTTCATGTCAATCCAAGTTGTTTGAATGCTTGGGAGCAATTCGAAGTTAAAAAATCCAGACATTTTTGTATTACCGTGAACTTTGGACGCTTATAACTTCTTCATAAAAGGTTTGTTTTCAATCATTTTTGTTGGAAAAGTTGATAATAACAGTCTAGTTCTTGTGGTAAAAATTTCATATCAATCCAAGAATTTATGATTGACTGGGAAGCATTTTAGTAGAGGTAGGTTCAGCCATAGATTTGTTCTTTTGCTACTTTTTTCACTATTTTTTGACATTTCAAAACAATTTTGCAAACACAATGAGTCAATTGAATGATTTATTTTCCACCAAAGTTTTGTCTTTTGGTTTTGAATCACTTTGTAGCTTAAAGTTTTTTCATTTGAGTAGGTTCAGAAATCAAATTTCACCTCCAAATGTGTTTTTAGGAAATTTTCAGCATCTTTTTTCAACACTAGAACATTATAATCTTTCAATCTATATGGTCAAATGACCTTAAATTTGATTTACAACATCTACAACATGCACACTACAAGATTTTACGGTTGAGATTTCCATACCTTATTCACATTTAGACTTTTTAACACTTGAAAAGCAAGGTTGTTTTTTGACATGGTTAGGCCTTGGGCGGTGAGGGGTTAACAAATCCAACATTAAGATCCTTAAGTTAACTTGTTAGTGTACACCCTCTTTAAATTTCAAGGTAAGGAACTTTACCAATTGCAAGATCATGCTAGAAGATCATATGACTCCTCAACCACATGTTGTATGAAAATTTAGAAACAAAAAAATGAAAACTCCATTCATTAATGGATGACCAAAACTCTATGTTGCCAAAAAAAACATACTTGATGACTGTAGGGATTAATTTACACAATGGAAGAGGCTCACCCCCCTCTAATCTCACTATAAATAATGAGTTTGTTTATATATTATTTATTTATTTATTTAAAAAATGGTCAATTTTCCATTGCAAACAGTACATTGAACCAAGAGGCTTAGTCTCCGGCAACAATTTCTTCCATTTTCAGATTTTTTTTTTCTAAAACAAAGAGCCAAAAACAAGAACAAAAGAAGCAAACAAAAATGACAGGGTCAAACCAAGGACGTCGGACCCCCTGAGAGTGCTCAGGAAAAAGTTCCCATCTCCGGGGTGGTTCAGGTTCCACTTCATCTGTCTATAAATCCTGACTCCAAAGAAGTTGATTTGAAGCCAACAATGGTGTCGAACGTCCACTTGTCCATGTGGAGGCGCGTGCGACTTTTTGAACTGGGCCTTAAACCCGGTGCTCCAACCAACCCATACCACACACATGGTTATGGGTTGAAGAAAATCACTACATCCATGTACAGTAACAATAAGTATTTATACAGTGTAAAGTGTTGATCAAGAAATTAGTGAAGGGCATTTGCAATGCAGCCTCTCTATATGGCCCGATATCGGTATGACTAACTTTTGAACAGTAAATAATAAAAACTTGAAAATTGTCTCATTGGAAGCGCATCTGAAAAAACTTGGAGAAGGTTCAAGAAAATTCAAAATTAAACATTGGACAAGTACTTCAAAAGCAAGGTAAAAATCTGAAATTATAGAGGTCTTAGCAAATCACGGATACCAAAGCAACATTTGGTCATTGACCCTCCACATTTGGCCATATTTAGAGGATCAATGGCCAAATGTTGCTTTGGTAACCGTGATTTGCTAAGACTTCTATAATTTCAGATTTTTACCTTGCTTTTGAAGTACTTGTCCAATGTTTAATTTTGAATTTTCTTGAACCTTCTCCAAGTTTTTTCAGATGCGCTTCCAATGAGACAATTTTCAAGTTTTAATTATTTACCATTCAAAAGTTAGTTATACCGATATCGGGCCATATAGAGGGGCTGCATTGCAAATGCCCTTAGTGAAGGGCAACCTAATTTCACTATTCAATGCAAACAACGTTTATCTTCTGAGTTAATGATATAAATTCTATTTGTCAACTAGAGGGGAGCGTTAGCATGTGAGCATAGAATCTACGAGTCCATGAGCCTAAGAATTTATATGGCAGACACCTTCTATAGTTCTAGCTGTCTATATTATAGACAGCTATATTATAGATATGTACATTATAGACTATGTTCATGTTCTAGTATATCTATGTTATAAGTACATATGTTATAAACACCTTCAAATGATTGTAGGTATATACCAACAACGAGGTCCAAGGCTCACGTCTTTGCACTCACACACTAGCTAGTATAGTTGGTCAACTCTACATCGTTAATTGAATCGTTTCATGAATTTTTTTTGAGTAAGATAGGTACCCCCAAATGTGCCACTGAACCTTAAACCACCATCTATACTCTGTGTACATCTCCAAAATCAGTTCTGTACCTATGTAGAAGAAATGCTTTTAGAATCAAATGCCATGTTCTTTGGTGCATTGGAACCTCCTTTCACTTGCTAACAAAAACATATGAAAATTTGACTAGTCTAATAATAGTAACTAGGCTCAGTAGCAATTAGTGGCGGTTTTGGGTGTACCTACCTTATATCATGTACAATGGGTAACAAAAATATCCTAGAAGTTATCCATGTTGGAGTACTACTTACTACCATAGCCTAGTGCTCACAAAGCTTACTCCCAAGGTGGTGCCTGAGAGCATCCCCACTCCAACACGGGGAAGCAACACTTCAAATGGTCTGAACCATTGATCTTAGAAAATCTTCTAAGATCAATGGTTCATACCATTTGAAGTGTTGCTTCTCCGTGTTGGAGTGGGGATGCTCTGAAGGTCCTGTTCCATGCTCCGCAAAACAACCAGCAATTCAAATCTGAAAGCTGCATGGCAGCAGTCTAGCTTTTTACGTCATCACCAGCCTGCTGCCAACTGAACCTATAACTTATATTTTTATTTTTATTTTCTTTTTTCTTTTCTGAAACAAATGAAATAGTGTTTGTATTGTTATGGTTATGTAAGAGTTGTCATGTACAAGGGACCAGCCCAGCCAATTGAAGAGGGTAATTGCAGGGGTGGCAGGGAAATCGTACGGAAAATCTCTGTCTCTCCAGAGATGAGTAAATTCGAAGCTCCCCCCCAGGAAACGAAATGCACATGTTATTCACCTGGCAACTGAAGGCGCTTGCAAGGCCCCCCCCCCCCCCCCCCCCTGAGATCAACTTAATTTCTTATGATGATGGAGGGACTTACCCTTAGCTTTCAATTTCAATTGCCAATTGGGGGAAGAGACAAAACTTCAAACAAGCTTGTGTAAGCAAAGCAAAGGCAAAATTCATTAATTTGTAACTTAATTGGGCAGACAGACAGACGACCTCCAGTTGACACAGGCAGGGTTTGGGTTTAAGTTAGTTAACTTAGTGACAAACACTGAGAGCTCAGGAGATGAAGCTAACAGGGTACCCAAACAGGCAGACGTAAACCAGGGTTTAATGCTGACCTTCCTGTATTTATGCAATTCAGGGAAACGATCGTCCCCTGGAATGCTGACCTTTTTGTAATTATGCATGGGGTTCGGGATTTCTGTTGTAGAATGGACAAAAGAAGAAGGCTGATTTTTGGATTGCATTTGCTGAAAACTGGCTAGAAAAAGTCGCAGCTTCAAATTTTAACCAAGAATGATATTAACAAAAAGAAGGTGGGGTAAAAAAGTTTTTATGTTGCAACATAAAATACAATAGTTTTTGTGCGTGGTTGATGCGCATAAGTTAATTACACCTAAAATGGACCACTCCTCAAAATCAACCCCTATTTTTGAAGGGAAACCAAATAGTGAAGATACCAAAAATGAAGCGCATGACAAGGACAAATGTAAGGTGAATTTTGAGTAGTGTGCAACTCTATTTATAACACTATGGAGGTGACAACCTTAGAAGTGAATAATTTTGGATACAATTTGTGTTGCTTTAACTTCTTCTCTAGTGTGATTCTTCATGTGCATCAAATGCATTTTGGCATTTTGGCATCACTTACGTGACACTTTTAGCACCCTACACCTTGCATCTTTGAAAACTTGTAACTAATTCACAATGTGTCCAAAAATCATGGAATCACTTGCATTTTGATTCATAGTTCTTCACCGATATGTAAAAAAAATTCATTCCCTAGAGCCTGTTGTCATGCCACAGAGCTTATTCGTGCGAGTTTAGGTGTAGTTACCATAAGCTTAGTTGAACTCTGGCCCAGCCATGTATGAGTACATCAGCTCGTTCCTCTACAATGCCTGAAAATGTTCCTTTCAAACACAAGAAAACATACAGAACCCAACTGAAACTTGATTCAATCCAACATCGAGAATCCTATGGTCTTGAGCTTTAGAACGTTCAATGGGAATTGGGACTTCCTCTTCATTTTTAAATTTTAAAACAAATGAAACAAGGCTTTCATTGCCAATAAAATTAAGTTACAAGCCTGCCAGCCACAAATTGGGGCCTATTGATAAATTTGACTACTGTAGAAGGATGGACAAGGTCAAATGATTAGCATTCATATTGTTAGAGTTTACTTTCTAAGACTCCATTATTCCATCATTTGTTCTCTCATTTAAAGTGCTGGTTGCTATTTCAAGGCAACCAATCATCAACCAATTCATAGACACAATTGACAATGCACTCTGCATCTGTGATAATATAGGTTATATATAATTAACTTAGTAGTTAGTGAGTGTTGCCTGTGTGTCCAACTTCAATGCGTGTCATTGAAAAATGGACACACTGTTCAATTGAATGCTCCTTTAATCACTCTGGCGTCCCTGGCGTCCCTGCGTCGACAGAGGAAGCATGAATTCTGTTTTTTGTTTTTGTTGACACAAATGAAACGAAAATTTCTTTGGCAAAGAAAAATACTGTAAGCTTCAGTTATTTGAAAGCAGGCAAACTGAGGCATCATTGTTCCTGTATTTCACAAGTTTGCCCTGTCCTTTCATTTGTTTCCAAAAAAATAAAAAATAAAAAATAACATAATAGAGAAGCCTACTCTTGTGATTGCATTGGGATTGAGGACAACGTGCCACAAATTCTTATCAGGCAACACTGATTTGCAGTTCAAGCTCAGACAACCACATTGGGAGCGGTGCCGCATCAGCAGCTCTTGCACTTTCTTCAAACTGCAACTCGGAACTGCAGGGGACTTCTACCTTGGATGAGTTGGCACTGTCATGGGGGTTTTTTGAGTTTTTTTGGGTTTTTTTAATGTGTTTTTATTATGTTAAATAATAATAATAATAATAATAATAGTATTTAATTGTTTATGCTATCATTACTTGTTAACGATCTTTAACCCTTAACCCCTAAAGGACCAAACACCGTTTTTTGACAACATACCGATTTTGGGCAGCTCACTATGACCGGAATTTTTCTTTTTTTTCTTTGAAATTTTCACAAAAGATGTGCCCGAGGAGTAGCTTTAAGGTCCAACAATTTTCGTAACTTTTGACTACATGGTTAAAAAGTTATTGCATGATATGTCATTTTCATTGTTCGGCGGGCAGCCGGGGCAGCAAAAAAAACTTCTTTAAAAATCACTTTTAAAAAAATCTAAAATTTGAAATTGGTTCTTTAGATTTATATGTACGTGGGAGGCTTTGAATCATTCCATTCCGATCAATGAGTCAAAAGTTATGAGGATTCTTAGTTTGAGGGTAGTTATGGAATCTCTACTCTAAAATAAACTTTGAAGTCCTTTATTTAATTCGATTTTCAATATTTTTGAAAAAAAATAAAAACGTTGGGTGTATATTGTTTATTACAACATTACAATTGTTGGGATTGGCATTTTTCAATTTCATAAATAAATTCTTGACAATTTAGTGCTTTGAATCATTCTCTACCTCTTCCTACTTACTATTTTTTTCCTATATGTTGTACAATTCCAAATGATCTGAAATTTTTCAAGCATGTAGCCAACTTGCCTTGAAGAATAAATGCAAAGAGTAACCATCATTTTGGACATTTTTTCAGACAAATGTGACCTTGTGGAGGGCAGCTGCCCGTTTTTTCGCAGGGACAAAAAAAGGATTTTTGTCAATTCAAACGCTATTATCTTGCAATCCACTTGGTGGAAAATTCTGAAATTTTTTCCACATCTTCTTAAATAAGTTTACTACAAGATCCTACGGCTACAAGTGTCCAAAAATGTTTTTTTTCTAAAATTTGGCACTAGTATTAGAAATGGCAGTTCTGGAGCGGTTTTGGTGAAAACATAGTCAAAAACCTTTAGGGGTTAAAGGATATAGGCCAATGTTCGGGGAGAATTGTAAGTTAGTTCATTGTTAGTTGGTGTCTTTGGAGAAAAATTGGTTGGAGTATGAAAATGGAGGATTCAAAAGTGGACAAAAAATTGGAAAGATTAACAACCAACCGGTGAGCAAGAATAAAAGGTGGATATGTAGCCATTGCTTTTATGAAATTGTCAAATTTTAGCCACTCGTCATTTCAAATCCAAGGTTGATACTAAGGTTTGTTGAAAGCGGGTATGTTTTTGGACAAGGTGGATATTACTTTTAGGATTGACCTCTGAAGGGCTTGGAGTCCTTGTATAGGGTAAGGGCATGTATTGCTTCAAGATTGGTTGTGGTGGCCAACCTTTGCTCCCTCATCCTTGTTTGCTTGATGTAATGAAATTAAGAGTTCAATTTCGAAACTAATATATCTTTGAAAGAAGAAGATTGTAGCCTTTACAAATTTAAAATTAAAGTAAATGAGATAGCTAGTGAGAATTTGATACTAGAAGGAATGAACCGAGAGATTTGTTTTAAAGAGAAAATGCAACTAGTGTCTTAAGAAAATACCCGGTCCCTTTCTACAAAGAAGAAGGCAAATCACCAAGGTTGCTCCAATAACTTCTTTAACACTAGGGCATACCTAGCCCTAGGGGCTTGATTTTCAGAGAATTTTCATGATAGCATCTCCAATGCTTAACTATATACCAACTTCTTTATATCATTGTCTTTGTTTCTAAAAGATGTTGTACCATACAAAGTTTGGGTTTGGAATTACAATTTGAATGTGTGATTCTTGTATTGGAAATTTTGTGATTTAAAAAAAATAGTAGCTTCAAGATTGACCATTGCCTTGAGGAAGGTGGAAACTTGTCATTGATTGGTCTTTTGAGCAAGCTTCATGATGCCTTTGTCATAAAGATTGTCAAATTTAATTTTGGACAACTTTTCCAAAGCAAGCTTTATAATGCCCATATTATAAAGATTTTAAAATCCAATTTTGTGCAGCCTCTCTTCAACCCCAAATGTCCTTTAAAGTTTAAAATCACTACACCCCAAAATGCAATTATTGAGGGCTGAAGCAGTTCCAAAAGGAATTGAATCTCCTAATGGGTTCTCTTAGATTTTAGATAAGTTTTTAGGATGTCAAATTGATTTTTTTTAACATTCTTTTAAAGTTAAGGGAATGTGCAATCATAGATTTCTAAAAATATAATTTTTATTCAACTAGTCCTTGTAATTAAAAGTTACTCACTTCTAAATAGAGAATGCTAAAGAGGGGGTAGATGAAAGAAAACATATAAATATAAAATAAAATCTTCATTTTATCCTTCATAGAATATATTTATGCTTACATGGAAATTTTGTTTCATTCCATTTGGATTAGTGATGTGAAAGGGTATGAATAGTCTAGTTTTATAAAATAAATCATTGCATCTTCTTGAAAAAACAATACATTGTATTTGTTTCAAGTTCATTTTTCACAATTTCAATTCAAAAAAACTCCATAGGGTGTAAATTACTTGTTAAAACAATCTCATCGTTAGGATCAATTTCTTTCAATTCCATTTGAAGACTATAAAGGATTTATTCAAAACGCCACCTAATAAAAAAATTATCTTCTAATAATCTTATAAACAATATGAGTCAATCATTATTTCTTTCATCTTTCATTTGGATTGACTTAGTGAATAAAAGTATTTCCAAAGTTTTCTTCACTTATGTTAACATTAGGATTATTATTAATGTTTTTCTTCTTAAAAGACGTATGTTGAAAATTAACCTTATACATCAACATGAGGGGCTTGGTTTCAAAGAATTTTTGATGAGAGCATCTCTAATAATGAACTACACTCCAATTTTTTGATATCATTATCTTCACCTATCAACCCAAATTTTGAATTTGAATGACAATTTGAACATATGCAATTTTAATCAAAAAGGTTGTCATCGATTGTTCATTTGTACAAGCTTCATGATGCCCATATGAGAAAAAAATTTGAATGCAAGTTTGGGTTGCCCTATTGAGACCTAAATAGGTACTTCTAAAACTTTGAAGGGCTGAATGATTCTAAGAATGATTTGATTTGATCATTGTTATAGCTTAATAATGTACTCAGGTAGATTAAAGTAGTCCAATCCATTTTCATCCCTTGTCCAATTCCATCCTCCTCCTTTTGTCCCCAATTCCATTTTAAAAATCATTCAAATCCATTCATTTTGTATTTAAATCAATACATTAATGTTAGCAAAGGCGAATGTGTCATTCCTTTAATGGTGAACATTTAAGTTTCATTGGATACATGGGAGTGCAATTGTGGGTGTTCATGACTCCACTCTACGAATGATTTTGTAATTTTAGGGCATACTACTTAAGAAATTCACATAAATCACAATTTTAATCAGAAAATTAGAATTCCACTTGGGTTTGATTTATGAAACAAACACACACCTCTCAAAAATTATCTGCCCCTCATGGAGTTGGTGGCCACAAGATATTCAGATTTCAGATTGCTAGTTTGCATCGCAATAGGCTTGTCTGCCTTGCTGCCGCTGACTTTTAATTTTGAATGTTGGTTGGTGCAAATTTAGTGGAAATTCAATGTGGCCGAATGGAATTTCCTTCTTGAGTTCGGAATGCGTGCGAAAGCATGGGCATTTCAGTTGGCTTTCGGTTCTACCACTCCCAAGAAACACATGTCAAGATCAGGGTCAAAACACCCGAGTATGAGGCTCTCTACTTTTTAGATTTTAAAGGGTCAACTAGCCTCAAAAATAACACATACTGAAAGGCCAGAAAACATGAACCGGATATTCTCTTACAATTAGATTCTTCCCTCTGTGTCTCCATACTAAATAAACAAACGGACAGGACAGTAATTAAGAACGAGTCAATCCTTTTTCTTGCACGAAATGATGTTAAAAATAAAAGTTGAGGAAAAAATTTAAAAAAAACTCACTCACTCCCCTCCAGTTCGCAGTCATTAAAGAATTTCCCGAAGACCTGCTCGCTGCTCTCTGCAGTGGAGACACACTCAAGTTCGGTCCGCACAGTTCCAAGCCAAAAAAATAAAAATAAAAATCCACCCCAAACAACAAGATTTCGGCGCTGAAATCTACGTATTCGTCTGATTCTGTGCCGAAACCCTGCCTGCCCTCCACTCCGTCCGACAGGGTTAAAATTACCTGACGGTTTCACGACATGGGGTCATTTATTAATTACCCCCCCCCCCCCCCCCCTTGCTCATGACCTCACTCCCTGTAGTTTTTTTTGTTTATTTATTTATTTATTTATTTTTGAAACAAATGAAACTACCTATATTTGGTTTCAAAAGAGGTGGGAGCTTCAGTTTATGTGAAGAAGAAGTAGAAGAAGAAGACCTGGTCACCATTCCAATGCGAATCAATATTGGAAACTGGAATTATGAAATATTGATTGATTCTAATCCTCAGTGAAATATGGCCGCCCAGTTTAAATTTGTGTTGAACCAAAACGACTTTTTTTTTTGCACCAAAAGGAGCACCTCCTTTGTTTGCATTCTTCTGGGTTTTAACTCACAATAGCCCTGAAAGCATTTTGACGGCCTGTTTTAGAGTTGGGCAAAATTGATCCCGTACTGGCTTCTTTCTTTGGGCGCGAGGGCCTAATTCAGACTCGGGAATTGCATGGGGCGAATCCTTCCACCCTGTATCCGATGCTGGAATGTGGGACCTGGGAAGCCTGGGTCGAGGTGGACCGAGTCTTATCCGAGAGCATTGAATGGGATGAAGCCTTCGTAATAAACTGTATCATAACAGGAATGAATGATGGATCACAGGTATTGATTACGAGGTTAACAGTGTATTTAATACCGCATTAACAACTTCGGGCCCTATAGCTGTGCAACTCCAAATAGTAGCCCATCCGCTACCTCTTGTCAAGCCTCTCTCTCTAAGAGCCTCTCCACCAATAGACGGTGAAATGGACCTCTTGTCAAGACTCTCTAAGAGCATCTGCATCCCAACAGTACACGGTGAAATGGTGCTAGTTTTCAACTCTTGGCGTGTTAAAAATGGCTTCCTTGTAAAATAAGCCCCCACCAATCCCGTAGCAAAAGTCCAAATTCCCAAGTTTGGAGTTATTACAAGATGACTAGCACACATTTTGGGCTTGGGATATAGAGCAACAAGTATCCTTGAGAACTCCCTATCGAGCTCACTTGTCATTGGGTAAAAGCAACAAATCAATGCTACTCTGTTGCTAATCACTACACAACCGGACTCGATGCCCATTCCTCCATTGAAAAGTGGTCGAAACCTTTTTTTTGTTAGTACCGTGGCCCAAGTCAAATGCACAAGATATGACATCTTGAGGTGTGGCGATTGAAATTTGATGTAGCCTACATTGACAAACTTGCAAGTCTCTAATTGGTGGGACTCAAGAAACCAACTGGACTTAGCAAACCGCTTTATGGGGTAGTATTATGCTCCTTTGCAATAATTTGTAATATACATTGTAAAGAAAATGTTTGGAAATGTAAACAAGGGGGGTTTGTACTAGTGGTTGTTGTGAGCAACAAGAAGAACAAATGACAATATACGCAAATATAGTCAAGGAGGAGGGAGGGGGAGTTGAGGGTTCAAGATCTTAGTGTAGTGGTATCATTCGCATAAATAATTGGTAGGTAAGGGGGACTAAATGTGTTCCTAAATCATACGAAGGGTTTAGTACCTCTCTTCATTTCTAAGGATTATGTCTTGGGTAAAAATTAGAGAAGTTGACTCCATGAAGAGAATTTGTAGTTAGTCATGAAGAGGATCAAAGTATCAAGGGTAGAATTTTGATTTGATTGGTGTAACAATCATTCGTGAAATGCATTCTTGCTCAAGTGATTAAGATAGAAATTGATAAAAACTTCCCAAAAATCTAATGAGTTCACAATTCAATAGAAATGCACCTTATAGAGGTAGAAGTTATAGAGGATGCTAAATTTTTTTCCAAAAGATTGAAGAAAAGAAGAGTGTATTCCATCTATCTTTTTTTTTGGTAAAAATACATGTATGTTTTACATGAAAATACAAGAAAAGGAAAAACCAATTTTATTTTACAAATAATAACTCAAAAGATAATACAAGATGAAAACAAAAAAATTGTAACTAATTTTATGAAATAAAAATCAACAATGTCAATCAAAATTGTATAAATGGTTTGTTTATTTATATATTGTGGTTTTTCAAATAATGCCACATTTAACTACTTCTGGACTATTCAATGAATTATGGACTTTTGAAAGTCTGAAATTAATAATGGTCATCGAGAGATCTCACGATGTTTTAGATTATCTCCTAACGACCATCGTGAGATCTACTAATGACCATTATTAATTTTGGATTTCAAAAGTAGTTAAATATGGCATAATCGAGTTTAAAATTTAAAAGACAAAAGTTATTTTTCATTCATTGCCCCCTAAACAAAACTTCTCAAGTCTATAGTTGATTCATTTTAATCAAATGATATAGAAGTATGAAATCTAATGGAAATCAAATGTTTTGGCTACCCACTTGGTTTTGAAAATTAAAAAAACATGTATTTTTTTTGCAATGTTTAAATGATTTATATTTAAAAAATATTTACATCTAAGATACAACAATTAAAAATTATTGAAAATTTTCAAAATATAATAAGTTGTTAAGAGTGTGTCCAAATTTTAAAAATGCTAAATATTTCAAAATATACTCCTTAAAGCTTATTGAGCCCCAAAACTTTATATCAGAGTGTTTGTATAACAAGTCTCCATTCTTTGATCATTGAATGACTAAAATTTTGAACATAGGATAGACATATTTTTTAAGTCCAACTCAAAGATTCATATTGTATTTTTTTTGCAAGAAGTAAACATATTTAATAGTAAATGGAGTATATCCTACCACTCTAGACAATTTGCATCCTTTGGACTCAATTTGTTTAGTCAATTCAAACATTAGAGGTACATGAAAAAATATACAGAGATTAGAAGTTGATCATGATTTCATTCAACTTCGAAAGTTACATAAAAATAAAATGAGGTATATCCCATTGCATTAATTGCAAACTTGAAAATTTAAATGAACGTTGAATTTCAAAACTTCCTTAAGGGCTATAATATTGAAGGTCAAAGAGAAAGCATAATGTCAATCTTTGAATTGAACTTAAAAGGATATCTTTCATACGGGAGTCTAAAGCTTTTAATAATCCAATTTCCTAGTGAAAAATGCAGGATAAGATCAATAAGGTTTGTAATAAATGTCATTAAAAAGCCATTGATGTTTTATGTGGAAATTCAATTATGTAATACTTAGGGTATAGAAACACTCAATTTATTTGCAATTGCCTCATGTCATCGAATTAAAAATTCCTCAACTTTTTGTATGGAAGAAAATGAATTATATTTCTTTGGGACACCATCTAAAGAAACTTCACAACAAATTGAGTGCAAAGAATTTGCAAATCTTCACATTTTAGGATTTTATTGCCCTAAGGTTTCTCAAATCTAAATTTTGTTCACAGAATATTAGGCCAATTGTTAGATTTAAAAAAGACAACGTAGATGTGAAAGGTTCGATGGATGACTTCACTGTTAATTGTAGAAACAAAGAATGCATGTATTGGCCAATAATCAAAGTATTTTGGTGGCTACTTTAGTCATAGGGGTCTACATCCCTCCATGGTTAACCCCTAAAGTTCAATGACTATTTTTTTTTTATTGAAAACACTCAATAACTTTTTCTTTTTTTTTGAACAAATGGAAAGTACCATTGCATTAAAAAAGACCAAAGAACAACAGCCAAGCCGAGTCTGGCAAATGAAGATATAAGAGCAAAACAGAAAAAAGGAAAAGCAAAGGGCGGACCAAGAACCAAAACAAACTAAGTGAAGGAACAAATGGTAGGTCCCTTCCTACTCCAAACGATGGTTGATCCACTCCGAAAAGGTAACACAGGAGATTGGAGCCATATACTATCAAATTTGGACCAAATTATATCATGTTATTGGGGGTGTTGTCGGGAATTAATTTGGGCCTTGAGTTGAGCTGCTCTGCCTGAGTCCAAAAAGGCATTCCATAGTTTATCTTGTAGTAGACTTGGGGGCCAAGTGCTCCTTGAGAAACAATGTTGTTGCGAGCGATCCAAATGAGCCACAAGGAAGAGCCTCTAAGTAAAGACCAGATGGTGCGGAAGCTAGTGAATCGATCTAGAATGATAGAACCAAAGATACACTGAATGGTATCGAACTCAATGTGAGGCCCCAATATAGGTTGAGATCCTGATATGTGGTGGATAATCGACTGAGTGTAGTTCCATACCTCTTGGGCTTGTGGGCAAACAAAGAAGCGGTGTATAGGTGTTTCCTCAAGACCTAGTGCGCAACAGTTGCAATTGGTGTCGATGCCAGGGGCAGTATGGGCTCTCCATGAGTGAACGGCAACAACTTTGTGCTAGACGGACCACATTCATGAAGGCTGCGTCCTTAAGAGATCGAGCCTTGTGCCACACATCTTTCCAGTTGGAAGTGAAGGTGGGTGGAAGGTATCCAGCCCATTTTGACATGATGGTGGTCTTTGGTTGGGCATTATGGGTGATAAGATAGCGACCTACAGATGTTGAGTATTCCATGAGTGATAGACCATTGCTCCATAGCCAACGCCCTGGGTCGAAGACCAAATCTTGTATGATGTCATGAAGTACGAAATAGGAGGCTCAATTTTGGCTCTTGTGGATAACAATAACTGCTTCAATAATTGTATTTAGTACAAGTACCAAATTTTTTGAAAAAAACTTTTTTTGACACATGTAACCATAGGACCTTGTATTACACTGACTTGAGAACATGTGGTAAAAATTTCAAAAATTTCCACCGTGTGGATTGCAAGATATAAGCATTAAAATTCATTAAAATCATTTTTTGGCCCTGCAAAAAACTGGGTAGCTCACGAGGCAGCTACACTTCACAAGCTCACTTTTCTATGAAAAAATGTCCAAAATGGTGGTGCTTTTTTGGATTCATTTTCAGAGAAGTTGTGTACATGCTTGAAAATTTTCACATCATTTGGAGTTATACAACATATAGGAAAAAAATAGTAAGTAGAAAGAAGTAGATAATGATTCAAAATACGAAATTGTTAAGAATTTAGTTATGGAATTGAAAAATATCAATTCCAATGCTTATAATGTTGTAATAAACAATATACATTTTGTATTTTTATTCAATTTTTTTAAATATTGAAATTTCAGTTAAATAAAGGACTTCAAGGTTTATTTTAAAGTAGAGAATCCATAATTGCTTGCAAGCTAAGATTCCCATAACTTTCATCTCATTAATAAAAATGAAATGATTAAAAGCTTTCCATACATACATAAATCTAGAACAAAAGTTCAAATTTTTGTTTATGAAAAAAGTGATTTTTTCAAATATGACCAAAATTGCCTTGGCAAGGGAAGAAAACTACATCTCATACAATAATTTTTTAACCATGTAATCAGAAGTTATGAAAATAATTGGCCGTTAAAGAAAAACCTTGTCCACATGTTGTGTGAAAATTTCAAAGAAATAAAACTCTATTTGTAGTGATTTGCCTCAAGTTCCTATGTTGCCAAAAAATGCACTTTGGTCTTTTAGATGTTAAAGAATAAAAATCAAAATTCTTTTCTCTGAATTCTTCCCCTAGACTATCAACTAAATTTTTCAATGCAAAAGTTTATCTTTTAAGAGTCCATAGTGCCAAAAAATATATTTAAGAGAATGCACAATACAATAAACTAGAAAGGCGCAAAAAAAACATTTATTTTCACCTTAAATACTAAAATATTACAATATATTTTTAAATTTACAAAAAATTCTTCTACACATTTCCATACATGTTCAATGCAAGATCCAACGTTTGGATATGCAAAAATCGCAACTTTTTATTTTATTTTTATACTTTACCATAAAATTGGCAATTTTGGAATGTTTTTTTGGGGGGAGGGAAGCTACACAACTTAAAAGGTTTTGTCAACAACTATATAGTTGCAATTCAAAATGATGCCAAGACATCCTATGCATCCTCATCCTACCATATCAAAGCCCTCTTCCAAATAATCCAATCAAAGCTCACATAATACAATTATTTGAATTCACATTTGACAATGAACATTTCTCTTGAGAAGTAGTCAACACAAAAGCAATAAATATTAACCCATCATATAAAACTTTTAAATCTACATATAGAATATACACTAGAAAAAAAGCTTGTCCGCCGCAACGAATATTTGACAACTACTTTGCGACTCAGTGGCCTGTACAACTGCACTATGACTATAATCCCTCTCTGTTTGCACCAACTTTGACGTGTATATTGTTGTAGTTGCAAAGTAGTCGGAGAATAAAGTGTAGGATTATGGGAGGGTAATAGAGTTGTCATTTAGAATTACTATGAGGTATTCTACATATTCATCATAGTTGTTAATGTAGACAACTTTGTAGCAAGCTCTGTAGACGCATATTGTCTAAATTTGACTACAATTCGATTTGAAAAAGACTAGATTGTGACTAAAAAACGCTTAGAATTTGACTAAAAAACAACTAGGATTCAACTTGAAAACAACTAGTCTATGACTAGTCTACAACTAGTAAATAATTAGGAAACAATTGCAACTGTAAAATGACAAAAGTTGTTTCCTAGTTGTTTTGTAGTTGTTTAGTAGTTGTTTTCTAATTGTTTTCAAATCATTTTCCGATTGTGTAATAACAATTGTCCCATATCACTTGTCAAGAGTACCATTAGGTTGGACATAGAAGACTTATAAGTAGTTTTATCCTTTTGTAACAAATTTGTTAATAGAACTATAAAAAATTTACAATTTGTACAATTTATAGATTTTTTACATTTTGTAGATTTTGAAATCTACAAATTCTACAAGTTGCAAATGAGTCACAGTGAAGTCACAAATGAGTTTCAAAGAAGTGACAAATGAGTCACAAATGAGTCACAAACGAGTTGTAATTTGCAAATACTACATAAGCAACCATGTCACAAAGCACATCAATGAAGTTCCAAGTTAGCTACTGAATGAGAAATAATACCACTTTCCCTTGCAACTACAATACGATTAGAAAACTTGTTCATAGCAACTGGAGCCCTTCCGATTATCACCAGTCACAAATGTATAATGCAACTCAAAACTAGTTGCTCTTTGTAGTCTCAAAATCCTTCATTTTCTTCTAATGGCAACCATTATACTTTCCCTAGAAAAAATTGAATTTTGACTTGTTTATAATTAGATATTGTAATTATTATTATTAGAAACATATAAAAAATTCTTTCAATATCCACAATAATTTTTTATCTTTTTTATTGAACTAATTGAAATAGAGACCACAACAAGCTAAAAGCCAAAAATTAAACAGGTCATGGCAAATTGTGATTAAAAAAGAAAATCCATGAAAGTAGCACAACAAATTTTCCAAACTTGCCGTTCCATTTCCATAGATCTTCCTTCTTAAGCGTGATAAGCCACGACACATTTATTTTTTTGTCTTTTAACCCCTAAAGCCCAGAGGGTGTTTTCTGCCAAAAAACACTCAAAAATGCCACTTCTGCTGCGTTCACCTATGAAAACTAAAAAAATAATTTTTTTTGAAATCTAACTATAGGATCTTGTACTTAACTTGTTTGAGAACATGTGGTAAACATTTCATCAACTTTGACCGTACGGATTGGAAGAAATGAGCACTCAAAGTTGAAAAAAAAGTTTTTTTGAAGTCTGCCCTACAACTTCAGCTGTCTTTGACCGGCCTTTGACCGGCATTTGAGGAATTTTTTTGCACTATGGACTTTGAAATTAATAACCTAACATAATGAAGGTAATGTTATATACATGTCACCAAAATTTTGATCCAAAAGAATGTGTGGAACACATCCCAAAAAATCTTGCAATGACACAATGTCAAGAAAAATGACAATACACTATCTTTTTTTGCTAATAAGTTTTCTACCTCATAATTTCAAAACTCCAAAATCCCAACGGTGGATTGAAACATTTATTTATCTTTAACAAAATCCCCCAAACAAAACTAAAAAACACAAAATCTCTAATTTCTATTGAATTTAGAAGACGCCGGTGAGGCAAAGTCTTGTGGGCAATGGGGAAAAAAGGGACCCAATATGTTCCCCTGCATTCCTGGTATGTTCCCTACTGCGTTCCATTGCATGAAAACTCCACCTCACCACATCCTCTTCCTCCAATGCACTCCATCCATCCATCCATCCACCTACTTCTCTATGAACTTCAAAAATTCATAACTAATTCCACAAAGGTCCCAAAAATATGAAACGACTTGGATGTGAATTCCATTTTTCTTCCTCTGAAAAATTACTGAAAATTGATTCAAAGACTTTAGCTTCTCCTAAAACCCAATCAGCTCCTAAAAACAGCATACTACATTACTACATCCAGGTGGTGGTGTTCCATTCAGTTTTTCCTCGGGCTGCCTCTCGTCGTACGACCAGGGGCTTGAGGCTGGAGAAGGCATAGGGAGCAAGGGCTTCACCCGCTGCCCACCCAGGCTGCTGCACTCCTGCCCCTTCTTGCCCTTCGCTTGAAAGTCAAATATTTTTTGGTGCCCAGTCTGGCCCGTTCCAAAAAAATGCAAATAACTTTTTAATCCAGCATCCACTTTCAAAAAAAAATTATATATCCACGAAGCTTTAAGAAAACTACACAACCTCAAAAAATCCCACAAAATTTCATTACAAATTGAGGTCATAGGAACCTACCCGGACCCAAATTGTACCCTGAGGGGACAAACGGGCCTTTAGGGGTTAACTTCCTTCCAAATGGTCTCTATTTCAGTTGTCCAAGTTCAAAATTCAAAGAATTATTATGTCTATTTAAAGAAATATTTTTTTAATGCACTTCTAATGATAATCATCGCAAGATCCAATTCTAAACCAGTCAGAAGCTAGAACTAAATTGGAGGCCATTATGCCGGTCCCATAGTATACAGGTCCCATCGTATACCGGTCCCATTGAGGATGCCCTTCGTTGATCTGCTTTTATTTTAGGTTGCAGCCAAGTTACGGAGCTCCTTCGTCCCCCTCCCAGCTCCTCTTTTTAGCAGGCAAAATGTTGGTGGAATCCGATGATTCCCTTTCCTCCCCGAATTCAAAGCCAGACATTGGAAATTAATAAGCTCTCACCAAATGGTCGGTCGGTACAGGCCTCTTGTTAATCAATGAACCCAAACAGTACAGATTAGTGGTGTTTGGATTAGTTTTAGGAGTTTAATTTAGATGGGAGCAGCTCAGCAGCTAGGATCCTCCCGGCCTTTTGAGAATTGCAGACCACTTTTGAGCTGACCGAGAACGTGTCGACGCCAGCTCAACCCACCCTCATGAGTTAATTTTTTTACGTAATTGTTAGGATTAATCTCTTGATTTTTTCCAATGGAATTATTAATAGTACGATTATACATTTTGTTGGTGACGTCTTGGATTTATTTCTTTAAATTTAGCTCCCAACTGAAGTCAGTGTTGGTGTGATCGAGGCATTGCATTGCATCGGGACTGAGGTTTTAATATTGGCGTGTCGTGCTATTGCACAGAAGCTGCAACTGTTTCTGTTTGGGGGGTTGACGCAGATCTCAATGTCCACTGGGGTGCCAAGTTTGGCATATTGACAAAGTGCGGACGCACTGTAAAGTCCGCTTCCGAGACTTTACTGTTGATAGCCATTTTGAATTGCAGGAATGATTCCTTGGTGCTGCTCATGGACGTGAAGATTGGATAGTTACTATTATATGAAAAAAATTATTAGCCTTGATTACAGTTGTACAATGGTAGTACAGTTGTACAGGAGTGAATAGTGACCATTTTCAATTCTTGGAGAAGCAGGACGTGGCGCTTTCTTGTTGGTTGTCTGTGGCTTGCAAAGCTCCCATTCTTCGAGAATTGAGAATGTCCATTCTTCTCCTCGGGGGATGAAGAATTGGGCGTGAATAAATTTTCACTCCTCTGTAGCTTACTTTCACCTTATTTCATCCCAAGTTATGTCTGAGTTTTGCGATGCCTTTGTCACCTATGCATCCATTGCGGCATTTACGACAATGAATCTTGTTTTCTAGTTTTCATTTTCCATGTTGTCACCTACAAAAGGGAGAGTCACACTTTCTTCATGCATAATGGCTCTTCATTGTCTCCTCTTTTCTGTGACCAACTTCCCACTCTTTATAGAAGTTTGCTTTTTCAGAGAATGTGTCACTGCCCCTTATGTCACAACAAGATGAGTTGCAAGTTATCCATGAAGGATTTATTTTCATTGAAAATAAAATTCAAAAATCATGCTGCAAATGAACATGGGCTTGGAAATTGGAAAACGAATTGTTTTTTCCAAAAGATGAATGAAGTTTGTGCCAAACAAAAGAAAAACAAAGGACTTGATTGTCTAGGCATTAGGCTTGACTATTATTTGTATTAGGCATTCCCTAGGTGTTCACTATGGGTCATCTGACCATAGTGAGTTGTTTTACCTTATGTGCGCAAATCTCAATGCAAGGAGAATTCCATTGTAATGAATTGCAATTTTGTTTATTTATTTATTTTTTGGAACGAAATTTATTCCACAGATTTCGTTTTGTTTTTATTTGGTCGCTCTGTCCTTTGGACACAGACTATGGCATTGGCTGTGTGATTTCTAAATCAAAGTTTCCAAATCCCATCTATAACCGCATTCACATTGTACAATATGATTAGGGCTTGGTTGGAGTAGACAAAGTTTCACGGTGACGCTATTTTGTTTTGTTTTTCTTCTTATAAACAAAATGTGCTATTTTTTTTCAATATCAAAAGGAAATATACAAAATAGTAAAATTAGATTGTCTTACCTTGAAAAGTCATATTATGACTCACTTCTTTTTCTTCTTTTTTTCTTCCCTAAAATAAAATGTGATGTTTTTTTTTACTGTCTAATGCAACTATATAGAATAGTAAAATTAGATTGCCTTAACAATTGGTTGCTTTACCCATAAAAGTTACATCATGACTCACTACACTTCCATGTTGAGGAATATGTGACTCTATGAACCGAAACCGAAACCAATGCACCGATCCATGCCACATGATTATGGGTTGATGAAAATTAGCGCACCCTTGTACAATAACAATAAATATTTATATAGTGTAAAATGTAAAGAATTTAGTGAAGGACAACCTAATTTCAATAGTTACCGTCTTGTTTTCAATTATGTTCTTGTCAACTCCTTCAAATTTGCTTACTTGTTTATTGGGACATAAGATGGCAAGGAACAATACCATCCTCAAGATTTTCCACAAGTGCAACAAAAGCTCACCGCTTGCTCGTGAATCACATAGAAGTTTTCCTTTGGGTGGTGTTTTTACTTTGTTTTCAACATTAACCACTTGCACATCTCTAGTTTAAACATGTTTTATGAATGAGGTTGGACGGCGCCTAGAGGGACGGTTCCTGCTCTGCTGGACTAGCACTTGGCTTGTAGTTTTATTTTTCCTTTTTGTTTCACTTGCTCCCCAAGGCCGCTTGCAATTGGGTGTTTGTATTATTTCCCTTGCAATTTAGGTCCACCATTATTTGTGTCAAAAAACTCAAAAATCACAGAAACCACATGAGGGGTGCTATTATGTGAGCATAGGAGTGTGAGCCCGTGAGCCTAAAATAATACACACTTATGTTGTAGGTATATACTATAGAAATCGTCTATGATTGTAGGGTATATGTGTTACAAATACCCATATTATAGGTGTTTATGATACATACACTTTTTATAGAATGTGGTATCTATATTATAGGTACCTATATTGTAGGCTCAATGCTCACAAGCTCGCATTCTTGGGCTTACACACTAGCACTGTTGAAAACACCACCACCATATTTTATGAGTTTTTTAAAATTATCTTATTCCTCTTTGGTGGCACTCAAATTGATGGTTATTTTTACTTCCTTTTAATTCAGATTATAAGTTTTTCAGAAAAGATAAAAATATAATTCCATTGATTGGTTGGCTTCTTTTCACTTCATTGCAATTGCCATTTCAGTTTGTGCATAAAAGAAAGAAAAGAAAACAAGTCACTAAGCCACAAGAATCTTTGTCCATGTAGTATTTTTTTAGTATTTTTTTTTCTCTTTTGAAAAAATGGCGTTTGTATTGATCAATCCTTGTACTCCCATAGCCTTTTTTTCCCATCAAAACCTACTAAAAACTACCATTTCTATGGCAAAGAGCAAAAAAAACTAAAAATTATTTTTTTCATATATCTAAGAAAAATTTAAGATTCTTTAACCTTACATATTGCAAGATATAAGCATTTAATCCCTAAAGGATCAAGACCTTCTTTTCACCAAAAAACACTCAAAACTACCATTTCTATTGCAAAGAATTAATGAGGTTTTTTTTTTTGCACATTTTATCAAAGGATCTTATACTTAGTTAATATGAAAATTGACTTTGAACGTTCTTAATTAAATTTGTTTGCACTGTCAATTTTTGAGGTTTAAATCCTTATGATGTGGGATTGAGTTGAGAGTCTAGGAGAAAATACTTATTTCAAAAAAAAAAAAATTATTCTTAAATTTCTTTTTGAGTAGAAGTAGATACAAAATAAAATAAAAATCTAAATTATTGATATCTTGAAGATGAAATTATAACGCACTAATTATAATGGTGAGATTGTTCTAGCAAACAAACTAAACCATGTGGAATTTATTTTTAAATTGTAAAAATTGCGTTCACAAATGAATCCTATATATTATTTTTTCAAGAAGATGCTTAGACTGCCAAAAAAACAAGATTGTCCATAACTTTTACATCTTTTATCCAAATGAAATGAATAAAAGCTTTCCATGTAGAGTCTAGCGGCTACTACCACAGATTGTCCTTGTGAGTGTAATGTTATGGGGGCCTTTTGTAGACCAAGTCGTAAACTATTATTTTTTAGTTTTTGCTCACTTGCCCCTCCACTTTATATTTTAACTCATGCTTTGTTGTAATATTTTCTTGCAATAATTGTTTTTTTCATCTAAGTTAAATAAAACATCTTATAAAGTAATAGTTTGGTATTTTATGAAAAATATTATAAGCATACTTTGAACCTTTTCTCAAAGTCACACCAGATCTCTTTGATAGAAGCATAGCTTAGTCATCATCATTGATATAATCGCACTTAAAATTGTTCAAATAAGATTTTGGTTCCTATTATTGAATTCCAAAATCATTTTGGGACAAGTATTGGTATCTAAAAGGGTCTATTAGATTTTCTTGAAATGAAAGTTTTAGACACCATAGAAATAAACTACATATTTTTAAAGTGTTGAAAATAGGTGTAGCCAACATCCACCCTAGACTTTCATGGATGAATATTGTACAATTTAAGCATGAAGTAGTTCATGTTGGTTTCAAAAACAAATCATAATTAGATGTATTTGTCTTACATTTTTTAGCAAAAAAATGCTTAAAAACAACCTTATGGGATGTGAACATGACATTATTTCATAAATTCTATATTTTTTTTATAGAATATAGAAGCTGGAGGTTAGACCCCTTGAAGAATTTTATTAACAAAAATGTTTTCGTTTCATTTTAGATAGGGTTTACTAACTTTGCAATTAAAAATTAATTACTTAAATCTTGAGAGTAGTTCCTATTCATCATTGTAGTTATGTCAAGCTTTGTTTTGTATTTAATTTCATGCAACAAGCAATATTTAATGATCGTGAAACTCAAAATCCTCCATGAATCCTACACAAATTTTAGTGCGGAATCTCATAGGCAAAGGTTGCAAAGAGATCTTTCCTACTCCATTTACTGATGAAGTTTAAGGCACATGTGACCTTAACCTAGTGACTTTGGTGATGAGTTCAAACCTAAGCGGATCAAGAGGTGAGAGACTAACGCCTCAAAAGTATCCCAACAAATATCATGCTAGCTATCTCATGGATAACAAACAAAATTAGGGCCCCTATCAATTTCTATTTTGTATTGAATCCATTACAATAAGGGAGTTATAGACTTTTGAAGCCACAAAATTCAAGGTTTTTTTTTTCAAAATTTCATATTAACACCACAAATAATTTTTAATTTAAAAAAAAGAAGTGCATGATTATTGTACATACAACTAGGCTCAATGCTCTGATATTGAAATGATGAAGAGCATTTGAACTCATTTAGATCCTCTTAAAAATCCTACCAATATGACATCAATTGATTATTTAACATAATGGTCCTAGGGGGAGAGAAAAATGTTTGAAGGTTGTGCTTGTTCCTTCGCCACATAGCTTCTGTGTGCTTGCACTTTCTTTCACTTAGGGCTAAAGCTATAGCAATTGACAACTTTCAAAGATTCAAACCCTTCTTAGAGATAATGTTGTTGCTATTGAATGTTTTCGGTTACATCATAGTGAGTTTCCTAAGAGATTCTAAGGATTTATTTTACTCTAGTTTTTTTTACAAGTTTGTAATCTATATGGTCTTGCTTGATTGTGTGGATGTTTTGTTGCAAGGGTTTAGTTAAGGTATTTTTGTACTTGGTGTTAAAGGTATTGTTACTAAGGGTCTTAAGAATGACTTTAGGCCTATATCTATACCAAATTCACATTCCAAACATTCACTTCTAACACCAAGTGGGAATATACCTTTAGTGGTGTTTTATTTGTAACATATTTAAAAATTATTATTTTGAGTAGTGACATTGAATGTTATTATGTCATTGAAAAAAAGTCTATATAGGATTTGATTTTTTAATGGGGAATACAAGGAAAGTTGAGAGGCTTTCTAGGATCAAGCAAGGTGGTTTTGTTGAGAGGGTGTTAATTGCATGTAAAAAAAAACAAGATAGATTTTTGAACAAGTGTTTATGGGGCCAATAGAGAGAATCACTCCAAACACAACAATTGATAGTTGAAGAAAAACAAAAAGAAAAGAGAGGGCAACATTTGATTTGGTAGAAGGAAGAGTGAACCAACACACTACAAGAGAAAGGGGTGTTTTAAGTAGTGTCCTAGACATCACGTCTTTTAAGTAACGTCTTTTAAGTAAGATTTTAAGTAAAATTTTGGATAAGTGACTATATCCATATCAAACATGATAAGGATGGTAGCATGAAGATAACTTGCAATCCTATAGAGATTTAAATCTTTTTGTGCAAAAGAACAAATATCTATTTCTAAACCTATAAATGGTACAAAAATTTCTTCACAATCTAGGTTAAAAAATGACAAAAGCACTAGGTGTAGAGTAGGATAATAGTAACCATTTTTTATTTCCTTCACTTGGCTACTAAGTGTCATCATATGATGTTTCCAAATCTTTAGCTTAGCCTTGGCCAAATTCAATGGATTTTTCTTTTTTTGTTTCTTGAGCAAAAATGAAAACAAAACCAATTCATGATCTACATTACATTACTGCCAAACCAAACCAAACCAAACTCTTACAATACTCAATGACTCCTTTCTACAACTCAAATTTTCTCTCCACATTTCCAACTTCTATAGCGGTAGCTATAACATCCACTTTTTTTCATTGTATAGAATGTTTGAGACAAATGCTTTCATCTTTTAGCCCTTATACTCAACTTACAGCACCATAAGCTTGACATCAACAATAAAGAGGATTGACTAGCCAAACTCAACCTAGATTGTCACTTTTACTACTTCCATTTTTGCATTGTCTTTCTATTGGCTCACAAGTGCTTTTATTGTTGACGCCTTTTATCCAAAAAGGTGAGAAATCCTTGCCAATCCTTCATCGTTGTAGTCAAAAGTCCTTTTTGCAAATCAATGCAACTCTAGACACTGTCAACCTTAAATTGTTCATATTCTCTTCTAATCCAATTTGACTTGTAATAAGATCTCCTTCTTTGTAACTATTGATAGTCAAAGACAACAATTTTATCCTCTCTAACTTCACAACAAGGTCTTTCTTCGCGTCGATCAAGTGCAATTGGTCATCATAAGTCCACTCTACATATGAGCACCAATTCACATTGTTCTTCTAGATCTCATACAACAAATCCTTAGCCTCGATTGCATTAATCAACCTCATATTTGGCAATTGCATTTGTTGATGAGTAATCATCCACATGAACTCTATTTTTTTCTCAACCTCGAAGTCTTTTGAATAAGCATAGCATTAATCATTGCTTACTATCTAACCAAACATTGATTCAAAGTTTGATTTTTTAGGTATACGTCATACTTAAGCATCTTTGGTGCCAAACATATATTTGACAACCAACACTTTTCATGGAAGACATCTATACTAATAAGATTTAGTTCAATCTACACAAAGATGGATTCACTAGAAGAAATCTGCATTTTTGTTATAGGCCCATAACATGGTAGGTACATTTTTATGGACATTAGGGGCGTCCACATAGATGTTCAAAAAAATGAGTCATAATGGATAGGCCCCAAAACATGGAAAATCACAACAAATGTGGTTTGAATTCAAGAAGATTTCGGAAGACGTCTCCCAAAACATGGTCAGTCTTTTAAGATTATAAAAGGTCGCCATGTGGATGCTATGTGGACACCCCTGACGTCCATAAAAACGTACCTACCACATACGCCAATGCTAATCGGGCGGGTAGTGTCACATGGAAATGTTTCATTTGTTATGTTGTGTGATGTAGCACCTAATGTGGCGGCTAAAATAGTGACACGACAACCAATGATGTTGAAGAGGCATGCCATGTCAACTTACTTTTATAGCATTTGAGAATTCTGTTTTTATTTTTTCAAACGTCAATTGAAACATGTACACATTTTTTGAAACGCCAATTGAAACGTCCAAATGTTTTTGCGGCGTCAACACAAACGTTCAAATGTTTTTTGAGCCATCAATTGAGACATCATCATGTTCATACACAATACACTATATAGAGTCCACCATACACCTTACATTATATATCATATGTAGTATGCCATATGCCATATATTATACAATATACACATTATGCCATACATCATACGCTATACATAGTTCACCATAAATGATATACCATACATTATATACTATATGCAATATGCATGTGTCATATATTAAATAATATATACAAAATACCTTGTACTTGGCAATTATGTCACAAGGTTTGAAAAGCCACTTATTGTGAGTAAATAGAAAATAGAAGACAAGCTTTTTATGCATGTGTGTAGGGGGGTGTAGGAGGTATGACTAACCATGTGGAATATGTAAAACATAAAATTTGTATTAAAAGTAGAATTTCATAGATGAACAAGACGTTGTTTTAATTGATGTCACAAAAAACATATGAATGTCTCAGTTGACATCTTTGAAAACATTTGGATGTCTAGGTTAATGTCCTAGAAAACATTTGGACATCTCAATTGACATCACAAAAATGTCTGGACGTCTGACTTGATGTTTTAAAAAATGTCTCAAAAAATATGTACTTGTCTTCATTGATATCTAATTAAAAAATCAAAATCAAATTCTTAAATGCCGTAAAATTGTGCTGACGTAGCATGCCATATCAAATGCCATGTTCTCTTTCATTTTGCAAAGTGTGCCATGTGGCTTCCCTTCCCTTGTTTTATACATCTGGTCACTATTTTATCTCAGCTCCAATAACTTGTAAAAACTTATTTGCAATCAAATTGTAAGCCCTTGCTGATGCGACACTTTCATGTTTTTTGTGATGTCTCCAACAACATGACTACATTTTTCTAAATGTCTTATACAACATAGTAGTTGGTCGTAGCATCAAGTTGTTTTTCCACTGACATCCACACGTTCTTTGCAACATCCACTAGAATTTTGTTGTCCACTGCCTTAGAATCTTTGACGTCCTCATGTCCACAAAACATGCTGTGTTTTTGTTTGATGTCACAAAAAATGTAGGTTTCTTCTAGTGATTGATCAGCATACAAAGGATCTACACAAGAATCATTTTGGTGTACTGCTCCTTCTACCTTAACTTTGATTATCTTTTGATCATGACTAGTACCCGAGCTAGTCTCACCCTTGTATATTGTACATTTTGTCTTTATAAATTTGAACTATGTATTAAAATTATAAAACATGAAGTTATGCACTAATAAATTTGATGTAACACAAAAAACATTGAAGTGCAACAATTCACTGCAAACAATTGTGGACTTCAAAATTCAATTGATTGTACAAGCAAGGCTTCTTTGATTACAAAAATTTGCAAGATTAGTTGATTACAACTTCATACATGCCGATGAAAAGATGATGAGAGGACGATGAAGTACCATGAGATCTAATCCGCCTAATCCAATACCCTAATAGATCAATGGCATGAAAAAAATCATATCAACATTCCATGAGAGTTTTAAATGGGTGCACAAAAATCAATGATATACCATATCAAAATTATAGGCAATGGCACATGTTGTGCTACAAGATTACAAGAGTTTTCATAAATTCAAGTATGAGGCAACCTAGCTCGCAAGACATTTTCTATAAAATAAGATGTTAGGCATTCTAACTCACAAGAGCACTTTCCGTAATATTAGGTGTTAAACAACTCAATTCGCATAAGAAATTTTGTAAATTCTAGGGACATTAATTAAGCCTTAGTATGTCACTAGTAAGACATGTTTTCATCTATTCATCACAAGCATTGATTCTTCAAAGTGAGGTGCCCAAACTAGAAAGCATCCCTACAAAATTTTGCAAGATTATCTACGATGACATCAATTTAGATGTCACTGAACTCACTAGACACCACCCTCAACCATGGTTGCATCTCATTGGTTTCCAGATTGAATGACCTAGCATAGATCTGTACTATGAGCCCATAACAATATTGTTGATATAAAAGTTCCTAGAAAAGGCAACGGTCAACAACAACTCATGGTTGTCTTGTCGGACACATTTTTAGATTTTGGTGACGTGTTGGACATTTGACATCGCGTGTCTAATGGACAATGTGTCGAATAAGCCCGTCTATAAGTGTCTAACAAGGTCATCAGCCACCCACTTACGTAGTTTGAAATCTCACCATAATCATAAACTTAAAGTTAGAATGTAATATATGTGTTTATCATATTGAGACACCTTACTAAAATGAGATTTGAATATGTCAAGTTAGCATGAATGAAGGGTCATTTATTTGAAAGTCAAACTTAAAGTTGACTTATTGGACATTGCAAGGGTTTTACTAGACGTCGTCTGATGTCTATTTGTCATGTTGTTTATTATTCAAATTCCACCAAGAAATTCAAAATATGCTACTTGTTCCCTTATCAAAAGTCAATGATTGTCCATCTCAATTTCTAATGGCTAATTGATAATCCCCTCAAATGTTTTTTAATTCAATTTGGCAAACATCATAACTTCCAACATTCTCCCCTTTACTTCTCTTCCTTCTTCACTACTAATTTGGTTGCTAGAGTTTGTTATTTTGCTTGGTTTATGTGTCTTTTAAAAAAAAAAAAAATTGTTAGACACCCAACTTCCCAAGCTTCCTAAATCCCTTTGTTTTTCCAACCGCATTCTAATTCCAACTTCCAATTTTGCACCTTAGATCCAAGATTTTTCTCCCTGGAACCAAGTTTTTTGCTCCCTAGACTCAACAACAGGCTCTCAACCTCCTAACTAGGACCGCGCACATGAGGCAAATGAGGACCATGCGACGTCCAACGTGAGGGCGCAGAAACACGGGTTAGCCCCATCCAGCCCTCACGTTGCAGGCCTCATCTTCTGTGGGGTCTGGAGCCCTCACCATAGGTTTATCCTGCGAATTTGCCAACAGGGTGCATCGAGGGGGCCAAAAAAAGGGCTTGTTAGACTTCGGAAGGAGCCACGCAACTCCGCTTCGACTCTCTCTTTTGTCTCTCTCCCATACAAAGGCTGCACCACAGAGAGTATAGTTTTTGACAAAGAGTTTTGGCTTCTTGAGTGAGTTACGTTTTTTATTTTTTTGGTGGCATTATGGAGGTTCCAAGGGGGGGTTTACTAGCTCTCATGCTTCATGAGGAGGGGAATGATAGTTCTCAAGGGACTTGTGATACTTCAAATTTGAAGAGGGAGTGGACGGAGGACAATTTGAGGTTTCTTGTGGACATTTGTGAGGAAAAGTACTGGGAGTACAACCGCAAGCTCTTCAAGAAAGCAAATTTGGAGTCCTTTGCGAGGCAAATGAATGCACAGTTCCCGGAGGAGCTCCAACAGACTTGGACACAAACGTGCAACAAGTGGAACAAGATGAGGTCAACTTATAAAGAGGAGAAGGTGAAGCAAGAAGAAACCAGAACGCCACCTTCTACTTAGATACCATGGTATGAAATTTTTGACAATATTTTTGGTGATACTGCAAAAATCAATGGTGTGCCTCATGGTGTTGATCAGGATATTCGTATGCAACATTGTGAGACTCAAGTTTTGAGTGATGAAGAGGGGACTTTGCCTACCTCTCCTCCTCGTCCTCCTTCCGTTACTGATACTAACTCTTCACACTCTCCACGCATGGAGGCGGTTAATCAACCAGGGTGTGAAGGGCAAGTTAACCGAAGTGTAGGAAAGAGGAAGATGAATCCCTTGTCTCCGCAGTTAACAATTTCTCAAACGGTATTATAGAGGTGGAGAAGATGAAATTGCAACTCGCCAAGAGGATGCTTGAGAATGAGAGACATGGTACGGAGTTAGTTTTACGGGGGCAACTCCAAATGGCAGCAATATTTGTTGATGTACTAAAAGCTAAAGACTCTTCGGAGAGTTCTAAGTAGCACTACTTTCTTTGGTGGTGTTCTCTTGTAGTGATTTTGGGCATTAGAGTATTGTTGTCCATCTTGTATGGAATTTGATTTGATTTGAGTTTGAGTTTGATTTGATTTGTTACAAATTCCATTACATTGAATAAAGGATTTTTTTCCCCTATGAATACATTTTTATACATGAGAGCATTTGAATTGGAAAGTAGTACAAAATGCAAATAGAATGTGAGAATGGCATTCATTTGTCATTAGGGTTTTCCAAAACCCATTGCCTATACAATTGTTGCCTAAGGATTTGTCCTTGACGTTTTGCACAATCTCTTTCTAAATTCACTGATAACCCTGTATTTCCAAATCCTACAAGTGGATCTCTTTGCAAACCAACATTAGCCAAATGAGGCTCTTGTTGGTTTAGCATCTCGCAGTAGTTATGTAACCAACAACATGCTATTGTAATCCTTGCAGCCCTATCAACCCTAGAATTGAAGTTCTTTAAAATCCTCCACCTATTATTCAATGACTCGAAGGCTTGCTCAATTACAACTCTTCCGGAATTCATAGAACTATCAAATCTTTTCTTCTGCAAATCATTAAGTACCTTCCAATTCTTCATTAAGTACCTTCCAATTCTTCATCAAGTACGTGCGAATGGAATAGGCAGCATCTCCAATCAAATAAAAAGTACATTGAATTCCTCCAACTGAAACCACAGGTTGTTGCAAAATCTCTTGTCTCCGCAAACTCTTATACAAACTGGAGACTTTAAATTGACCACCATTGTGCACTCCTCCAGGTTGGCTCACACATACATTCCAGAAGATCTTCCTCGAATCACAAATGGCTTGTAATACAATAGAATTGAATTTCTTCTTATTGTAAAAACCACCTGCCACTAATGTGTCACTTCTACTAGGTATTCTTACTAACGGTATATGAGTCCCGTCTATAGCACTACAAACGTTGGGCAATCCTGTTACTTCTTCAAAATCAAAGATGATGCTAACAAGGCGGTGTCCACTTGGAATGCTAATGTAGTGGTCAAACAATTTATCTTTGTCTGTAAGTATGTCAACTACTATGTCTACATACTTTCTAATGGTTGAAGCCCCAATTTTGAAACGATCTGCCATGTGATCTACACTATGCCCATGTGCAAATCTATAAATGACATGTGCTACTATTTTTCTAATCTCCATTTGTGACCTTACTTGGTTCTCACATCTACTCTTCAAGAAAGGACTCAATATATTTAACAAATTCTCAAATGCACCAAAGTCCATTCTATAGAACTTCTTGAACTTTTTGTGATGCATCTCATTGCTTGATCTCCACACCACCCTCTCTACATAATTCCAATGTGTACTTTGTCTAGGCTCAATCCAAAAGAGGCAAGAGACATTGGGTTTCTTCCGTTTGGCAAGCAACATGAAGAATGCAAAAATATGAAACCTAATTGAAGTCCCACTATCTAATATCTCTAAAGCCCTTTGACTTGACACTTATGGAGTTGCTCAACGTCATAAAGAGAACATCCATATGAGGACCACTTTGGTACAAAAAAAAGGCTCTATACTCACTTGAAGAACTCTTCCAAATCGATTTCTACAAAAAAAATGTTGCGGAAAACCTAAGAAGAGAATAACCTTACAAAATTTACACTACACACAGAATAGAAACCCCCAAAAATTAAGAAACAATCTTCACAAAATACACAACCATTTGCAAAAAACAAAATGCAAAAAACAAATAAAAATACCAAGAGATGAAGCCATGAAGTTGAAGCTCTCCCAAGCTCCACCAAAAAAAAGCTCCATGTCATTGCAATTCTGTTCAATAGACATAGAAAGAGAAAATCGGCTTGTTGTCCTGCTTTCGTGTTGCCACGAGCTGCGACGGGTTTGAACTGTGGTAGTTTTTTTGTTTTCCCCCCCCGACCAGCCAACGAAGAAAAAAGTGGCCGCATGAACTGGCCAGGGGTGAGTTGGCATCCCTGTAGTGGGGGCCCGCCTCAGGCTGTGAGGGCCTAGACGGAGTCCTCACCGGCCTCCATGTGTGCGTTCCAACTATTGGCTCCCAAAATCCCAACAACTAGCTTCTAAAATCCAACAACTGTCTCTCAATTTGCGAGACCCATTCGCTGCTCGAGGATCAGGTTTGGCTAGCCTTTGCCACTTGTGCCTAAGTATGGAGCTTTTGCTTATTAATTCTAAATTGTAGGCCTCAAGTTCTTGGTTTCTAATTTCCAAACTATGGAGGCCTCAAACTTAGGTTTCTAATTCTTGAACTATAGACGCTTTGGAGCTCTGGTTGCTAATTTTTAATTGTGGAGTACACAAGGGGGCAATTAAGGTTGAGTTGGTAGTTTGGGACTTAATTCATGATACTAATCTTTGTTGTTTTGGGAACTACATTTTATGTGTGGAGTCTAAACATTGAACTTCTCCCTAGGATATTTGAAAACTAAATGAGACCACAAGTATGGATATTTGGAAACAAAGCTTGGAACTTGAATTTGTCTAGATTTTGGCACTTAGAAACTATTGGAAAATTTTGAGAATTTTATTTTAGAATTTAGATTCAAAGTTTTTCTGTAACTTGATTTTTCACCAAAAAAGAACCCTAAACATTTGGGTACTAAAAAAGCCAAAGCTTTGCCTAAATTTTGTTTTGCAAAGACTAAAAATTGAGAGTGCTAAAAAAGCCAAAGCTTTACTGTATTATAGAAATTAAAGAAAATAGGGACACTAGAAGAAAATGAGGGGTTTAGCGACTACAATTTGCAACTAGTTTTGTAGTTGCAGGGGGCGTTTGCAGTTGGGTGATAATTTAGAGACCACAGTTGCAATGGACAAGTTGCACTAGTTGCAAAATAGTTGCAATTTTAATCTCATTCGATAGTCTATGTGGAAGTTCATTGATGAACTTTTTTGACGTGGTTGATGATGTGGAACTTGCTTGTGTGCAACTTGTTTGCAACTCATGTGCAACTTGTTTGTAATTCATTTGCAACTTATATGCACCTTGTTTGCAACTCATTTACAACTTGTCTATGATTTGTACATTTTGAAGTTTTAATTGAAACAATTTGTAGATATTAGAATTTCAGATCTATTTTTTTTAAGATGATCAAATCCAAATAATGATATTAAATAGATTTCACCAACTTACAAAACTTTACGATTTCACAAGTTCTAAAATTTTTTAGACTTTAAATATTTGGTGATATCTATAGACTACAAAAATCTACAAATTGTAGAAATCTATAAATTATAGAAGTCTACAAAATGTAAAAATATTGAAATCCCATAATTAGAATTCACTATGTAAGAATGCTATAATTTACAATTTTTATATGTCCAACCTAATGGTACTCTTTACAATTGATATGGGACAATTGTAATTGTTTTCTAGTTGAATTCTAGTTGTAGTCTAGTTGCTTTCAAGTTGCTTTTTAAGTTGCAGTTTAGTTGCTTTTGAGTTGAATTCTAATTGAATTGCAATTGAATTTAGATTCTATGCAACTGTAGTTTGACTCACTAGACTCTAAAACAAAAAGTTGTCCACATCGACAATTGTAATGAATATTGGATGTAAAATACCTCACATCAATTCTTCTGATACATCTATGTAATCCTAAAGTTCACTTTGTAACTACTTTGCAACTAGAACAATGTATAACTTTGTTCATGTCAAATCTAGTGCAAATATAGAGGGCTATAGCTGCAAGACAGTTGTATGGGACACATAGTTGCATTACAGTCAATTGTGGTGTACACGTTTTTCTTCTAGTGGGATAAAGTTTGGACAAGGAATACTTAGTAAATCAATATTTTAGTACAAAATAAGTTACTACATCTAAAATATAACTTTTAGGGGATTTTTCATTTAAGGAATTTTCACTTAGTAGTATATAAATTCACAAATATACGCTAGAAGGCCCCTTAAGCAGCATCACCAAGGTACAGAGGGGGCTAATCTCTAGGATCAGTACAACTATGCAAAATGTCAAGTGAAGTGACATCAAGGCCACTACACATAGACTTATAGTGTTAGATGGACTCCCATGGGAATTCACCTTAATTTTGAATAAGTTTCATCCCAATTTTAGAGTTCCTCCCAATTTAAGTATTTAGGTGGAGAGAGAGCTCTTTGACTTGACATTGTTGTCAAGTCAAATTATGTGAGTGTTTTTGGAGAGAATTATATATTTTTGAATTGCTTGAAAATGATGGTTTATGATTTAGTAAAGTTTTTACTTCTTCTCTCACAATTGCACTCTTAGATTCTTCCTTTATGGAATAAGAGCCATTTGAATTTGTATATAAATTCATTTTTTTAGGGTGTATTTGTTATACATTATTGTTTAGTTTTGATTGCATATTTGATGTTGGTCATGGCACTCAATCTAATGTGTATCACAATTTTTGTTTACATGACAAAAGTAACTCTAAAACAACGAGTAAATACAAAAACCACAATAGCAAGTGTATGTAGATACAAGCTTTGAAGGAACCCAATGTACTTCATAGATTGCTCAGAAAACAAGAAAGATAAAGCATCAAAGGCTCCAAAACAACCGTTTGGCAAGTTTGGCTCAAATGGCCAAAAATTCACTAAAATGAATCCAATGGAATGAAAGTGTCAACAACGTGACCAAAAGGGTGTTTTTAGAGGAGAATGGGTGCTCTTAAATAATTTCCAAAGGGCATCATCCTTCTCATTTTCCTAATGGTAATTCTATTTCTTAGGATTTTCATTCTAATCTTTTAGATTTTCGCTTTCTACCCTAGTCCAAATCTCTAATTTTTAAAGAAAGATCCCAAATCACAAATGGATTGCATTATTGCCTTTAAAAAGACATTTTTATTACATGGGTCTCCTTCTTCCTTTTCCATTGCGAAAAAGGTCATTGAAACCTAGTGTCCACTAAAAACTGAAACGAGGTAAAAATCTTACTTTTGGAGTTTATTTTTTTTAAAGAAAATAACTAGCTTAGACTTTTTGGAAGGTACAAATGAATAAATAAAGACCCCGCTTTGACCTCATTCTAATTTCGTATGCTTCCGAAATGTTAGTCAGCTATGTAATTATCTTCAATTTTGCCAGATTTGAAGATTCTTACCAATTCGTTTACTTCTAGATGTTAGAAAGTCACAAAACTTATTGGAGCGGGTTATTACCATAAAAACCTTTACTATTTTTTAGCAAAATTTTACCACAATTTAGGTAAATTTTGGAAATTTTCCATTATAAATTTGAATAGTTGACCAACTAACACTACAAGAGAAAGGGGTGTTTTAAGTATAGTCCTAGAGATAAGATTTTAAGTAATGACCTTTACATGAGACTTTTAGTAAGAATTTATTTGAAACACGTGTCTTTTTAGTAAAATTTTACTAAAAAAACACGAATTTCAAATAAATTCTTACTAAAAGTCTCTTATAAAGGTCATTACTTAAAATCTTATCTCTAGGACTATACTTAAAACACCCCTTTCTCTTGTAGTGTAAAAGATCTTCTGAAAGTCAAAAAATTCCTAAACATTTTATAGAACTATGATGGCTTTCCACCATGGAGGCAAAAAGACACCCACAAAGTTGGCCGAGGAGAAGTGTATGGGACCCTACCTAGTCACCTTTTAAGCAATGGACTCCTATAACCATGGACAATATTCTACATCCAAAATCACTCTAAAATCACCATTAACTCCTAAAACACCAAGCATCATTTTTTGATAATATAGCAATTTTGGGCAGCTCACTACAACCAAAATTCTTATTTTTTTCTTTGAAATTTTCACACAAAATGTGCCCAAGGAGTAGCTTTAAGGCCCAACAATTTTCATAGCTTTGGACTACGTGGTTTAAAAGTTATTGCATGGTATGTCATTTTCATTGGTCATTGGGCAACCCAGGCAGCTGAAAAAATTTCTTTAAAAATCATTTTTTTGTAAATAAAAATTTGAAATTGGTTCTTTATATATATATATATATATATGGGAAGATTTGAACCATTCCATTTTGATTAGTGAGATGAAAGTTATGAGGAGCTCTAATTTGAGGGTAGTTATGGAATCTCTACCTAAGATAAACTTTGAAGTCCTTTATTTAACTCAATTTTTAATGTTTCTGAAAAAAAATAAGAACATTGGGTGTAGATTGTTTATCACAACATTACAAATGTTGGGATTGGCATTTTTCAACTTCATATTTAAATTCTTAACAATTAGTGTTTTGAACATTCTCTACTTTTGTCTACTTACTATTTTTTTCCTATATGTTTTATAATTCCAAATGATCAGAAAATTTTCAAGCATATAGCCAACTTGCCTTGAAGAATGAATCCAAAGAGTAACCACCATTTTGGACATTTTTTCATACAAATGTGACCTTGTGAAGTGCAGCTGCCCGGATTTTCGCAGGGACAAAAAAATGATTTTTGTCAATTCAAATGCTATTATCTTGCAATCCACACAATGGAAATTTCTGAAATTTTTTCCACAACTTTTCAAACTAGTTTAATACAGGATCAAACAGCTACACTTTTCCAAAAATGTTTTTTTTCTAAAATTTGGTACTTGTATTAGAAATAGCAGTTTTGGAGCGGTTTTGGTGAAAACATAGTCTCTGACCTTTACGGGTTAATCTTGTGATTTATCTAGGAGAAATCAATGTCCTTGTGTCTAAATGCCCCACAACTTGAAATACACACTGGCAGACTTTCTTGAACAACTATGAAATCTTCCCTTAGCCTCAACTTTGATGTAAATAGACAAGGTTTTCTTCACACTACCCATTTTATCTACCACAAAGAGACTTAGGGCATCCCAATAGTGTTTGTTTAACTTGTGCTTGTATCACTAGTAGAAAAACGTGTTTGTCACAACCCTGCAATTTACAATTAGGTGTCCAATATGACTAAAGAATGATTGAAGAGGCAATTTCTAGCACCAATTGTGACATGGAAATCTCGCAGTCATAAACTTGTAGCATGAATGACTGCCAAATGAAGTGTTGACAAGAGCTCAAATGAAAATTATTTTTGTTTACAAATTTTCATTCATTCAATGAAATTGTACTTGATGTGGACTTTAAATGTATGATATCAATGTACAAACTTTGACATTGATGGCATGAAGTTATAGAGAAATTATAAAATGAATAGTTGTTTATTGAAAACAACTGAAAATCAACTCATGAACAACTAGTGACTCTCATTTCTGGAATGTTTTTATATTTCTAATTTGAAGCAGGTTGAATGTATTATACTATTATTTGACTAGAATTATTCCTTCTTTTGGATGTTTGGACATAAAAAAATAAGTCTTATTGAATTATAAAATAAACAACTGCAAGTTTCAAAGGTGGTGGAAGTTCTAGAACCTATGGAGCATTGGTGGCAACTTTAGGATTCAAGGTGGTGGCGGTGGCAGATAGAGAGCTGCTTACTTCAAGAAATCACAGGAATTTTGGTTGCAACCAAAAATGGCTTAGGAATTAAAGACTAAAGTCATAGTCATGTAGATTCTTCAAACTCGATCGTCAAATCTTCAAACTGCTCCCTATTGGCTTATCCTATTATAGCTCTAATTGGGTTCAAAAGTTATGATAAGTGATAAGAAACCACGGTCTTTAGACAGGTAAACGGGATGGCTAGACCACAAGTTGAACCATCCGAGGGATTGGCTCCAAAACTTCAAACCCACGGTAACCAACAATCATGCCTCACCAACGGGAACAGCATAAAAATACGACCATGTAGGCGAAGAATCTCACTTTATTGTATCCATGATACAAAAAGAGGTTAAGCAATGGTTTCACTCACATTGCTTGCAACAACAAAGTTTACAATGAAAAACAAGCCATAAGCCACAAGTCTTCAATGTTTTCTTCAATTCAAACTTCAACTCCACCTTCATGGCTGAACTTAGATTTAGTGTCACTATTTCATACAAAGTCCAAATGAAATGTATGATAGATTTTTGAAAATATAGCACAATTGTCTATTTTTCTTCCAAATTTCAACTCATTCTAACACTATGTCCAACTTCTATAAACATCCAAAGTTTCAGCCTTGAGAAAAAAAGACAACAAACATTTCCTCACTTAGTCACTCACAACTCACTCATAAAAATTCCAAATAGAATGAATGATAGCTTCATAGAAATTCAACACAATTGTCTACACTCTCTCAAAATTTCATTTAAAAAAAAAAATTTTGACTTTTATGGCCGGTCGAAATCTTTGCCTTTTTACATAGAAGGCAACAGACCTCCCTCTACTCAAACTAGTACAACTTTTGATTAACAACTCCAAATCAAATAAGTGAGATCAATTTAAAAACTCCACAATATGATACACTCCTCCTCCAATTTTCATTCCAAAATTCTCATAATGCAACACACTATGGCCCTTGTTGACTGTCGTATGCGTAGTTGAGCGCATAAATATCTTTAACACAAAAATGTGGTAAGATGACACGAGTTATCATCCCAAGGAATTCTAGTACATTGCTGCAAATTTTGGGTATCCGGATCACTTCCCAAATACCCAAGCAATCCGTCTCGGCTGCTTCTTCCCTTTCCGGATTACGAATACTACCCGGAAAGTCAATCCGGATTCTGATTCTACCCGGTTTCCGTCTTTCTCTCTTCTTATCGTCTGGTTTTTTGTACCTCTGTTTTACCTTCAGGGGGTCTGCGGTTGATCTTTCAAGGGGTGGGGACTCACCACTCGTATTCCTCTCACTCTCTATTCACTCTTACATACTCACAAAATGCAAATACAAAGTTACAAACCCAATCCAATCTTGTAATAGAGAAGGGTGTAGTAGTAATTCTCACAACTCCCCGGATGGCCTATCCGGAAAGTAGGTCACTCAGAACCACGTCCTATCTCCTTCACTACAACGACAAATCAAGACATCCGGAACCGACATGGATTCACATTTCTAGGCTCTAAACTGCTCCTGTAGCTGGCAGACCTTCCACTGAGTGGGGATATTTTGTTGGCGGTTGTTTATCTCTGCACGGAACCCTCCCTGGATTTCAGACTCACATCCACCCAACTCGTACCGAATTACTATACTAGTAATTTAAAGGTACATTGCACTAATCTTCATTCACAAGTCAAAACTTCCTCACGAGTACACCCTATTGATCAAACCTAGTTGCCTTAGATCCAAATTCCCCCTTACCCGCCTTACTTACATCTCAACACTCACACAAACCAACCAACCATTGACACTTCGAGATATCCGGAATGCCAAGGCCAGTTATCTCTACAAATCCGAAATCGGGACCCACACACGGAAATTCCGTTCCGGAACAACAAAAGAAAACCAACATTCAAATTCAACAACCTACAAGGACTCTATCCATCTATCTCCCTCGGCGCGGTTTCTTCAAACTGCTTCCACCTTGATTTGTTGCTCCCTTTGTGTTTGATTTTATTGGAGTCAACCGGAGTACAGCTCGGGTCTGGATCTTGCGCAGTAGTAGAGGTGACTCCTCATCCGTCTCTGTTGCAGATTTGGTCTCAAACTCCTCATCTTCCAAATCTTCGAGGTACTCCACGTTCGTCTCCTTCCCTTGCTCCGTTTCACCCAAGTCCACAATCGCGCTATCCCGGATAGGCGTCGACTGTTGCATGTAGGAGAAGCCTTTCGGATGGGTCCTAGCTAAATTTGTCAGGCCTCCAATCCGGTCAATGAGGTATCGCCGGATCTTCAGTCATTGAAAACAACCCCGCCACATTTGATCGAGTTGGCGACACGTTCTGCAAGGCTGTAGCTTCCGGCTGCACCAGAACGGTCTTGGAGCTTGGTTCCTTCTCGACTTCAAGAGCCGGAACCACGCTTGTAATTGTTGTTTGTACTTGGCTCGAAGAAAGTCCTGTTGGTGGCTTCAAGAGGAATCTCAGGCCCTCGGACTAAGATTGTGTCATAACAGTGGATGCCGCCTTGACCGGAGTTGACATAAACAAGAAGGTAGAGACATCCGGAAAGTGTGAGAAATCCATCGCCTTTTCTGGATCCAGATGTCCTAACAACTTGTTCATTTCCCTGAGTACTCCCTCCATCTTGGCTTGGAAACCAACCCAAATAGTCATTACTTTGGATCCGGTAACTTGTCATTTCTTCATCAGTTGATCGTTGAAGAGGTTGGACCGTACTACAAGCTCCGCGGGCTGTGCAATCAATCCAGAAAGGTTCTAGACTAATTGAAGCGCTTCTACTTCTTTCTGCCTTGCTACACCCAGCTCTCCTTCTGTCCAATTGATCCAGGTTCAAAGTTCGTCTCGCTCCCTCTCCAGGTTTCAGATCTGCTTGTTCTTCACGAGTAACACTTTCGGACTTGGCCGTTTCTTGATTTCCTCCACGAGCCTATTTGGCTCCACTTTCACCTTGTCCATGATTTTGATGAGCAGGTTTGTCATAGAATCATGGAGACCCCTCGCCTACCGCATCCAACTGAGCCCGACATCGAAGAACTTCAATGTTCTTTTGCCTTCCAGAACCAAAGTGGGTTCTCTTTCTTCTGGAAATGGAAGTTTCCTTCTTGATTCCAGATCAGTCAACTTCTTCCGCTTGTCTTTACGCTCCACAGGTTTCGTCTTCTCTTCCGGAATGTCTTCCTCCTCGGATTCCAGATGATCCTCTTCCACTTCACTCATAAGGCCATATTATAGGATGGTTGCTCATATGTCGTAGGCTACCATTTCCTGACCACTCAAAACTTCCCTCTGATGGTTAAGATGGAAAAAGTAAAGGCTGATGAGGCTATGCTTTCCCTTTGCTACATGTTCTGCCAACTTTACTACTACTACATCAATGACCCTACCCCAGTGTACCATCCTATCTTCCAAAGCACCAAAGATGGTGTTGGCTATAGTAACAGGTACCCGGTTTGGCTTTTCCGGATACAGGATTGGAATCAAGAATTTCAATACCCATCTATGCCTATCATCCCTACATTCACTAATCGCGTACCCCTCCTTGGCATTGGCCAAGCTCCGGAACTTTCCGCTCGCGTGCTTGTCCGTCCGGGACGCTAATTCAGATCCAATCTTCTTAAAAACATACACTTCCGCCCATATATCTTCAGTCCAGGCTACATGTCGACCTTTCATTGTCAGCTCGTATTGATTTGGAACTTCCAAAATGAGTTCCTAGATCATTTCGTCACTCTTTAGATTCCAAGGTCTCAGTATCAGTCCAACACACCCTATGCGCATCAGATCTTCCTCCAACTGTTTCTGGGCGTTCGGATCGGGAGGGATACCAAGACAGACCATCCGAGCTACGACCGTAACCTTACAACTGCTCTCCGCCATCTTATATCAACACACAAATTTCTAATCCGGTGCAATCGGCACCATCCTCACCTTTATCTCCCTGTCACAAAACTAACTCACCACTCTCTACTTGCGCGCGCAGAATGCAACGGAACAGAAAGAAAATGAAAGAAGGTGGCGGTGAGGTTTATGTACCCGACATTTGGCTGACAGTTCCCGGTGGAGAACGGGGAGGAGACCATTCCCGTAACGGTACCCTAGTTCCCTAGGCCGGATGCTAGGCTGTAGGTTTCTCTAATCCGGATCATTTTCAGATTCCGGATTTGTCCTATTACTAGTATTTTAACGTTTATAACAATTCTAGTGATCCGGAATTTACTTATTCCAAACTTACTCTTTATATGTTCTGTATTGTTTATTCTTACATCAAAAATGAAAAGTTCTACTCTATTCTAATCCGATTTTAGTCTATTCTACTAAAATTTGAATTTACGTACCGTGGCAGCCCCTCAAACATTTGGGCCTTATAAACAACAACAAGAGAGAAAATGAATAGTATTTCCCCTTTTCCTCCACCTTATTTTCTACCTAAACTGCACAAGTCAAGTAGACTTCAGCCCATATCTTCACCATATGGCTCCCCTAACACCCATTGATCATGAATCTTGACCATAAGACTAATTCCAAATCTCTAGGTAAAAGATAAATCACCTCAAAGTATCTAGAAGATAAACTATTTGAATATTTTCCTTGTACAACTTCATACACACAAAATTAATTTAGAAAAACATTCCAAGTATGGAATAAAGAACTAGAAACTAACATATGTTTGATAGAGGTAAAAAAATAGGGTTCCAATTAGAATATCATTCCACCTTCAAAAATTTGAGCATGAGTTTGACAATAGTAGCGACATAATCGTCACGATCCGCCTTAGTTAAAGGATTAGCTGGCCCTTCCAAATAGTGTTGTTGCCATGACTTCCCTTGATAGGCTTGATCATGCAATAATATTGATTGAAGTTTAAACCTTCAAAACAACCTTCAAATGTCACTTCACGGCTGCCAGGCTCAAAGCATCCAACATGTAATAAGATCACCAATGTTTGAGCATCTCATTATCACCATATTCATTAAAATGAGAGATTGGAGACTTCTCAAAATAATCATGCTGATCTCGATCTAAAACATCAGTTTCCATTAAAATGAGAGTTTTAATCTGAATTGATATAAAACCTTTTAGATTTGACCTAATATTGAAAGGTTTTCTGTCAATTTAACTCAATTCAAGTTAAATTGACAGAAAACCTTTCAATATTAGGTCAAATCTAAAAGGTTTTTTGTTAATTTAACTCAAATCGAGTTAAATTGACAGAAAACCTTTCAATTTTAGCTGAATTGACATAAAACCTTTAGTTGAATTTTATTTAAATAACATCTTATTTCAATGGAAAACTCCCATTTTAATGAATATGGTATTCATTGAAGAGTTTTCATGTCATCATTTTTCTACGGAGAGTTGTTTTGGTGGTCGAGATGGCCCAACTTCATCTTATAAGTGCCCTTGCGACAATGAAAGATCCAACGACAGTTGAGGTTGGTTTGGCAGTTGTGATAAAGAAAATTCAAACTCACGCTCCGATTAAGATTCTTCATCTTGAGACTCAGAAAAAATCCTCTAGTTTAATATAGTATATCTTAAATGAAAAACAAATAATAATAACATCAAATATGATGAAGCTCACAAGTGAACTCTTTTCTTTAAAGTTGTCTATCACAGCAGTGAGAAGCATCACCTTGAAGCCACTCCAAATGATGTCATCTTTTTTACCATTTTATAAATATCAAAATCCATTTAAAGAATGTAAACATACATATTTTTTACATAATGCATGTATTTACAGCACAACAGTGGCTTTACGATTCATAATGTAGTTGCATTAGAGTCATTTTGTAGTTGTTTAATAGTCATTCTAAAGTTCCAAACTAGCTTGCAAACTAGTCATTTGCACTAAGTCTAGTAATTGTATTTGAATCATTCATAGACACAATATGTTGTAGTTCTACCCTAACAATATTAAATAAGGCAACGGCTAGGGTGTGCAATCGCATGATTGCTACCAACTTGAAGTTCTCAATGGTGATGATTTTGTCTCTCTCACTTTCAAGTCAACAAAATCTTGGTCCCCCATCTCAGTTCTTTTGCCGTCCATATTCATACAAACTTTGCTTAGTTAGTTCTCTTTTTGTCATCAACTTGTTTTCCTTGCCAACAATCTAAACTTTCACTCTTTCTTGCCTTCTTACCTTCCTATTCTATTGTAGAAAAATTTATAATAACGTAGAGACATAGAAGGCCCGCTTCTTCCAAGCCAATCTTTACTCCTTGCCAGTTAAGTAATAGAAATTCTTGCAAGAAGTATGAGGTTGTTGTCAATTAAGCTAAGTGAAATAAGTATGCACTTCTCATTTGCATTGGATTTTTGAGTTTTTATTCTTCAAGGTATTAGAGGGTTTCAATTTGTTGCTAGATGGATGCAAGAAGAAGCTAGGCTACTTGTTTTTTATTGATCTTTTTGTAGTCTATTGTTGAAAATGATGTAGATAATCCACTTCTTTAGGTTCATTGTTTATATGTTTTACTTTTGTTTTGGTTACGGATGATGAGGCACTTGATGTGGAGTTGATGTTCCAAAATAAAGATGCTAAAGCAAGAGAAAATGAAGGACATCATAGGCACAAATGTTAGAAGGGGTACAAATGAGCTATTAGGAACCACTTGCAACGGTGTAAAGGGTCCTTTTGAAGTCCTTTTTGAAATTTTAACAAAATGTTATACTCAAAAACTTCAACAATTTCATCTAAATTAGTTCTAAAAATTAATCAAAGTTGTCAATAATGACAAATTCTATTCAAAATATCATCACTTTCAAAGGAAAAGTTTCTATATAATCTAATTTCAATTCAAAAAAAGAAAAAAAGGCACTAATTGTAGTCCTATTTTTGTACTTAATTTAGATTAAATGATAACATCATAGGCTATAAAATACTCAAACATGACATTATGACATTTTTTATTAATGAGGCATGGATTTTTTTGAAAACTGTAAAACAATTTGAGCTAGACATTCAATAATGGTCCTCCAAAAGCATTGTTTACATTGAAACTGGCTCCTATTACCTCATTTGGACCCGGAGTCATTATCAAGAAGAAGAAGAATTGCAAGCAAGAGATTTGAAGTTGTTTGTACAATCATAGTTCAATCATAGATTACCATTACTTATTGTAGAGTTAAAAGGTAGTTGTAGTAAAGTTGTGTTGTAGACACAAATCCAATTTGTAACAAGAAGTACATAAAAAGTACAATATAAAGGTAATATAGAGTATGTAGAGCACTTGTATGAGGTGAATTTGTATAGGGCAATGAAGTAGCTAGACTTCGGTTTGAATTGCACACATGATTGTAGTCATTGTAGTAGTCATCCAATAAAAGTTGTATTCTTGAACAATTTTTATATAATTTTAATGCAATTGTATACTTCATTTCATTTGTATGTGCTCTGGCTCTAGTTGTTTTGTAGTTGTATTAGCATCTCATGACTTCAATCAACTAGGAGTAATAAACAAGTCATTGACATCAACATCTACTGCAACTCCCTTGCTACATATATATGACCACAAGACCCAAAAACAAGTACTAATCAACTAGTTTATGATTGAATGAATAGCTACTAATTGACTACAATAGTTGCAATAAAAAAATAGTATGAATGACCATCTACCACATAAGTGTTGTGGACTCCACTAGTGAGCCATGTCACAGGTGTTGGTTCACATAATGAACCAATCACTATTTTCCATGTCCACCAAGTGGAGTCAAACAACAATCATTCTTCAATTGTTAATTGCACATTACATAGTCAGATTACCATGGCTAATCATATGCCATATGCAATGTAGGCAATTGATTGGAATGTTTGACTAGATGATACATGCCACGTCATTGTTCCATCAATACCACATTGACAAACCGTGCCACGTTAGCGCCACTAGACTTGCCTTATCACTGCCTCATAACACTTCAACATCCACATTCAAAATGTTGATTGGTGAAGTACCATGTTAGAAAGGGGATAAAAATAACTCCACTAAAATATACAATGGGGTGGTTAGAATATAACTTGTCCATTGCAACTATAATCCTAAAATATTAGCCTAGTTGTAAGTGTCAACTATGACTACAAAACCAACTACAAACGCGGTTGTAAAACCCATGTTTTTCTGCTAGTGTTTAAAATCCTACTTTATGCAGTAAATGCATTTGAAGAAGTTGCACTTCTAATTCCCTAATCTCTTCTTATTCATAATTGCCTTCATTGTACATTCTTCAAGCAATTGAAGGCATTATGCCTCGAAGCCGTAGTTGACCAAGACCTTTTGATTGTCAATAGAAACTAGCCTCATAAATCTATGTTTTCTTGATGGAGGTACTTTTTGCAAAACGTCTCCATTCTATTAGTTCTATGCAAATGCAAAAAGGAGTGATAGTGAGTTACAAGTGAAAAGTTAATTTGAACCCTAAACCATATGTGTGACACTAAACAATAGATCTTGAACATTCCAGGCCAATGTTCTAAAAGAAATGCTATCTAGAAATAAAGATGGAATGAAAGACTTATCGTGTTAGCTGCTGTTGTACCTCCTTATAGTGCGGCCTTCATTGAGATTGGTATCACCAATATGTCAATTGTTTTGTCTTTTCTTTCTTCCCCATATTGCCGTTTTCATAGCCCCAAGGATCATCACATTTTTCTACAAACATGAATCCCAATTTTGGAATCTTAGAAGTTCTCCCACTGAAAAATGAGTTAGTAGAAGAGGGTCATTGCAAGAATTTGGATTGGTGGTTGATTTTGGTGTCGCATAGTGTGATGGACTTGTTTTTTGCTCAATAACTTTTGGAGCATGAAGCCAATGAAGTTGACATTTTTATTAAAGATGGATGTTTTGATAGTTATCAAATTTCATATCTTTAAAAAATAATAATAATAATATTTAAAAAATATTTTTGCTAATTTATCACATTTTAAAGTTTAGGATTTTTAGTATTGGGTGACTATTCGAAATTAATGATCTAGAGCTGAAATTTTTGTGGTCTATTTCCACATTAGGTGGGCATGTTCCTATGAAAGGGCATCCAAAAATATATTATTTTATGTCTTCCATGTTCAAACAAAGAGGGATTCCTTGAGTGCGCACTTCTAAACATTGAAAATGGTTTCAAAAACATGGTGAAATCTCGTTACCATCAAGTCCTTATTAATAGTCAATTTTTATTATTTTTTGAAACTATAGTTGATTTATGATAAATTATAAAATAAATATAATCCTTTTCTATGAAAAATAGAACATAGTACTAGTGGGGACAAGATTGGATAGTAATTAAATGTGACACTTGTCGCTAGTATAATAGCTCTAATAGCTCTACAGTACAATCAACGAACCAAAATCAACCAACAAAGTTTTCCTTCTAATACTCATGGTACTATCCATCCAAACTCAAATGCTACAAAATCAACACCAATTCTTGCAATGACCCAAAAAATAATAGTTTGGTCATTTCATAGGTGTCTTGAAAAAATGTAGCACATTCACAATGAATGGAAGATACGACAATTGAAATATCAAAGAATAAACCCAAAAATTCTGGAACTAATAACAGGAAGGAAGTTTTTCTTCTTTAAATCTCAACAAAACATTAGTTTAGTATTCATACAAAAAAAAGCAAAATTACAACATTTGAAGTTGTATAAATTCCAACAACAAGTGTTTGCAAGCAAATTGTAATGGTAATTCATAATGAGTGGTAGATTTGGGCAAAATAAAACCCTACATAGAGAAAGAAAATTCAATGGTAGACAAGGCATATTATGTTTCAGTAATTGTATGTAGAAGTTTGTAGAAAGGGCCGGGTTGGCAATGTCTTCACATGGTGTGACATGATATGAAATCCTAATTGACATTCAGAGATAGTGCCCACAAATTATGTGATAGACACTATGCCTACAAAAAAATTCTAAATGGCAGAGGGCATACAAAATTGATTGATAGAAAAATGAATCTTAAATAAAATATTAAAAAAGACCACACAAAATATGTCTAAAACAATGCAAATGGAAGGTTAGAAATGCTTTAAGAGGAAGCGTGAAGTAGTGTGAGCTTCCATTTAATTACTTGGGATTCATAGTTTTTGTTTTATTTTTTTATAATTTGAATTAAGTTTATTATGACAAAATTCTAAAAAGAGTTATAAACCAAAATAATTATGTTACGTGCCAATATAATATTTGGTCCAAAAGAAAGAAGAACACCTAAAATAACCCAAAATCCCGCATATATTTAGGTTAGAAACACATAAGTAGTATAATTTTTGAATATTTTGTGAATATTGTCCAAAATGCCTAAACCTACCCTACATGTGACAAATTTTGGCTAAAATGGTCCTAGAAAAAACTAATGAGATTCCTATGTTAATTCCTAGAAATAAATTTGTTCCGAGAAATAGTAGAAATCCCAATTATTAATCTATGGGTTTCAAAAACTCAAGACGGACTACAAAAGGGCATCTATGGACTTTTAGAGTTGAAATCACGCCAAAAATTTAATGGTAGAATTGGCTTGTCAAGATTCTTCTTTGTATAAAAGATTCTTTGATTATTGATAATTAAAAGAGATAATAAGATTTTGATCTCTTTCTTTGAATGTGCAAAGTAAAAATATGAGCCTACACATCTTATATGGGATTCTATGAGAGGTTTTGTAAAATTCCTAAAATCTTCTAACTTATAGAAGGTCCTCTTCCAAACAGTCAACTTAAACCAACAATAAAAAATTACTAAAAATTATCCAGATTGCGGTAAAATCTCACTAAAAATTAGAATAGTTTGTTTTTTATTAATAATACAACCTTACATATTTCAAGACGTTTTGACATCAACAAGTATCCAAACTGGCAAGATTTTTTGAAATTCGAAAATATTTGTGGAATTGATTGGCATTCCAAGAGTATAAGAAATCAAAATGAGGCCAAAGTGGATGATTTATTAACTTCCGCATACCTTTCAAACAACCTAGGCTAGTCAATTTAAAAAAAAAAGATAAACTTCAATATTTAAATTTTTACACTAGTTTTGTTTAAATTTGGCACTAGCTTTTTATGACTTTCTTGTGGAAAAAGAGGAGGAAGATTCTTCAAATTAAAAATGTCCTTCTAAAGCCAATTGTACAATCCATTTGTAATTTGGAGTCTTTCTCCAAAAATTAAAAGTTTGGACCAATGTAGAAATAGAAAATCCTAAAAATTAGATGAGAATCTTGCAATGATATGATTATCACTAATTTAGAGAGAGGAGTGACCTTGAAAAATGTATATAAGGGCACCCTTCTCCCTCTCAATTCACCTCTTATTCATAAGTCTTTATTTTCATTAGATCCATTTTAGTGGATTTTTGGTTATTAAACCAAAACTTACCAAATGGTGTTTTAGAAGCAAGTTTTGCTCCATTGTTTGTGTTTTTGAAGCATTTTTTTAAGGAAATTGGAGTCCCTTCAAACCTTGCATATTTAGAGCTTGTATGTTTGTTTGTTTTGTTCTAATACTTTGTATTGGAGTTCATTGTACTAAGCTTGTACTAACCCTAGAGACAAGCTCCTCTAGTACCTTGGTGATGTTGTTTGTGAGGGCCTTTTATTGATTTGGTGATAGTTTGTGTACATTTCTCCAGTGGAAAATCTTTATCGAAAATTCTCCTAGGAAATTGTTGATTGCAAAGTTGTAATACTACCACACTACAAGAAAACAGATATTTTATGACTGCAAAAATATGACTGAGGATGACTGACGACTGGTTGTAGTCATATTCTTGAAGGCCAACACCTTGAGGAAAAATATGACTGCAAAATATGACTGTCAGTCATTTTTGGGCCTTCTACTTCACAAATATACACTATACAACCATTAGAAACACCAAAGTCCTTCATAGGGAACGTAGGGAACATGTTTGGGGAACGCTAAGTCATATTGTCAGTCATAATTTCATAGTAGTAACATTCTTTTTGTTTTGGGCAACCCAAGAAAAATACGGGCAATTCAAAAAAAAATTGGATAAACCATTGTTTAAAATTTTGAAATCCTACTCACCTATTTTTTAGGATTTTGAAACCTAGTCACCACTTTTTTAGGGTTTTGAAACTCTAGCCACCACTTTTTTAGGGTTTTGAAACCCTAACCGCCACCATTTTAGGATTTTGAAATCCTAGCCGCCACTTTTTAGGGTCTTAAAACCCTAGCCGCCACTTATTTTGGCCCTTCTTCCTTGCCTTTTATTGTCTCTTAGCTCATACTTGTTATTATTTCTTATTTTTTGCTTCTTAGTTGTTGTCTTTTATTGCATCTTAATTCTTCTTTCTTATTGCTTCTTAGTTCTAATCATGCTTCTTGTTGTTGTATCTAAACTCTTTCTTTCTCTAGCATTTTAACTCCTTAGTTCTTATTTTTTGTTTCTTGTTGTGTCTTAGTTGTTGCATCTTGTTTCTTTTTGTCGCATCTTAACTCTTGTTTCTTGTTGTGTCTTAGTTGTTGCATCTTGTTTCTTTTTGTCGCATCTTAACTCTTGTTTCTTGTTGTGTCTTAGTTGTTGCATCTTGTTTCTTTTTGTCGCATCTTAACTCTTGTTTCTTGTTGTGTCTTAGTTGTTGCTTCTTGTTTCTTTTTGTTGCATCTTAACTCTTGTTTCTTGTTGTGTCTTAGTTGTTGCATCTTGTTTCTTTTTGTCGCATATTAACTCTTGTTTCTTGTTGTGTCTTAGTTGTTGCATCTTGTTTCTTTTTGTCGCATATTAACTCTTGTTTCTTGTTGTGTCTTAGTTGTTGCTTCTTGTTTCTTTTTGTTGCATCTTAACTCTTGTTTCTTATTGTTTCTTAGTTGTTGTTTCTTGTTTCTTGTTGTGCCTTAGTTGTTGCTTCTTGTTCCTTGTTGTGTCTTAGTTGTTGCTTCTTGTTTCTTGTTGCATCTTAACTCTTGCTTGTTGTTATCTCTTAGTACTTGTCTATTTTTTCTTCTTGTTTTCTCCATCACCATTCTTATTTTTCTTACCCTAAACTTGAGCTACATATTTTGTGTTGTTGTAAGCCTTTGAAAGTTGAACTTTGTTGTTCATTTACTAAAAATTAACCTCCCATTTCTTTAATTGTTTATGTAGGCACCAAAAGTTGAAACAAAGTCATTGGAGGCTACTTGCAACCCAATAGAGTCATCTTCACATTATTGTAAGGAATATAGACCTTATTGAATTTTGTGAATGATTCATTGTGGTATATATGTTTTGTATTGGTGACTAATAAATGTCAATGAAGAAAGTTGCTTTCCTTCTTACATTCTCCCTTTTCAATATGATTATCTCTTATATATCTCTAGAATCATATGTATTTATGTTTAACTATATGGAATCTTTTCCAGAATATGACTTTGTATTTTCCAAAATATGACTTTGTATTTTCCAAAATACGACTGCAATTAGTCATAAACTATCAATGACATCCATATGAACTACCATATCAACCAAAATATGACTCATAAAAGTCATATTTCACATTAGTAAAATATGACTCAAAAGAGTCATATTCCACATTATTCAAAAATATGACTAACAAGAGTCATATTCTACATCTACAAAAAATATGACTGTACAAAGTCATATGCCACATGAGCCAAAATATGATTGACCGCAGTCATATTCTACGTCAGCCAAAATATGACTGACCGCAGTCATATTCCACGTCAGCCAAAAAAATGACTACATGGAATCACATGCCACATAGGATTTATTTTTGTTTGTCCGGGCAACTAAAAAAAATCAAGCCCTCAAAGATAGTCAAAGTATACGTCTTGTTGGCAAAATACGGCTAATTATGGATAATTATACCTCCCAAAAAATATGACTGCCAATATGACCGATGTCCAAAGCGACTCGTCGGTAATGACTCATGTCAGTCATGTTGCAGTCATCTACAGTGATTTCTGCGACCAGTCATATTTTTCGATTTTATGACTCATTGTAGTCATATTTTGCAGTCATAAAACATTGATTTTGTTGTAGTGCCATAATACATATTAATCATTTATGTGAAGCTTAAGTGTCATGTACTAACACTAGAAGAAATCGTGTCCAACGCGACATGTTCTTAGTGACTAAATGTGTCTTTTGTCACTTAAAACTTGATTTCAAGTTACAAAAGACACATCACAAAGGACATTTAGTTATTAAAGACACGTCACATTGGATAACATTTTTACTAGTGTAATATACGTTGGTATTTATGAGAGCTAAGAGGTTGTACTAACATTCTACTAACTTGGTCCTTGTCAAATTTGGTCTAGCGTTTCCTATGTTTTCTCTAAAAATGGTGAAGCTTTGAATGTTAGATGTGTCAAAATCCTTAGTTCTTGTGTTAAAATCTCAAGTACGGCAAAGCTATGAATATTAGAGGTGTTAAAACTTTTAGTGTCTTTGGTTAGCAATCTTGTATGGTAGAGCTTTGAATTTAGTGATAGAAAAATATATTTTGGACAAGAGCTATAGCCTTCCATTTCTTTGACATTTTTATATATAGAATAATCTTTAGTTTTAGGAAAAATGAACAATAGCCATTCAATTGCAAGGCCATATTAGAATCAGTCACTATTAAAACAAACAATGTCAAAAATCGATCTCCAAACAGCCAACAAACCGAGCTAAGCATGACAACCTTAGGATTTAATCCAATGGTCATGATCAAGCGTCTATGGAGTCTAATCCAACTATCACGAGCAGGTGTCCTAAGTTCTAGTCTAACAATCACGATCAAATGCTTTTGGAGTCTCAATCTGACAGTAATGATTAAGTAGGTTTCAAATCCAATCCAATGGTCAGAAGCAAGAGGTTTGAGGTCCGATCCAATGGCATGGTCACGATCACACTTCAAGGTCTAATTCAACGGCCAAGAGTAGACAACCTTGGGTCCAATCTAATAGTCACGATGATATAGGCCTAAGTCCAATAGTCACGAACATGGGGCTTGCTCTAGAGGAAACCCGTGTTTTTCTTGACACATTTTTTGTGACATTATGTTGTATTTGATGTTACAACTAACACCTTACGCTATGTCTAATGTCAACATTGACATTAGACATAGCGTAAGGTGTTAGTTGTAACATCAAATACAACATAATGTCACAAAAAATGTGTCAAGAAAAACACGGGTTTCTTCTAGTGTTGGGGTCTAATCCAACAGTCACAATCAAGCACCTTCGAGATCACAAGTAGATAACCATTGGGGTCCGATCCACGGTTAATATCATGCAAGCCTCAAGGAATGAGTGCTAGGGAAAGCAATTGTGAAGCCAAGAGGTTGAGGGCAGTTTTTTTTCAAAAAATCACAATCTTGTTGCAAAAAATAAAATAGAATTAGGAATCATGGCCTCATTCACTTGCATTGAACTTTGAAAGCTAGCATCACAAATGCAATTGTAACTTGATAGCAAAAAAATATAAACAAAATATTAGGGAAGTAATGAAAGAAGTGAAGGAGAATTAGAGTGAGAGGTTGGGATATATCTATAAACTAATCAAAGATAAGATAGAGATTAGAAAAAACTTTGGAAGGAAATTTCATTTAGCCATTGGAAATTTATATCAACAATTATTGACTCATGGTTCAAGTAGGAAAAAAGAATACATTTATTTGGGTTTTGTATTTGAACTTGAATAATATTCTTTTGGCAAAGTCAATTGACATTGGCAAATATTCAAAGAAAGAGTTCTAGAAAGAAAAAGATGAATAGGAAGGAAAAGAAGGAAGACTAGAAGATAGGAGTAGAAAAAACTTAGAAGGGAAAGTGGGAAGTTAGAGTGGAATTTAATTCCACAATTTGTACTAAAAATTACCAACTTAAGCGGTGAGCTAGCTACAAGAAAAGGACAAGATGGAGAATGATGAAGGTGTTGAGGCAATCTCAAGGGCAATTGTTGAATATCTTTTAGTTGAAGTCAACTCTGAGGTAAGTACCTAAATCACCTATTTTCTTCAATGTCCTTTGTTTAAAAATTCAAACATATAGTAGAAGTTATAATCTCATTTCAAACATATAGAAGTAGTTTTGATATCAAGTTTAGTTTCAAATCCTTGTAGAGAATTTCTAGAGCTTTCTAAAAACATATTAAACTTAATTTTAAAAAATGAAGAAAATATCTACAGATGAGGTTGGGTAGTAAGAATGGACAAAAAATAGTAAAGTTCATCTAGAAAAAACAGAATTGAAAACTTAGAATTTAGAATAACCCCTAAAGTTCCATAGCTATGTTTTTCCCAAAAATGCTCAAGAACTGCCATTTTTAGTACAAGTACCAAATTTTTGAAAAAAAACATTTTTTAACACATATAACCGTAGGATCTTGTAGTATGCTGACTTGAGAACATGTGCTAAAAATTTCAGAAATTTCCACTGCATGGATTGCAAGATATAAGCGTTAAGGTAAGGGGGGGTGTATTCGGCTCTTTTAGAGCTTCATTATTTTGAAGAATCGGTCACTTTTTGCAGAATCGGTCAAGTATTGGTCAGAATCGGTTTATCTTTTTCCGAATCGGTCAGTAGGTCGAACAAAGAACGTGCTGAATTGAGACTAAGCCCATCAGAGAATAGGTGAGGTTGAAGTTGGTTGACATATCTTGGAAACGAAACAAGGTATGAGAATGTGATGGAAAATGAATTTTTTTTTGAAGAATGAATGAGTACATGAATCTAAACGAAATTCAACTACAGTATCTCTAATTCTATTTCTATCACTCAGTGTTGCTTGGACCAACCAAATTCTTGAGAATAGTAGTAGCTGAAATAGCGTCTGTAACATTTAGATGAATTGTGCAGTTGCTTAGGATTCCATGGAAGACAGTACTTCCGATGGTGTTGACCACACGAGATATCTCCAGGGCTTGCTTTTTGTTCTTGTTGCAATGGACTTCAATCCCACTAGGCTCTTAGAATACCACTGGCACAAGAAGTAAAGATTAGAAGGTGAAAATAGAACATGCCAAAACTTAATAATCAATAATTGTGTTCAATCGATAATCGGCCTTGATTGTTCGATCTGGAAGGCACTTACGACACCAGGATCTCTCAATATTTTGTCAATCGCTCTGTGAAACAAGGGACGATTTCCTTGCGCAATTTCTTCAGGACTCCATTTTAGTTGGTGAGCAAGGTATGTCTCAAATGTTGCAACAACATCGGGATGATAGCATGTCATAGGTCAACGCAATTTCTCTGGTTGACAATGTTTGAGATCAACCTTATGATTCTTTGAGGAACGTTCATCAAATCTAACGAATGTTCCAAAAGCATCTGCAAAAATCTCAAAATCAGATTCGCTCAAGTTATACAACTCCTGCTGAGCACAAACACAAAAGTTGTGAACAACGAAGAATGCCAGTCGCATCTGGCACCCACGCCTGTTGCTTCGGCTCATGGAATCTTGAGCGAGGATGGCGCGTATCTGATCTTGAGTAAGGCCAACGGTGGACTTTCTCTTTCTACCGATTCCAGCCTTAGCAGAGCGCTGCACTGAGATCAAACATGACGTACAAGTTTTTTTGAAACGTGGATCATCAAGGATATAGAACTTATCGGTTTTCAAACTCATTTCTATACTCTTCTTCTCACAATGTCCACAGATAATTCGGCCTAAAGCCCACAGAAGTTCAACTAGCGTCTCACCAAGATAAAATTTACCGTCCGTTTTCAGAACTGTCTTGAAGAAAAAACGTAGAAAATAGATCATTCAGTTGTACCAAGGCTGTCTCATATAGCTCCTCAATCTCCATGTCGCTAGAAATACTACAAACTTTTCACTAAGCATTAAATCTGTTGCTCGCCCATCATTCTATGTACAGTGAATTTCGGTTGCCACCTTGCTTTACAAGTTCCACCTCTTCTTTGTCAAGTTGCATGAATCCCTTCCTCAAGTATTCAATCCCGTCATTGCTCTGTGGATCAGGAATAGGAATGACGGGAGGAACAATATCATTGTTGTCATCTCCCGAAAGCTGAAAAACATCCTCGCCAAGTTCAATTACAAAATCAATATCATCTTCACCGTCGACCAGCCAAGGAGGATCTTCGACATCGAAGATTTTGTCAGATTGATTAGCAGAGCCAATCTCAGTAAGTGCAACCAGAGGAGCGTTGCCAATCATAGCAACTTCATCACTAATCCCTGAGCAGTCAACTACAGCCTTGAAAACATTGCCAATTGCAGAAGATGCAAGACCAGACTTAGGAACATCGCCAATCTCAGAAGATGCAGGATTAAACGGAACAAGTTCACTATCAAAATGGCGCAATTCGGATTCAAACGCAGCATCGAAAGCCTCACAGAAGAAACTAGATGAGCGATGAGGGTCACTCAGATTGCTTTTTGAAGTAACAACGGCAGAAGATGCTAAGCTTGTTGGATCCAAGTTTGAAACGTCTCGCACTGCGCTTCTAGTTTCTATCACTACAACGCGTAACAAGACTGAAGCTCAAAGCAGGAAATAGGGTGGCAAGACACTACAACAAAATCAATGTTTTATGACTGCAAAATATGATTACAATGAGTCATAAAATCAAAAATATGACTGGCCGCAGACATCACTGTAGATGACTGCAACATGACTGACATGAGTCATTACTGACGAGTCGCTTCAGAAATCAGTCATATTAGCAATCATATTTTTTGGAAGGTATAATTATCCATAATTAGCTATATTTTTGCCAACAAGGCATATACTTTGACTATTTGGGGGGGCTTGACTTTTTTTTGAGTTGCCCGGACAAATGAAAATAAATCCTACGTGGCATGTCACTCCATTATGGCCAAATTCGTTAAAATGAGACAAAATGGTCATTTTGAGACTTCAACCCTAAAAACGTTTTAGTGATTTTGTCCTCTAGTCGAAGATAAAATGCGAGTGCAACCTTTGGGCAATCAAAGGTTTTTATATATATAAACATATGAAAGTCTCAAATTACCAAATAGTCTCAAAATTAAATAGTTATAATGATTTATCTTCGAGTCAAAGATAAAATTGAGACTACACTTTGTCTCATTTTAATGAATATGGCCTTCATATAGTTATATTTTTGGCTAACGTGGAATATGACTGCGGTCAGTCATATTTTTGGTTGATGTGGAATATGACTGCGGTTAGTCATATTTTGGCCAACATGGCATATGACTTTGTACAGTCATATTTTTTGTAGATGTGGAATATGACTCACAAGAGTCATATTTTTTGCTAATGTGAAATATCACTCTTATGAGTCATATATTTGGTTGATGTGGTAGTTCATATGGATGTTATTAATAATTTTATGACTAGTTGCAGTCATATTTTTGGAAGCACAAAGTCATATTTTGATGTGCATAACTATGAGTATTATACCTAAAGCTAGTTATATTTTGGTCAATATATATTATGAAATGTAACTCAAGCATGTGACATTCCAGATGATTGAAAATCCTACTTTTAAAATTTGTGTGTGGTCTATAATTGGAGTGACTGAGGACCAAAGTAGCTTCAATTACAAACCTCAATCACATTTTTTATGCATTTTAAATAGACATGATACATTGAAATTATACATCAAAATAGTTTAACAATTGAATAAAAGACTTTATGTAGTTAAAAATGAATACATATGATTTTAGAGATATACTAGAGACAATCATATTAGAGAGAAAGAATGCAAGAAGGAAAACAACTCTCTTCATTGACATTTATTAGTCACCAATACAAAACATATATACCACAATGAATCATTCACAAAATTCAATAAGGCCTATATTCCTTACAATAATGTGAAGATGACTCTATTGGGTTGCAAGTAGACTCCAATGACTTTGTTTCAACTTTTGGTGCTTGCATAAACAATTAAAGAAATGGGAGGTTAATTTTTAGTAAATGAACAACAAAGTTCAACTTTCAAAGGCTTACAACAACACAAAATATGTAGCTCAAGTTTAGGGTAAGAAAAATAAGAATGGTGATGGAGAAAACAAGAAGAAAAAATAGACAAGTACTAAGAGATAACAACAAGCAAGAGTTAAGATGCAACAAGAAACAAGAAGCAACAACTAAGACACAATAAGAAACAAGAAGCAACAACAAGTATGAGCTAAGAGACAATAAAAGGTAAGAAAGAAGGGCCAAAAAAAGTGGCAGCTAGGGTTTCAAAATCCTAAAAAGTGGTAGCTAGGGTTTCAAAACCCTAAAAAAGTGGCGGCTAGGGTTTCAAAATCCTAAAAAATAGGTGAGCAGGATTTCAAAATTCTAAACAATGACTTGTCCAATTTCTTTTTGAATTGCCCGTATTTTTCTTGGACTGCCCAAAACAAAAAAATGTCACTACCATAGAAATATGACTGACAATATGACTTAGCATTCCCCAAATATGTTCTCTACGTTCCTTATGAAGTACTTTGGTGTTCCTAATGGTTGTATAGTATATACTTGTGAAGTAGAAGGCCCAAAAATGACTGACAGTCATATTTTGTAGTCATTCTTTTCCTCAAGGTGTTGGCCTTCAAGAATATGACTGCAACCAGTCGTCAGCCCATCTTCAGTCATATTTTTGCAGTCATAAAATACATGTTTTCTTGTAGTGAGAAGACAAAAAGCAACGAGAAGCTCGGAGCAGGAAACAGGATGGCAAGAAGACGGAAAAAAAACGGCTGGCGCAAGCTGGCAACAAGAAACTCTGTTAGCAACGGCTGGCAAAAAACCAATAATAGCATGAAACTCATAAAAGTGACGTGAGTGACGTGGCGCATTTTGAAATTCTTGCCGAATACACCCCCCCTAACCTTAATGCCAGTGAGCGGGCAGGTATTGGTTGATTCTGCCCTACGCACGGCAGTACGTCTTGCCCTACCGGGCTTGCCTTGCAGCCGCTTGCAGGGCAGAATCAGCCACTACCTGCCCGTTTTCTAGTACATTAAAATTCATTAAAACCATTTTCTTGGCCCTGCAAAAAACTGGGCAGCTGTACTTCACAAGCTCACTTTTCTATGAAAAAATGTCCAAAATGGTGGTGCTTCTTTGGTTTCATTTTTCTAGAGAAGTTTTCTACATGCTTGAAAATTTTCACATCATTTGGAATTGTACAACATATAGGAAAAAAATAATAAGTAGAAAGAAGTAGAGAATGATTCAAAATACAAAATTGTTAAGAATTTGGTTATGGAATTGAAAAATGCCAATCCCAATGGTTGAAATGTTGTAATAAACAATCTACATCCTATGATTTTATTTTTTTCAAAAAATATTGAAAATTGAGTAAGATAAAGGACTTCAAAGCTAATTTTAGAGTAGAGAATCCATAACTGCCCGCAAACTAAAACTTCTCATAACTTTTGGCTCATTGGTCAAAATGGAATGATTCAAAGCTTTCCGCGTATGTATAGCTCTAGAAAACCAATTTCAAATTTTTATTTCTGAAAAAAGTAATTTTTTTTAATCTGCCCGGACTGCCCAGCTAGGGATAAAAATAACATATTAGGCTATAACTTCTGACTCGTATTTCCAAATGTCATGAAATTTAGTGCATATGAAAGATATTCCTAGTCCCCACCTTCTATTAAATTTTCAGTCCAAAATATGAAAAACTCTAGTCACTTGTACTTGCCCAAATTTTCTGTACTACCAAAAAATACATGTTGGTCCTTTAGGGGTTAAATCTAGAGTTTAATAGTTCAATTAAAAATTAGTTTGAAATACAAATTAGTGATCAAACTTCATTCATCTATAACTTTCATTAGAAAGGTCGAAACTCTAAATGTCTTAGTAATTTGGAAGGATAATTTTAGGCCCTATAAGGAAAAAATCATAAAAAAAATAATTTTATATTTTAAAATTTAGAGTCTTAAGAATTAGGTAGATAAAGAATTTAAATATTTAGAAGCCAACTAAGTAGTAATTAAAATTTAGCATCACTTATAAAAAGTTTAGGAGGTTTTTAATTTAGTTTGTATTTAGAAAACCGAGCTAAAACCAAAAAGATAACAAAGATTGAAGTTTGGCATTGAGATTGGATGAAAGTAGGGAGTCTTCATCTATTCTAAGTCAAATTCAAAACTTAGGATGTAGATTTAATCCTAAATTTATACTCAATATTATAAAGTAATTTGAGTCCAAATGTCAATAGAAATATATGGATGAAGTTTGAATTGCCTCTTCCAATGCCAAACTACATCCGGCTATAATTTCTCCTAGGAAACTCTAAATGGGATGAATTTTACCATTTCGGAAATGGAAGATTCTATTCTATGACTTAGAATAAGCAACTTTGGATTTTTGGCACTTTTATATTAAAATGAGAGAATCTTGGCTTAATTTAGCTTATATGGCCAAATTTGCTTTGTTTTGAGTTGTAGTTGATTTCTTTTGCAGTTTAATCCAATTAGAAAGTTAGAAAGATCCATTCTTAGAAGGCCAATAAACTTTGCTTGGACACCCACCATAGAAGTTTTTACAAAACAAAATAAAAAATCTGATTGTGTTTGTTCCGTCTCAAGGGGGGAAATGAAAATGCTCACAAATAGCAAAGTCACAAAGAGCCTATAAGGTCCTCCGCAAACACTTGAGCATAGCTAGTACTGATGTGGATGTGATGCACTTTGTTGTTAATCGTGAGAAGTGAAAAAACGTGAACGACCACATCAATGTGGGCAACAAGATCCAGTATAGGCGTAAAATTAAAGAAGAATTTGCATTTTTTCCAACGTAAAGAAGTAGTGCAATATTTTAAAAGTAATAGCATTGTCATCATTTAAAGGCGTGAAAAGTCAAGCAACCACAAAAACATCTACAAGTACAAAATACCATGGTTGCCATTTCAAAAACCAAATCAATACAGAACATTGGCATTGACTGTGGGATTGATGGGACATTCTAAGCCCTATAACTCAAGTAAAACAATAGAAAAGATTGTACTTCAAACAAACCTCTATGACCACATTAATAAGGAGACCCATGACCATTAGCATGCCTTGTGTTAATTGACATATCTTGTGTTATTTGACATGGCATGGTATGATGCCTTGTAGCAACAAAGATGGGGAGATGTGTGTAGTTGGATGGATGATAATGCCAATGTCATTGTTGAAACACTCAAGTGCATAATACTATGTTGGAACATTGATTGAAACTTTGTATCAAAACCCAAGGTCCTAAATTCTACACCGGGACACTACTTTAAAGTTACTATGGATAAGCGGATGTAGTTACTGAAAAGGAAAATGACAAGTGACACTTGCTATCAAAAACTTGACTTAAATAGCTTCTATCATAAAGACTAACATGAGGGATATCAAATTTTTGACTCAAGTCTTCCTTGCCATTGGGGTAAAGAACTCTTGGCTTGGGCTTGGTTGTAAAGTAACAGGCTCCATTCCCTCCTCCTCCCTCTCCCCTCTCCCCTCCACAATTATGAACCCCATTTTTGAATCCTGATTTCCAATGTGTTCATAATTCAATTCTAATGAAGTCTATTCACCTCTTGACATATTGATGGACTCTCATCCCTTAAAATTCCTCCTTTTCGAAGAACACTTTTGAACAACTCTAGAGGCACCAATAGGTACCTTCTATCCTTCCACTTCAAATATTCCTAAGTAATTTAAAAAGAAACAATTTTAAGATCATTTTCTTCAATTAGATTTTTCTCTAAATGTTAACCCCTAAAGGTTTTTGACTATGTTTTCACCAAAACCGCTCCAGAACTGCCATTTCTAATACTAGTGCCAAATTTTAGAAAAAAAACATTTTTGGACACTTGTAGCCGTAGGATCTTGTAGTAAACTTGTTTAAGAAGATGTGGAAAAAATTTCAGAATTTTCCACCAAGTGGATTGCAAGATAATAGCGTTTGAATTGACAAAAATCCTTTTTTTGTCCCTGCGAAAAAACGGGCAGCTGCCCTCCACAAGGTCACATTTGTATGAAAAAATGTCCAAAATGATTGTTACTCTTTGGATTTATTCTTCAAGGCAAGTTGGCTACATGCTTGAAAAATTTCAGATCATTTGGAATTGTACAACATATAGGAAAAAAATAGTAAGTAGGAAGAGGTAGAAAATTATTCAAAGCACTAAATTGTCAAGAATTTATTTATGAAATTGAAAAATGTCAATCCCAACAATTGTAATGTTGTAATAAACAATCTACACCCAATGTTTGTTTGTTTTTTCAAAAATATTGAAAATCGAGATAAATAAAGGACTTCAAAGTTTATTTTAGAGTAGAGATTCCATAACTACCCTCAAACTAAGAATCCTCATAACTTTTGACTCATTGATCGGAATGGAATGATTCAAAGCCTCCCACGTACATATAAATCTAAAGAACCAATTTCAAATTTTATTTTATTTTAAAAGTGATTTTTAAAGAAGTTATTTTTGCTGCCCCGTCTGCCCGCCGAACAATGAAAATGACATATCATGCAGTAACTTTTTAACCATGTAGTCAAAAGTTACGAAAATTGTTGGACCTTAAAGCTACTCCTCGGGCACATCTTATGTGAAAATTTCAAAGAAAAAAAAGAAAAATTACGGTCATAGTGAGCTGCCCAAAATCACTATGTTGTCAAAAAACGGTGTTTGGTCCTTTAGGGGTTAATCATCACAAATAAACCAGTTACGACTTCTTGATAACAAGAGGGGGGGGGTAATTTCGTAAAGGGTCAGGGATGGTTCTGGTTACCTTGCTCTTTCTTCTGCAATGAAATGTTCACTTCATTTGCACACAAACAAATACCCCAAAAAAGTATTGGTAACAGCTGCATGTTAAACAGTGCCTGGGTTAGTTGATTTTTTTGAATTCCCTTCAAGTTCTAGAGTTTTAAATTAGGAAGGAAATCTCTCAAAACCAGGGGCCGACCTGCCAGGTTTTCGGGGGAACAAAAAGTCCAGCCAGGGGAGTGAGGTTGCAACAGTAAAAAAAATGCAAACTGGGCAGAAAATTTTGACAGGGCGCCTGGAACTCCAGTACCCAATTAAATCTGTTTAAATTAAATTTCAATGAAAATACTTTTTTGAAGAATCCAATGGGAATTATCATTGGATACGTACTGTATAAGTATCAGCATGAGTATCAATTAGCATTCAGCAATGAATGGAAGTCATACACAATCTAAACAGTAAGACTATGCACGTTTCATTTGTGTCAAAAACAAAAACAAAAAACTATGGCTATGAATGTCCGTATATAGTATACCTATATTTGGACGTATATCTATACCATATTGTACACATAAATACTGAGAAATATGTATTTATATATTTCAAATTATTCAGTACTCCCTACCTCCATCCCAAAATGACCTCCCAGTTGGACAAAATGTTTGGAATTAAGGAAGAAAATATAGGAGGGTTTTGAGCAATTTTTTGCTAAAAAGCAATGCAAAATATTTTTTAGGGAATATTTGGTGATACAATATTGTTTTTTCAGTGGATGAAAACGTGAAATGCTACCAAATCTTGGAATGATATTACTCTATTTTGGATGAATGAATGTTATGCTAGATGAATAAATAAATTTTCATCCATGTACCGCAATTTCATCCATCGTATGAAAATAAATAGCTTCATCATTACAATGAAGATTTTTTTTTTGCATAGCCTAAAATAAAAGAAACAAAAAATTCATTGAAAATAACGTTATTTCAACCCATTTTAAAGTATTTCAAGGAAGTTGTTATCCATTCATTAAATCTTCAAGGACAAAAATGCTGATTTTTTACCAATTGGAAGATCATTTCAAGACATAAGGAGTATTAACTTTGACAAAGGTTATGTCTTGGCACTTTAGTAATTGGGAGGTTCTAAGACACCTCCTTGTAAAAGTCTTTCAGTTTATCAAATGACATGTGACATTAGTTTTTCATAGATTTGAAAATATGATCTATTGAACCTTACTACTGGCTACGATAGTAGAAGTACATGTATCAAATAATGCTTTGTAGAATGAAAACTCTAAATAGAAGTGAAAAATCAATAATTATGTAAAACATACCATGTTGGTATAAAAAGAGAAGAATTTTTTTGATTGGAAGGTTGGTGCAAATGAAAGAGTTTGTTGGAGATAGGTCCAAGGTAGGAGGTTTTTAAAACGCTCACACTCTAAAATTGCCCACCTCCTTCAAACCGATTTCTTTGGTTTGAGGAATCAATCCCAAATGAATTGGAAGCTTACGCTTCCGTCTATGGGTGATTTCTCTTAAGTCCTAGTTTCATTTCATGGCTCATATGGCTTTGTTTTGGCACCTCCGGTGCCAAACCAAGGTTGCTACCGCAGCCTCTTTTGTTCGTCGGATCATTCTGGTGGCTTTTAGGTGGTTTTGGGGTCTTACTTTCGTTTTTAGTCTTGGAAAATTTAAAAATGTGTGTTTTGCTGGGGATTTTTCCCTTGGTTCTGTGAACTGTTTCCCCTTGCAGTGAAAATTGTCCATGTGTTTCAAAAAAAAAATTGCCCACCTCTTCAAACATACACTATTTGGACTTGTATATTAAAGTTCCTTGGGGTTCCCATAGCATTTCAAAAGATGTAAAGGAGACCAATTCGCGGCTTGTAAGTTATCGTGAGTCTGCAGTTCTTTCTTCAGCTGAAAAAGCATTTGAAGTCCCTCCTGATTAACCTACTTAAAATGGACACAGGAAAGTGTCAACTTAGATTGGTCTGGCTAAAACAAAAGCCTACTTCCAGATTAGTTGACTTCACTTAGTTTAGCCCGTTGCCTTGAGATTGGGTGCTTTGCAATGCCTGCGTGGTCTGCCGCTATGGTGCTCCCCCCCTCCGATTCCCATCAGCTCCAATGCTCCTTCCACTTCAATCCAATTCGATCTTCAATTTTGCAACAGTTAATGACGGCAATAATGAGGAGAGCACGCAGGTCAGTAATCACTTATTAATCAGTAAAGACTGATTATTCAATGGGTTTCTGCATTTCATGTTGACTGCACATCCCAGGTGCACAGTTGCACACGTTTCTGTATGAATGGGGAGGAAAATCAAGTTTAAAGTTAGATTAATTTGAGAATGGAAGGAAGCATCACTTAAGTATAGAAACCCCCCTCACGATTCGATCCTCATGCTTCATGTGATAACTGATAAGTGGGTTTTTTGGATTAAACAAGGCCTTTTCTCCCGTTCATGTGGTTTTGGAATTGGAGGACAAGCACTTGACAATAAAAGCTGCTATAGTTTGGTAGTGCGGAGAATGTGAGTTTCGCCCCCCATTGATTACCGTATGTGGGGGGGGAGGGTCTGGATAAAGAGGAGTAAATGAAGATGAGCCTGGCAAAATGATTGAGCTTGTACGACGGTAGTGGATGATAACTTAGTGCAGGTGGATGAATTAAGCAGACTGGAGTCAGTCAGTCGCAGTTACCACTGACGCTCTGACTCTACCACAATGAAGTCAGAAGTCAGAACTGAACTCCCTCTCAGGGATGCACACCTGTACTAACACTACTGCTTACGTGGAAACAACTGAAAGACTCGGTGCTTAGAGTCTTTCCAGTTGGCTCCTCAATTTGTGGAAATAAAATATAAATAAATAAAAATGATGACGAATGCCTGGTGTAGACGAGTGACTGACCCAAAAATTTCAATGGTCCTTGGCTGAAATAGCATTCTTGTCTAGTGAAGTGTTTTGGACCTAGAGGTTGTCCACTTCCTTGATGAGTTGGATCGTCAACCAATGTAGCCAACTCAATGGACAAGATGGAGAAGTTTTTGGGTTTGTCGGGGCTCCAAACTTCTCTAATGACAAGCACTCATGCTTTGTTCGACAAGTATGAAGTTGTGTCCAATGAATTGGATGGCATGCACAATGGTTTGATGATGTGGAAGTACTTTGGGAGGATGAAAGATTGGTCGGGGGGCACTGTTCATGCCTTTGTTGGTCGTTCATCTTAATAAGGTTTAAGGTGGTTTGCTCAAAAAAGCAGTCGTGCTCTAAAAGCGATTATGATATAGAGGTACATTTTGCTTTCTTCAATGTACTGGCAATGTACATTTCAAGAGATGATTGCTTTTAGTGACTTTTGTGTTTTAACTTAAAAAATTCGTAATTAGTTACACAAAGGTTCAAAAAATATTAAACAACTTGGATTACATGTCCATTCCATTTTTCTTCCTACAAAAATTTACTGAAAATTGTTTCAAGAAGTTTAGCTCCCGCCCAAAGGCAATCAGCTCTTAACTGGTAGTTCTCTTTATTTGTGTCAAAGCAGAAAAAGAATCAGAAACGATGTGCCCGCCTGGTTTGCTTTGTTCCATCTAATAAGAAAACTAAACTAAAGCAGGGACCTACTATTCCAGCATCTTCCAAACTGCATTTAAGAGTCTGTGTTTTTGTTTTTCCTTTTGAAGATGTCAATTAAAAAGCAAAGAAGGAATACAAACCTTTGAGTCCAGCTCCTGCTCTCCTGGAGTTAAAAGTGTTCTTTAATTAATTTCAGTCACAAGAAGAACACGGTTCTTTAGAATAGAATAAAATAACATGTAACTAGCTAGAATTCATTGTGAATGCAAATTTAGACCCACACTTTCAATCACCACACAAGCTTAGGCTATGAAGCCATGCTCATCAATAGGCTTTGGTATCCCATGTAGTATTGAAGATTGGAATTAGAATCATTTTTTCCGAAATGGACAACATGTTGGTCATCAACCAAGTTGTAATTTATGAGCTTTGCACTCACATGTGGCATGCTTTGTTCATGGAGAACGTCCAGTTGATTCGTTGTTAGCTCATGTCTTTGTGAAAATAACCAGTTAGAGTTTGAAAATGGACAATTCAAAACCGGACAAAAAAATCAGTAGAAGTGGCTACCAGCTGGTGTGCAAAAATAAAAGGTGGATATGTAGTTGTTGCTTTGTGAAATTGTCATATTTTAGCTCCCTGTCATTTTGAAGTGAAGGCTAATACGAGGGGGGCTAGAGGTGGGTATGTTCTTGCATAAGGCGGGTATTGCTTTAGGATTGGTTGTTGAGGGTTTAGGATTAAGATTACGATTCAAAATTGCATGACAACTTTGAATTTGGAAAAAGTCATGCGAGTTTCTATGAAAGGGTTGGAGAAAGAGTTTGAATCTGCATTTGTGAATGTCATTTTGTTGTGGAAGAATGGCATGAAGTTTGGATATTTGTTACAAATGTAGAGAAGTACCTTGCAAGGGTACTTGAAGATGAAAATCTTCAACTCTAAACTCTTTTGATATTTTGCAACCTTCTCTAAATCACTCTCAACTCAATCTTGGATAAGTTGGGATGGATCCTTGGCCTTCAATTGGTCAAGGGCTATGCCAAGGATGCAATGAAATGTTAATTTTGGTTAAAAATTAGCATGTCCTTAACCCTTTATGTACTAAGAATTCATGATTTTTAGTTGCAGATTTTGATTAATTATATTATAGAAAATATAATAGAAATAGAAAATTTTATTATATCATTAGCTTAAATGAAGAACATTGTATGCATTGGTTCAAATACACAATTATTTAAGTTTAAAGAAATCTCCATATAAACTCTTCAACATTGCTTAAAAAAACGTGAGACCCAATTTGGGCTTCTTAGACACTAAAGGGTTAAAGAAGGAGGATTGTAGCCTTAACAAATTTGAAGTTCAAAGAAAATGTTTTGTTGAGAATTTGATAGTAGATGGAACGAACTGGGAGATGAAATGAAGTGGGCTATGTTTTTTGTTTTTGTTTTTTCTATTTGTGTTTCATAGTTTATTATAATAATAATGAATCGGCAAATTTCTAGCCCTCACTTGGATAGATTTGGCAAAATAAAATACCTAAAAAAACTCCAAATTTTCTATACTCTTGTCACAAAGGCCTAAGAGAGGTTGAGTTATTGTGACAAATCACCAAAAATTTTACACTGGTTTCAAAGTTTCTAACACATCCCAATGTCCCACCTATGATAGTGTAATGACTGGTTTTGTTGAATAGCCCCTCAAAACACCTCCGCCACACAAATAAAATATATAGAGGTTCAAATATGAAAACAAATTGATGTCTTGTTTCATTTTACTCCCTTGAAAGTGACTAGACTTTCAAATTTCAAACAATAGATGAATAAGGTAAACCAGCTCATTACGGTCAGATGACCCATAGAAGACATCTTATGACCCCATGATGGTTTTTCAAATCACAATCAATATCTAACCTGATATCTATGGAGTGATTAGTGACCTCATTAGGAACACCCAATTTTTTCAATGTAAATCATTGTAGGAAGTGATTTTTCATGGCATTCCACATTAGAAATTATTGTGACCACTTTAGGTGATTAAGATGAGCATAATGGATACACTTTTTGTTGGTTATGGGGCAGCTTGTAGAATGTGTTGGGAAGATCACTTCAAAAATACATAACTAATTCACATTTTATTTGAAAAATAAAATTTCTACTGCTCTCACTATTTCTCACACTTATCTTTGAGTGAGAAAAAATTTGAAAATTTTCAACAATGGCATGAGGGCAAACTCGAAATTCTGACCACAATGGGTTGGTTTACCTTACAGATACGTCCCAAGCACACCAAGTCTTGATTTTTTTTCATTCATCTCAATGTTTTGTAGATTCCTATGTTAGTGTACATAGTTCAAAAAAATTCACATCCTAATGCAAGGAAGACACTCTAGACTTCGAATGAGAATCTATAAACCACGTTCTAATCCATACCCACAGGATTGTTTGTTTGTTACAGTGAGATCTCTTGGACAGTGCGTCCCGCGATCGCGTGCTTCCTATCATCCAAAAGCTCTCTTTGAGGAGGGGTGCACGGGCTTTGTTTCATGACATTTGGATCCACAACTAGAAAACATATTGAACTTCGAAGTTGTTATGAGCCAAGAAAATTAAAAAATCCATTTTACTTTTTTCTACAGACTGTGGCTACAGCACAGCCAGGGCACAGGGTCACACTAGTCTCCATGACGGTACTCTCCTTTGACTTCTGAGCTTACAAACAATCTGAGCTCCATCCCCCACTGCAAGTTGTCATGACAAATCTCCAACAGTTTCCAAGAATTCAAATCATAATCCTCTGCTGCCCAGACTTGCGACTGGTTCACTGCACAACAAGTATCAGGAGTTCTAGGTTCGGTTTGTCGAACTCGGAAGCCAACGACAACTTATTTTAAGCTTCTACTTATTATGTGAGATTTTCTTTTGATTGAGCGTCCAAAAGAATGAATCATTTTTCCGCTTTTCCAGTTCCCCAGAAAAAAAGATGAGCTTGGCCGAAAGGCGAATTCTCAAATATTCTCATAGTGAGAACGCCTTGGGTTGCATAGCCCGTTTGCGGCCTACTACTACTACTACTACTACTTTGCCGTTGTGCAGTTGCATAGAAAGTGGACACATTGGCAGCCGAGCAAATTTACCTCCAAGATCCTCAAGCCGCTATTTTTCCCACCCCCAGCAGGTTTTGCGACATTCCCAATGCTCTGCTTCTGCTTCTGCCTCTGCTTCAAAAATCGCATAGGCAGGCTGCCATCCTACTCTGGCACCGCATCGCAGTGCTGATAGTCAACTCTGAGAGCCTAGGAGAGAGCCTAAGGACTAGGCTGAATTGCAGCTGCGGTCTCTTGTGTCTGTATAGTGTGGGTTTTGAAAAAGAAGATGGTTGTCATGTGTCATATACTTGTCTATTGAGATAGGGTAGAACCACTTAAGCGATTTTGCGTGTGTTCTGGAGCAATAGAAGACAATGTAAATTTACTGCCCTTGTAGAAAGATAGAAATGATGGGCATTGCCAAATTTTCACTATTTTTTTTCCTTAAATTCAAATTACTACGAATTTTGGAAGGCCAAAGTTGGCCTCGACCCATATTCAATACATAGAGAGTCTTCCAATTTCTGATCATCCTATAAGTACTTTTTTGCTCACTACTTCCTACTTTCTTACTCAATGCATCAGGACAAATATGTCATGACTTTATAGTCCCAACTTTGCAAAGGAGAACAAATCACATTCCAAATTTTGGTTGGAAATTTGTTCCAGCCTTGGTTGGAATTAGCTGCACTCTACAGGTTGGGTATGGATGCCTAGTTGATAATGGGTGGTTCTACCATAAGCCAGGCAGTGTTTGGGAAGATTTTGGAGTTTTTTAAAACTATTTTCCTTCAATTCTCAAAGTAAACTGGTTTTCAAAGTACAGATTCCAATTATTTTCTCTATTTTTTACTCAAAATATAATTTTTGTAGGATTTTCATTGTTTTTTTGCCAATGTCTTCAAATTGCAACTATTTTTTTTCCAATTCCACTAGCTAACTCTGAGCTAGCTGCTAGCTCTTTCTGAACATAGAAGCTAGGGTGAACCAATCCCCTAGCTTGTCCTTGATTTTAATGTGGGATAAATATAGGAACTTTTTATTTGTCATGCATGATAAAATTTGGAAATTTTGAATTCATATTTTGAATCAAAAGGCCTCAAATTAGCTTCGAGAAATGTGGAAGATCAATCAAGTACAAAATAGGGGGTCTTTTTTTTACATGCACCCTTAGAATGACTTTGAGAGGATGAGAGAGGGAATTAGTTCACCACGGCCTTGAAAAAATAAGAGTGAACAATGTTGTCATCAAGTCATTTGATTCTAAATAAATGAATGTTAGACGATAGACGAAGTAAAAAGAATTCTCCATGTAATACCATCCTTAGTTTTGATTTGGTAACTAGGCACTGCAACGGGATATGTTGTGCAAGTTTATGTCCTTTTTTTTTCTGTTGTAGCTTCAAACCTTAGTCCACATGCCTCAACTCCTACCATGATATTTATATCCCTATATCCCCTTATGCTTTCTATTCTCTAATCACCAGGAGATTTATTATTTAACATTACTAAAGTCAATTTCCTCCATTAATGCCAAAATAACATCAATAAGATGCCACAAATTCAATGTGATGAACATGCACAAACATATAGATACCTATAATTACCACCAATTACTAAGTATAGTTACCATTATATAACAAATCTTATTTTTATTAGATCATATTGATGAGGCAAAGAGGATTTCAATGCAATTTACGATGCTTCAATTAGACACTAAAGTAGAGAGTAGAGATCCTATTAACATCATTTTACTAATTGCAAACTTATTTCTAATGAATGCCAACCTTTCAAACATGTTCTTGAAATGAAGAGGTTGTTTCAATTGTTGGTTATGCACTTAATTTTTAGAGGGTAACAAATTGGAGTTGGTGAAGATTGTCATCAAAACAGTTTTTTCTTTAGTTACTATATAGTGCAATATCTATCTACCTACAAAACCCCACCATATACCAAACAAATATTGAAGCATTTCAGATGAAACTTTTGGCATTTAGACTATACAAAAAATTATCGGGAAATTTTCTAGTTTCCGTGTTTCAGATTTCACAAAGTGCTAAGTACATTTTATTTGTTTTTGGACACTGCTCAACAAAATTTAACAACCATGGACATGCTTCAAATTTTGCTTCAATATTCAGGGAACACGGCCCACCAATCAATTCCTGCAAAAGCTGAAATGAGAGATAGAAATTGAAGGAGTAACTGCAAAAAAATGTATTCGAACGAGGGTCCCCAAGAATCTTCACATCATGAATTAAATTACTTTACAAAACCGTTGGGGTATATGTACCCTTCAAAATCAGTCCCTGCCATTCCACATAAGAGTCCACTATGGGTACTTGGGAAGAAAGAAGATTTGAAATCTGCTGTCAGCATTCCAGAGTTTTCAGAAGTCGGAATAGGATAGCAGCCTCCCGTATCTGTGAAAAGTTGATGCAAAATGGCTGAACCTCTATAAACAAGTCTTGCACTACCAACAGCAACACACCGAAATTAAGTTCAGAAAGACACAAACCGATGAATTGATAAAGAACTACACACTGGGAACTAACAAAATAGAAATGGCAGACTGCAAATACATACAGACAAAAACATGGAACAAGACCTTTGGTGAATGATAAGAATTTGTACTAATCGACTGCAGATATCATTTTCACAAAAATTAGAAAAATAGTAAACAATTCAAATTTAGTAAAAACTTAACATAATGTGCAGACACAAGTGCAGACTTCATAGAGATATTACTGCAACAATTGCAATACAGTATCCAACACATACATACCGTTGATTATCTTGTTTCGAATCAAGCTTTGCAGAAAGACACAAACCAACCTAACCAGACGGTTTTGCAAGTTCTTGTCCTACACAGCACAAAACATAGATGTTAGGTTGTATCAAGACAGACAGAAGAGAACATATAGATGACTGAAAGCGGTGGTTTGACTGACTTGCAAAGCTCGAGTAAGAAAGAGCAGACCTTGATACTTTCACAAGATGATATACAGTTGGAGATGTACATGTGGACAAATTCTGTAGGAAGATTCACAGCTGTTGTAAGGCGGTTCACAACTTCCATTGAATGAAGACTGCAAGCGTCCACTCCATATTCACCAGCATTTTGAAATAACTGCAAGCGTCCACTTCTATCAGAACGACCAAAGTTAAACAGGGGAAAGGAGAACATCCCGTTCTATCTGCTTCATAACCTACAGAAAAGGCCATAGACGTCGATTAAACTTCAGCACCTTCTCCAACCTATAATTTCACAATTGTCAAGTAGTCCCTGCATGCATCATTTTCCTTTAAGCATCATACTCTATGATTTGCAAAGAACAGGGTTCAAGGCTTATAGTGTAAAGTGATAAAAAGGTACTTACTCTGTAATCTGGTTTGAATTCATGAGCTTGAGCAAAACCTCGACAGCAATTAATGGATTATTTTGTACGAGTTCCTGTAAGGAACACAATCAACTGTTAAGGGAGGCATCGCAGTTTGGCAATACAAGTTAAATGAGGAATAGATTAAAGAAACATACCAAAACAAGCAATCAGTATCTAACGTGACACACTGCGTTATTTATCGTGTCTCAGATATTTTGTCACACATATACACCAAGAACATTAGCATACAAGAAATTTTAGATACACGACACTCACAGAAAAAAACAAGTTTTGAAGTGCTCAATGAAAAAATCGTATTCAAAACCAAATGCAAACAGCTGGTTAAGAACATACAGGCAATCGTCGTGGGTCAGCCCACAATGGTAGGATCAGCTTCCAGCTCCAACAAGACTTTCTGTTACAGAAATGATAATCTTTGCAAGTGAGCAGAGCTGCAGCGAAGAACATTTTAGGGCATCATACACTTTACCCAAGTGCACATGCAACTTAAGTGCATAGAAATTAAACCACATGGAATTCTTATGGACATTTGAATTGCCTGCAAAAATAAATTGATATGTCCAAAATATTTCAAGCTGAAAGGGTATTCAGCAACCAGTCCCAGTCTAAGCAAATAGCAAACGTACCTGACCAACAATGCATGCACGAAACATTCTAAAAGATCGGTACAATCCAAACGACATGAACTTAAAACTCTGTTCAAATTTGCGTTTCTTTCTACAGTCTCTTTAGCGTGTCACTTATAAAAAGAACTCTTTCATCTACTGCAACTGGGCAGTGACCTACCAAGAGTATCCAAAGATAACTGTCACAAAAGTCAAAGTCTAGAGAAAATTTCAAGAGATTCCAATTTGGTCACCCCTATTACACAGGGTGCTTAGCAAAGGACATTGTACTTTAATCTAAGCGTAATTCATATGCTATCAGGCATAACTAAAAAGACGTAGGTAAGGTCCCTGCTTGCTCGATAATCTCATTACTGAGATTAAAAACTTCAGAGCAGGCTGAACTTCACCAGTAACAACTTAATTGTGGACCTTTACTCTGTGAGGAGACCATGAGTTGGTTAGAACAACCTAAATCTCGAATGAAACTCATGTTGGGAAAGTGTTCGCCCCTTGTACACATGTTCATGCCTTTCCCCATTTTTCAATTCAAAATCTACACAGGCAAAACTGGACACTGCTAGTAAGAGTGGGAGTATTTCAAAGCAGACTGACGCTGATTCTTTCAGGTGACATCATGATCACTGTGCTCTTGCACAAATATAGCAATGGCAATGGCAATACAGGTTTGAATTTCAATTTTGGAAAGCAGCTCGTAACAAATCTACTTGTACATGCCAAATCACCAAGAAAGCAATATAAGCATGGGACGACCGTTTTCCATGATTACATATTGCATGCGGCAGAGAACACTGGTTATGGAAAGGGCAACGACAAGACGAGGTAAAGGAAGAGAAGGAAGATTAGGAAGAGAAGGGACCTTTTGCTGCCAAGGAGCCATGGCACCTTTCAAAGCACGACTTGTAAGCTCTCGAATAGCAGCACCACGGCTCGTATCGGCACACATCTCATAATCCCACGAAAGCTCATGCTGGGTCTCTGGAATTAGCCAAATCATCTGCAAGCAATCGTTTCAGAAGGCAATAAGAATGCAAGCAATATTCTATAATAAAAAACTGAATCATATCAAGAGGATACGGTGAAATTGTTGCGAGGACTTCTATGTGAAACGAATCCTTGCGAAGGACGTCAACAAAAGCTGCCTAACACATAAACAGATTCTACGCAGCAAAACTCACCAAGGTGACTACAATGTAGCTAAGCAAAAGTAGAAGAACCAATTAAAAGTTATGTGAGCCTATTATGTATCTATTGGTACAAGTGGAACTCTGCTACCGGTATGCAAACAGAATACAAATATCGAAGTGCATACCTCTCCTTGCTGAGGGGGAAGTCTAGGCGGGGCAGGGCGCACCCAGGGAGGCTCGAGTCCATTCAGTGAGGATGTCTGTATCAGTGCAGCAGTCGCAGCCTCTCTATTGCCAGTCCCCAGCTGTGGCACCCCTCCTGGCACACCATGTCTGAAATCAGAGGCACACATGCGCGAGTCAAACCATGCGCAGCATGGAGAAGGTGATAGTAATGCGCACCTTGCACATCATCTTTTCATAAACTAAGCAAATGCGTTCAAATCTGTTAAGGATAGTGATAAAAATGAATAATTGCTTGCCATCTGAAAACTAGTAAGTCCCAGCGAAACAATCAAAGAGTACTACGGAGTACATGACTGCATTCTCAAAACATTGTCTGGACAGCTGCAAATTCGTTTCACTTCACCATTCAGCAAATGATAGCCCATGAAACACTTACTGTGGAGAATCAATATCATAGTCCGGTGGTATATCCGGATCAGAAATTATATTGCTGATAGACGCCTTCTTGAAACTACTCATGCGAGGCTCGGGTGGAAGCTTGTCAGCATATCTTGATTTCAACGTCTCGGGACTTAGAAGTATCTGGTGTAAGCCCAAGACAAATAAATAAATACTGCGTATTGGCTACTAAACAAAAATCAATAAAAAATCAATTCAAAACGACAAAAGACAAGAAATAAAGACGTGCAGGCAAACCAAAAATCAACCTATACGAAAAGTAAGAAAACCCGAGTAGAACGTCCAGGAGAGACTGAGGATAAAGGTTGAACCTGAGCTGAGGGGTCGAATGTTGAAATAAATTCACGGGCTGATTTCAATGAAAACTGAAAGAGAATCACAATGAAATTCATTTCAAAATAATAATACAATGTGATCTAATTTGACTGAAACAATGAAAAATGGATGCATAAAAAGTGAAAAGATGTATAAATCGTTACGACCATGAGCATTAGCACTTTACAGACTCATAACCCATTCCAAGTTGAGCAAGTAGGACACGTAAGGTCCACTACATGTTTGCAAAACAAAGCAAGACCAGCTGCTTTTGTTGTGCAGGACTCTCTTTCCTTCAAAGACTAGATCGATTAGAAGAGGAGAGAAAACAGATAGCAAGAACAAGCTCAAGAACATTTCTTCAACCTCGTGTGTTGGCTTTTTCATAAAGTTCAACAAATCCAGAGTTGAAAGAGAACTAAAACAAAAATAGGGACACTCACTTCCTTATTGTTGTTATAAAGAGACAACAGAAGAATTTGCAGGAACGCACGTTCCACCTTGTCAGCTGCCTCATCGGAGGCTGACTGCATCAACGGTAAGTACGAGGCATGAAAACCAGGTAAAATAGCTTTGAAAGTCAATTTCACGCAAAGTTTATCAGGGCTACCAACATTTACTTGTACATTGTAAAGAATAGTTTCTTAGAATCACAGATCTTTGGACTTGATAAAAACTATCTGGTCCATCTCCGAGCTCATACACTATTTTGAGTCTTCAAAATTTTATGACATTGAGTAGTATCTCTCAACATTAATACTTCACGAACCAAGGCATGTTGAGCGCTTACATCAATAAGAAATGACAGGAAGGGATTAGTACTTGGCTGCTCACAACGATACAACTCAAACAAAATGTAAAAGGCCACAAGACGTTGCGTCTGCTTCAAAAGTCGCCGATCCTGTAGATGTTCACCACAAAAAAGTTGGCTCTTAGACATCTCGGTTCACAGTAATTGAAAATACATGATTATTCTTTTTCGAGACGTCTCATTGTACATCAATCCTCAGTCAAGATCCTTTACGTCCGTGATGCCGATTCGAGCAGATTTTCGCTTGCAAAAATTACCTAGTGACATCTTCAAGTTTTTCTCTCATACATGCAGACATCACGATCATGAATAAATGGAAACTCGGAAAAGTACAGAAACAACCCTGATTCGATGCTAACAGAATCAATTGATAAAGTTTCCTGCGATTGAATTTTCAGTACAATCAAACAAGACCGACGGTAATTAATATCATAAGCTACGCGTATTCTCTATCGCAAACGGTGTGAAAATTAGGACGTCGATTCTTTCAAATACCGGTAATTAAAAATGGCGGAACTCGTACAGGCTGAAGCCTTTCATCGATACACTCCAAACTACTACCAATCCAGCTCTCAGCTTCCAAAGAAAGAACCGAAAGAAGAATCGGCGTGAAAATTCAACGAGAAATACATGTTTCACACAATAATCCTAACAACGATCACCAACGCGCAGCCTGAAAATTCAAAACGTAGCTCCAATAGACTGTAACGAACCTCAAGGAGCAGGATGAGGCAACAACAAGCCTTGAAGTACCGATGCCGCTGGAAACTAAGAGTAAAGGCCGATAAATGACTCTCCAGCGCTCGGTCGTCTCCTAGCACGAGCAGAAGGGCGGCAGTCTCCCCAGAAGTCAACATCTTCCCTCGCCTCAAAATTAAAATCTCAACCTCCACAACACTTTAGGGCACCGTACGTCCAGCTGAAACAGAGGAAGCTGGTGTGAAGAAGCTTGCAATTTACTGCTGCATCGATCGCTCAGGCTACATAGAACAACCTCGTGGCCGAGCCACAGAAACCACACTTCAAACCTGCACATGAACTCTTCAATGACGACAGCGATGGCTGAAGCTTAGAGTGCGGACTCTACGAACAAAAGCCAGAATGGAGAGAGACGACTCGCGTCCACATCCCCAAATGATATCCCCAAATCATTGACTTGAAATTTTCATACCCTGCTGCGTAAACGAACGTAAACTGATAAAAAAATTCACAAAAATTGGTACTGTACTTGGTGCCCAAATTACAGTAGATAATTTAAGAGTTACGTGGGGCCGAAGATAAAGTACAGTATATGCATTTCTCTTAAAAAATTGATACTGTTTCACATTGAAATCCAAAACCAAGCACCCTTGCACCGCGGCCGGGGTGAACTGACCCCCTCGCACGCCGAGAAGACGATGAACAGCCCCACGATCCGCCCGTCATTCCACCAGAAGATCCACCATCACCAGGAATTGGTCATGCACTGTACGTACTGTTCACCAGATTCAACCTACACGATTGGGTGGCACAATTCCAAGCACGAATCCCAAAGAAACTCTCCAAATTTTTTAATATTACTCTGACTGTCGAGTTCAGTCGGTGCAATCCCCCAGAAAAATCGATTTCAAGACTTTGTAGCCACTTGTCGGTAATTAAAAGCAACATTGCAGCGCACGCCACGGAGTCCGAAGATCATGGAAACGGCACTCCTGCGAGTGCATCAATTTTGGATAAACTGGAGTCACAGTCGGTGGCGATCGTTCCGGGGAAGAGCTGAGAGCGCTGGTTATGGTTGCGATGTCTGGGAATTGCATGTCATATTCGAGAGGTTGGATTCAATTACGGACGATCTTTTGTTCAGGGGAGGCACAAGGTATGCATGGTAGAGTTGGAGGTATGGATTTAGTGGAGATTTGAAGGATTTTTTTATTGCAAATCATGGGATTCGAAGTGTGAAAGATCATCAAGCTTGTTGGAGCTATGGCGCGGCACTGGAACAGATGGAGTGCGTTGTTAGTTTTGGCGCTGTTGTTGCAATTGGCGTTGTCGGTAGTGAGTTTCGGTGACGGGGGTGGATGTCCGAGCTATCCCGAGGATCTTACATGGAAAAACAGTTTCAGCGCAAAAGAGCTGTCTAGCACCAAATTCTGGAAGAAGAGGCATCTGCAGTTGGAGGGGACTTTCAAGCAAGGACCGACAATGCTGCTCCACAAGCCAGAGTCCGTTCCCGATTTGAAGCAAGGTGTGAAGATGGTGCTGAGGACTGCCAACCCGTCGAATTCTCGAGACGTGTACCAAGTAAGTGTGATTTTAACCCTAGGGTTTTGGTCAGGGGATACTTATCCGTTCTTTGATGATTCGGGAAAGATATCGCGCGCTTCGCACGATGTGAAGATCGTCGGAGACGGAACATTTAATGAAGCAACAGGGGAGCTTTGTGTAATTGGTTGCATTCAAGATGTTTGCCAATACAAACTCAGATTGAACTATCCAGCGCCGAAGAGCATTCTCGACGTCTCCGTTGAAGGAAATTTGACCAGTATCGGTGGAGCCTCCCTCGGGACGTACTTCGACCCGATTTCGATACACGCCTTCGCCGATGCACCGTTTGAGTACACGAAGAACACCACTCTGGCGAGCGTGTGTCCGAGCTTGGCACCTGATGCTGAGGTTGACAAGCTCAGGACCTATAATGAATACTCCGGAGATGTTTGCTTAGAATGGCATCGTCTGGTGTGGGAGCCGATTGAGGTTACCTGGAATCCGGAGTGTGAGGGGGCGAATTGCAGCCCCTTCGCAGAAGTCGGAAACGCAGCTGGTGGTAATACAACGTTCCTTCGAGCTCAAAGATTCGCTTGCCAGGAGAATCAAATGCAAGCCAACCTGGTTTTCACAAATTCTTCACTCTTCCTTGGTCCCGAGTTAACGGATCCTATTGCTTCGGATGGAACGCTCCTTGCAGAAGGCATTTGGAACTTCAAAACTGGACAGATGTGCATGATTGCCTGCCACCTCTATGGTCAGTCTCTGCCACATCTCTCTCGAGCATATGCAAGAAGAATACGAATTGTAATTGCTTGTTGTGTGGTTGTCTTGCCTGTAATGACTGGTGAAGTTTTAAGGATGTATCGGGCGGATCTAAGCAGAACTTACTGAGACGGAATTCGTGTTTTGTATCGGTGCTGGAAACAGGAAAGCAAGATTGTGAGATTGCGATAACAGCGCAATTGCCTTTGACCTACACAGCGACGCAGAGATCCACACTGATAGGTCACATCCAAAGTCTCCGAAAGGAGACGGATCCTTTGTACTTCAAGAGGTTTACCTTCAGGGCATTAGCGCAAGGCTCTTCACAGGGGATGATATATTCGGGCTTTGAAGAAGACGCAATCTTCACAAACAGCAAGAATAAACCCGACTATGTCTACACCAAGGTAGCAACTGCAAAGGAACAGTGTGCCAATTCGAATGAGAAGAAAAGATCATCTTCCGGCAATTATCCTAGTGGTGAAAACTGGTCCGAACTTGAGCTAATCGTAGTTAAAGATTTTCCAAGCCCTGTAGAGAAGGTTCAACCAAATTTCAATGACCCTTCAAGATTGAACATCTTCACTCTCGGCAACGAATTCATCAAAAAAACATTTGATCAAGTGCAGCACAATGGCGCAAACGTGACCGGATTAGGTTTGATCGGTTTAGCTCCGGTATACGCTGTGCAAGATGGAATCATGAACGTGAGCTACCTCATGGATTACATAATTGGACAACAGAGGCCAAATCATGCCAGGATAAAATACGGATGGCGGGAACAAGGCGAGGGCATTGCGGCGGAGGGCTTCTACGACTCCAACACGGGGAAGCTCTGTTTGATTGGGTGCCGAAAAGTTGATCTGAAACAGGAGGGACTGAAGCAGCTGGAAGGGGATACTCAGAAGGATTGTCAAACGTTCTTCAACATCCAGTTGCCGCCGAAAGATTCCTCCCAGGTTCTCAAAGGCACCGTGAACAGCCTCCGCGATCCAGCTGATCCGCTCTACTTTGAGCCAGAATCGTTCTCCGGGTCCACGAACAAGCAAGCATCGGATACTTCATGGCGAATCGACCTTGAAATCGTGTTGAGCGTTCTCATGCTCTCATTCACCGTCGCGTTCCTCCTTAAGCAAGTTCTCTACAGTAAACGCCATCCCAAGACCTTGCCTTACATTTCCATCACCATGCTCCTCCTCCTCTGCCTCGCTCACATGATCCCCTTAGTTCTCGATTTCGAGTCTCTCCTTCAAAATCCGCGATTCAGGAGGAGCACCACGTACAACTCGATGGAGGATGTCGGCCGCTGGCCCGAGGTCAACAAAATCGTCGTTCGCTTCCTAACACTGCTCGCCATGCTGCTCCAACTCCGCCTCCTCCAGCTCGTGTGGAAATCAAGAACCGATCCGAACTCGACGCCATCCGTTCAAGAAAGAACACTATTGTTGTACTACCTCACACCACTCTACGTGGCAGGCGGCCTGATTGCGATTCTCCTCCACGCTATGCTGCGTTTCAAACCCTACGAGCGAGGGTTTCTATGGCGGGGCGACCAAGGAGGCGTGTGGTGGGACGTCCACGCCTACGTCGGCCTGATCTTGGACTTCCACCTCCTTCCACAAGTGATGACGAATGTGTTGTGGGATGAATCCGCCGCCACGAATACTCCGCAAGCTCCTCCTTTGACGAAGCTGTTTTTCATGGGCACGGCGCTGGTGCGGTCGTTCCCACATTTATACGACTTGTGTCGACAATTCCGGTTCATCCCTTCGTTCTCGGACATGTATTTGTATGCAAATCCTGAGTGGGAGTTTTACTCCGTGTGCGCGGATGTGGTGATTCCTTTGGCCGTGATGCTGTTGGCCCTCCTGGTGGCGGTGCAGCAAAGCTTCGGCGGGCGGTGTGTCCTCCCTCGGCGATGGCGCTCCAGATTGGAGAAGCAGGAATATGAGCGAGTTGAGGATTCAATTGCGGACTTCGTTCTTTAGGCCCCATTCACGCACGTACTGTACAGAACATCTATGAGAAACTCTAGTACTAAGAGCCCATGCTGTGACGGAATTGGAAACGAATTTCCAAGTTGACAGAGTCCAAATTGTCTTGCTGAGTTTGTGTTGCATGATGCTTTCACTTTTACTCCATCTGTGACTAGAAACTATGTTTTAGGAGTAGCCTTGCCTTGATATCAAACTAGAAGCAGTCAAAAAGTTCAAGTCCAAATGTTGAAAATAGTTTTTGGGAAGTCAAAACTTTGAAAACATCCCCGTAAAATTATGCCAATCAATAATTCCAATTCTTACAACTATTGTACACTTCCATGTAGAATTACTATTTTTCTTTTGTAAAGTTTGGACAATTCTAGGTGCATTGACATTCACACTAAGCTTAGTTTTGAGGGACTAATGAACACATATCAATTGAAATATTTCTGAGGTTTGTTTTGTACCAATTGAGACCTTCACTAATTCTCATGGCTACACTTATGAAAACCATTCCAAACTTATTGAAGTGGAGTGGGCCTTCATAGTTAAATTATCAAATGTGCCTCCAAATTCAAAATCACAAATAGACCACACTCTCATGTCATACAAATGCTTTTGAATGCTATCAGTATCACTTGAATCACTTAGATCTCTTTCCACTATGTCAAACGTGATGACTGCTTGTACAAGTCTATTGTTTAGCCTAACACTTGTTAATGTCATTTGGATCTCTTTCCACTTGTCAATGTCATTAGGTCCTCAAAGTCATAGTGGCAATCACTTGGATGCACGTGGAGTCCCCATGAGTGCATGCCACCTGCTAGGATCACTCAGAGCACTCAGAGGCAAAAAGAGAGGAAAACACGGGAAGCCCAGTAGAGAAAAACTCCGCGCTAGCGATCAGTGCACAAGAAGAGTACGTTCTTCAGACCTCGGCATGTCTCACCAAAAGAAATGAAGGAACAAAACGAATGCACCAATTGCCATCGACACCTTTGAGTGATGTGACCTGATCATATGCATAGCAGGCTGTAATGCACTGACCATACATTTCCCCTAGCATTTCATGACTTGCAGATGAGCCAGCGCATTTTGTTGAAAATTCGGGTCCTTTGGAAGTGGTGAAAATAGCTACTTGGAACATGGAAAACTTCCCAATGCTGCAAAGAGAGTTTCTGCTCTCAAGTCTGGGACTTACATATGAAACTTACCGTTTCAGTTCATTGTACTATTTTCAATCACGGGTGATGATTTAATGATGTTGGAAAAAACCTGCAAAATTGCTGAAACATTTCATATGCTTCTCATCCACGAGTCGTAGGAGCCAATTCCATCATGCGTCACGAGGATGATTTAGTTACTACGAGGCTCTCACGAGAATTGTAATTTGTCTGCCAACAACCAATACTATGATACAGTAGATTGTAACTGCATGAGGGAGGGTTTTCACGTGGTAATGCTGTTCAGTTTTTTCTTTCTGGAGTGGAGGAACTCAACCTGGATCAACAACTTAATGATATCTGCAAGCATTGTATCATGGAGTTAACGCAGTCTAATGTCCCAGTAGACAGGTCAACACAAGCTCACAGAACGAGCAAGCATTGGTTTAAGACGGGGGTCCTCCCACCAAAGGAAGGACTCAATTTATCTTTGCTTTAGCCGACACCCACTTCGTTAGAAATGACGATGTGGTAACGCCTCGCAGCCAAAGCATAAAAAAACAAGAAAGCATACAGTATCAGAAATTGGAAAGACGTACACACATTAAATCCCTCTAACAAGAATTATTGTAGGCATTGGAGATCATGAATTCATGGTAGCCCAGAATCTCAAATACAAGCAATACCAACGGTAGGAGTCAGAAAGAGTGATGTTGTATCCACATAATAATTCGGACAGGGATAACTGTTTTGGCATTTTGGATCATCACTCCCCTACCGTCGGAAGAATTGGAACTTTTGTAACCTTAAGGAGGTCAAGGATCAGAAACAGCCTCATGTGTGTCTCCATAAAATTGTCAGAGATAGAACAATTGGTATGTGTAATCACCTCCAGGACCTCAAAAACAGAGAAAAACAAATAAATCAAGTCAACAGTCTGAGATCAGAACCACAGCCATGGTTTGGTGTTCGTCCACACGTACGCTTTCAGAGTGGTAACGGATTAGAAATCATCCCTTCTCAGACAGAAGTCGAATAGATCTATGAAGGTAACATGGTCTGTCCCAAAGAGTAACTGCAGCGACGCCGCTCCCCAGGGCAATGGAATATGCCACCACATCATCAAAAGCAAAAACTCCCAATGGAAGCTTCAGCAACAGATGATGCTGCTCTCAGACGTTGACACTGGAATCTACGACCAATGGACAAGGTCGCTCCATACTGTCAGGGTAATATCCCGCCAAGGACAATACCCCCGCCTTCTCTTACTCTTACTTACAAACAAAGGCTGTCAGCTGGTAGTGCATGTTGATTCAACAATATACTTCAGAACAGGTCTATGAAATTTATCGTCATCCAGCCTCGGGTAAAATACACAAACATACAACCCCACGACTCAAAACCGAAAAAACCTAAAGTAAGAAGCCTCAGACGATGATTAAAATGATCATCAAAGACGTCAGGATCAAAGTTTTTGGTTATTGTTCTCGAAAACATCACCGGCTTCGAAAAACAAACGACATACATCAAAATCACGAAGGAGGTCTCAGTTTACAGTTGAGCGTCATAGAAATGCAGGGTCATACTAGGGAGGTTCTCCTTGTCAAACAAGGTCCCAGCGACCGACCGCAGCTGCGCACGTAGAGGTAAACATCCTAGGCCATAACCAAAACCCTAAACGAAAAGCGTCAGATCAAAAGAGCTAGACTGGGCACAGGATATTAGTCGTGGTAGAGGGACAACCCAATCCAAGTCACAAAAATAATGCAGGCCACGTTTACGAGGTAGAGGTCTTTGTAAACTGTCGCCTGCTTACCGCACCAGATACCAGAGGCCAAGCAGAAATATAACTTGCTGCGAGAAGAAAACAAATTTCAATCAACGGGATGACAATGAGAAACCAACATCTAAAGCAACCATACTCAAGCAGAGAACGCGAACTGACATAGGACGTTTGCGAGCGGAAGCATAAGTAGGGGAGGAGCACTCAGTGACGCTCAGGGTTTTAGGGTTTGCGAAACCCTAACTTGTGCCGTGATGGAAGGACGTTGGGACCGTCCTGTGTTCTTTTTACGTATAGGGCAATGCCGGGAATTGCCCGCCCAATAGAAAATGGATGATAAAGAGTCAATTTGGATGAAGAATCCGTAATCTATCATTATGCATGGAGACTTGCATAATTCACTTGAAATCCTAATTCTGCCAAATAATCCACCCGTAAAATGAACGTGAAACTTGCTAGCAATGGTATACGTTTTTGAAATTTTTTTTCCAACGATGGCAATAAAATCCATCTTAGATTGAAATCATTTTCCATCTACAAAAATTAATTCCATGCTTTGTTCAATTTTACTCTATACCCCATACATTGAAATTGAGTAGACAAAATCCAAATGAGCAATCAAAAATAGGATTGTAGTACACGATCTTATTTGTGTATTGCAATCCTAAAAAAACCTTGAAGCAGAAAGCAATTATAGTTTGGGAATAAATGAATTAGAGCTAACCACCCCATAGAGTCAATTGTTGAGGTAGTTTTTGTAATTACTCTCAAAATCGCTTATGCTTCTTTTTTGAGCCATGATGGTTTTAATATTTTATTGCATGTTGTTGTAGATCATTCAAAATCCACCTCCATTTGTTTGTAAGAAGTTGACATATGTGTGCTTAAAAAAAATCACATAGAGAAAAAAATGTAGATAATATTAATTTGAATGGAATTAAAAGATCCTTAATGAATCAATAATTGAGATTCCATTTACTATCATATATGATCTATAGGTTGCAATTTGATCCATTGTTGCATCTACTTTGAAGATAGGTGAAGATATTTGTTGTAGTACACAATTAATACAAATCATTTTAGTTTGTATTTAGCAACCAAGACAAAATTATGCCATATTGTTAAATTTTTGGCTTGTAATTGTTGTTGTCATACCATATTAAATCACCTATAATCAAAACAAATGTATTATGTAAATGCCCTCGCAAACAAACATCTCAAATTCAAAAGATTAGAGTGAAAATAATTAGGTTTATTTGGGCTTCAACTTTGGATGACAATCTCAAGAAGACCACAAAGAATTGGGAGTTGAAAATTAATGAAATGGAGCGCCTTGAAGCTGGATTTTCAACAAGCCTAGGCTTGCCCCATTTAGATTAAGGATGAGGCAATGGTGACCGTTTTTATGGCAAAGGGTCTATTGCTACAAGAACTTCTGAGTTGCAACTTCAGAGGACAATATCGGGAAGACCACCAAGAATCTAGAGTTGAAAATCGGTAGAATGGTGCACCTTCAAGTTGGCTTTTCAACGAGCTTAGTCTCTCTACATTCAGAGAAAAGAGAAGTTGGTGGAAACCATTTTTAGTGCAATAGGTTTGTTGCCCCTAGGATGAAGCAATGCCTTGAGGGATTTCATAATTTTTGCTTTTGTAGTTGAGCTAATTGCAATTTCCATTGCACTTTGTTATTGAAAATTGTGGAGTTGTCTATATGGGCTTGTCTAAGGTGCACAATGATGTATAAGCTTTATAATTAATTGTCCGTATTTGGGGTTTGGGTTTGTGTGATGATGGTTGTATTGCACTGTTTTTTAGAGGCTCATATTCATCCATTTAAGGGCCTAAATTGCAAATTTCTATGAAGTTTGGGCCTTGAAATTTTGATTTCTTTAAAAGATTGGATAAACAAATTAGGTTTGAACCACATAATCTTGAAGAAATGCAAATTGAGTCTATGTATAGGAAAATCGGGTAGTTTGGGTGATAGAAGATGTGCTAGAATTATTGGTTTAGGACTCTAATTGTAAATTTTGGGAGATTTTGGCATAGAAGGTTGCCCTAACCTCCTAGAGCATGTATTAGAATGATTGTAGGTGGATAGGACACCTATGTGAGTGAATTAAGGGAACTACCTCTTTTTTTATTTAGTGTTATTTGCGTCAAAATTGACTACAATCGTAATAGGAGTTCATTGTTTGGAAGGTGTATAGGATTAGGATCACATATACTCCCTATTAGCCAACTCTAAAGGGTTTCTTTGCTATTGCAGTGACAAAGCCTCATACCATGAACATAAATTATTTTGCTCATCTTTATTTCACCATTGTTACCAAGGTTCACAATATTATTTCCTACAATTGGCAAATTTTTACCATTGGCTATAAATGTACACCCCTAGATTTTCTTTAAGCTATCTTTAAATAATATTGGATCACTAATCATGCCATGGGTTGCTCCAAAGTTGATCACCTATCTATGTGGTTGTATTTTACTTTTAAGAAAATTGAGTGTTGCATTGAACATTTATATTAGTATTGAAGTTGTTAATGTTTGATTCACTACAAGCAGGTGTTTTGTTAAGAGGTAAATTGAATAGGAGCACGAACTGTTGATTGGATGACCTTGACATAGTTCTTCTTGCTTCACCATCTCTTCGAAAGTTTCATGACAATTTCTCATTAAAAGGTCTTCTTTACTGCACCATTTATATGACCTAATGATTATGTGTGGTCCTCAATCATGATCTACAGTTTTGCCTCATAGAATTGATGTTGAATGGTAGTGCCTAAACATGGAAGGCATTTTGGAAAGCCAATGCCAATGCTTCGTCTTTGGCTACTCCAGTTTAGCCTTATTGTTATTGTTACTCTCGTCAATACTACATCTAGGTCTTTGCTTGTAATAGACGTTTTAAGAGATTGCCTAATGCAAGGAGACCATTTAAGCTTGTTGCATGTGTATAGGCAAAATTGAAATTTAGAGATAAATATTCAAAGTAGTAAAAGTGATCACTTCAAAATTTTAAAACTTCAAATTAATGAGGTTCAACTTTTATTTATTAAAAAAATATTCGAATTTTTTTGTCACCTTTTTGGAATCATCAATAAAAAAGTTGCATTGCTTGATTGAAGTTGTCTAAATACTAAAATACGGATATAAAATATTAATTTAATCATTACAAACATAATACATTTATTATTTTTCATGGAATGTGACATGTCCAATATATAATGAAATGATAAAGAATGAAACCTTAGAGGAAGCTACACCTTTTTTTTCAAGAAGATATGTAGACATTTATTATTAAAAAATCTAAAAAATATTAGTCACAAATCATCAATTTTTTTAAATTCGTGCAATTATGGGTCTAGAATAAAAGTGTAATATTTGTTTGCACAAAGCTAAAAAAAACTAGGATTGATGTAGATTGATGTTTCAAACAGCTCACCCTAAAAATTGTCAAATTTGTGAAACGTGACAAAATTGACATTTTACTTATTGGAACTTACTAGTTGAAAAAAAATCTCAATGTTGTTTTTCTAGTGACATTGACTTTGGACAAACCTATTGTTATACATATAGAGAAAACAATAAAAAGAAATTATAACATCAAAACAATAAAAAAATTATAACATCGTATTAATGTTACAACCTCTAGTAGATTAATAGCATTTCAATGTGTGTTTTTAATGACATTAACTATGAGCAAAATTATTGATCTACATGTAGAAAAACATCATAGGAATACAACATTGGGATGCTTCAGTCCCTAACTTAGTCAGTTAATAGAATACTAATCTTGTTTTCATGATGTTGTGTCAATGGAGATATTGTTCTTATAAAAGGTCATGGGTTTATTAGAAGTAGACCTTTAATTCTAGTGCTTATAGCATCTTTTTCCCATTATAACTTAAATTTTGTTACATTGGTAGAATTCCACAACTTTGACACATTTTTCGGCTTGTAAACTGAAATTTAAATTGATACCCATCCAAGTTCTTAGAATTTTATGCAAATGAATGTCACAATTTTTATGCGTAGAACTGCATCAATTTTTGGGAATTGATGACTTGGCTAGAGTTACTAAAATGAATCTCAAATCTATATTTATTCTAGATTTTAGACCTAAGGTTTTAGAAAAGGACTAAAGTAGTCTACTCTAAAAGCGCCCAGTTTCTTCAAACCGCCCCTATTTTGAGGTGGAGAGTGGAAATGGGGTGATCCTTAAATGGACTAGTTTAGCAATTGAATGCATCAAGGAAACATTGTTTTTCTATTGGAAGAGCCAATCATTGTCTTTGATTTCCACACATCTCTTACAAGTTGCAGGTAGACGATTTTTGAAGACCTATGTTCACAAATAGGGGCCTATGCCCTGAATCTTTGAAAATTTATAAGTAATTCAAAAATGCTTGAAAAGATACAAAATCACTTGTTACGTTCTACATCTACTTTTCTTTCTTTGAAAAATGATCTAAAAATGTATTTGTCTACAGAAGCCTGTGCAAAAGGTGGACCAGACCTTAAATGGTTGCTTTAAGAGCATATTGTCTTCTGAATTCAACCAAGTTTGAGGCAAGGCACTCATCTGCAACTGGAGCAGTTTGAATCAGCCACTCATACTAAATCTCAAATGTATACAAGTCCTAGAAATTCTATTAGAGCTCTGTCATTTCAAGCGGGCAACTAATAGTCAGTCTACAGTCACTAACTAAACGGAGTACAAGATTGAAACGTTTTCATTCAAACAACCATACCATAAGCATCAATGGACAAAGTCCAGAAGTAGATATATGGAAGTTGTAGTGTGACATAAGGTAAATCAGCCCATGACAGTCAAATGACCCATGACGGACTCCTAGGGAATGACCCATCATGGGGTTTTTTCAATATACATGATTTGGGCCACCATCAATGTCTTACATGACAATGATGGAGTGATTAATAACCTCTTAGGAGCTTCCAACTTTATAGTGTGAATTTTTTGTATGATTTGATTTTTTAGTTTTTTCATGTTAGAAAATACTATAACTACTTTAGGTGAGTGAGATGAGCATTATGGATTCATATTTTGTTGGTTTTGAGGTAGTCTACAAACTCTTTTGGGCCATGATGTACTTAACACTTCAAAAATTGATACCTATTCACACATTGTCAAAAAAATATAATTTCAATTGCTCTTGCTATTTCTCACACTTGCCTTTATGTTGGAAAAAAATTGAAAAATTTCAGTAACACCATGAGTCCAAACTCCTAATTCTGACCGTCATGGGTTGTTTTACCTTACTACACATCAGCACAAAAGTTTGAAGAAGAAAATAGTTGTGATTTCAAAGAAAATCAATTTCAAAGTTAGCCATGTCAAAAACTTAGTTTTGTTCAATATGATTTGGAATCACTTTATCTTTTTCTAGTTTTTTCTTAGAACTCCGGAAAAAAAGTTTTCTACCTTGGCATGTTGGTGAACATTGTTTTAGGTTGTTGTACACAAAACTTGAAGGAAATTGACATTTTTAGAATTTAAAATAACAATAGTCTGATAAACATGCAAATGATGTTGGTTCTCACAGTATTTGAATCATTTTTTGGAATTGAGAGTATAGGATAGCATTAGCCATTGTAGAGAGAGAGAGAATATATGTTGCAATATGGACCATTATTACATTTTCGTGTCCTTACATTTGAAATATTTGTTGAATTGTCCAATGCGTTCAATTTATATTTCACAATTGTAATGTGTTTTTAATTTCAATCTTTTTATCCAAAGACTAGAGTTCACGATGCACATAATTGATCCAACAAATTAAAAAAAGGAAAATTATCATTGTCAGTATCATCAAAAAACTAAAATTGCCAAAAATTACACTAACCTTTATAAAATTTTAGTTTTTTCGATATTTCAAAACTTGAATGTACACCATGATTATAATTGTGTCTACAATGGGCTTGCTCCCATTCTGCACGCAATGGATTCATTTACCTAACATCAAAGAAAGATGGTTTTCTTCATTTTATATTCTAGTAAGAGGTTTACTAAGCCTAAACTCCTGTAATCTTAGCCTTCCATTCCTTATCCAAAAGATGTTGTTTGCTTTGATGTTTGTCGTGGATGATTCATGGTCGCAAACTTTTGCAAATAACTATACTCTCAAACTACATCTTTACACAAATTTTAAGTTGTTGTCTAGCCGAGTTTGTGTTTGTTATTTGAACCTTGGGATTTGAACTTGCAAGAGAAATCAATTGTCAATTTTGTTAAATTTTTGTGATTCTGGATGCCCAAAATTGTGACATTCATTTGTACAAAGCTCAAAACTAGGACTAATAAAGGTCAAGTTCAAAATTATGCTACGTCACATGAAGTTGTATACCAATATAATAAATTGAAGTTTCATTAGTGAAGGGGAAGTTATTTTGAATCAATTTAAAAAGAAAATCCTATACCTTTGCAAAATCCTATACCTTTGCAAATCCTATACCTTTACAAAGAAAAATGAAATTTTCTTACAATTTTTCTAGAATTTGTATAGCCTATGTATATGTATTTGAGTTTCTATGAATTAATTATTATGGTCTTAATTTTGTAATAATTCATTACAAAACGTGATTCAAAATCATCATTTTAGGAATAATTTATCTATGTGTACAATGTGCACTAAATTTTTTGTCTTAGTTTGAAAGTCATTTAGTACATGTAGAATGAAAACGCCCTAGGAACTTCTAGGAAGCTTTTCCAAGGTTTCCAACTATTAGTATAAATAGGAGGCAACACAAGGGACTCTTTAGTTCTGCCAATACAAGTTTTGGCACAATTCTTAATGTTGCCTTGTCTTTTATTTTGTTTACTTATCAATCAAATTATCTTTCAATTTATTGAGAGCAATTCTTATGTACTTTTGTATTTTTTGTTGTTTAGTCCTTGTGTCCCCAACACTGACTTATAATAACTTGCCAATCACCGCATAAATAAAATTTAAATTCTTCTCCACATAAATATAGAAAATAATATGTTTTGAAATATGGCATGAAATGATGCTAGTGTGTGAGTATGAAAATGCAAGTATATGAGCCTTAGGCATATATATATATATATATATATATATATATATATATATATACATATACATATATACAAGTAGATATCCTATAACCATTATTTTAAATTATGCATGTAATTTTTATAGTAAATTATAATTATTATAGTTTACCTATTAAATTTTGTTTTATGCCAATACAATAAATATTGCAAAAATTATAAGGTTGTTTCCAATTTCAACTTCAATGCAAGGAGCTAACAAATTTGACTTTTTATATTTTTATTTTTATCTTCTCAAATCATTCTATTTTTTTCATGATTGATGAAATGAAAGCTATAAGGAGTTCTATTTTACAGTCTATATAAAGGCAACAATATCATAAAAAATTTAAAACTCTTTTCAAATTGAAGGTACTAATTTTTAAACAAAACCAAAAAATTAGGAAATGTGTTGGTTATTGCATTATTTTCACCATTGAGATTGGCATTTCTCAAACTTGAGTCAAAGTAATTATTGATTTAGTTTTTTCTTTCATCAGTTACTACCTTTTGTTTTATTTGTTTATACAAAATGAATACAAATTTTTCAACATATTGTTTGAAATATGCAAATTCTCATACTTCTCCTAGTTACTAAATTAATGCAAGTTTGTGTTAATACTACACTAATTGAATTAAGTAGTATACTAATTACAAAGAAGCCCACAACAAAAATATTTATGCATTGCGTGTGAAAAAAAAAATTTAATTAAAAAAAAATCAAAATAGTTGCAATTATGGAATATTTGCAACTTGATAATTATACACCAATAATCATTTCAATTTAATTTTGTCTACTTCCAATTAGTTCATGAGGCTTAGATAGTTGAGCCACTCCATTCATGCCGGAATTTTTTATCTTTGTATGTTTGCAAGGTTTCTTTCTTCTTCGGCTCTCATCGAATAGTTTTTTTGGAAATAAGATTTAAATATATATATATATATATATATATATCTTACAACACAATCATTGAAGATTACGCATAGCAACACAAAGCCCTAGTAAAGTTTTTTTATTTGATATGTATTTGATATTTCAGACCAAAGCTACCTTCTTCTTACTTTCAATAGTTGTCCAACACAACTCAAACGAATTTGAGGAGTTTTTTCAATGATAATGAATGCTTTAGTTACCGTTGACAATCGACTTGTCCATACCTTAAGTTAGGCTATTTGTTTGTTTGTTTTCTTTCCTTTTCTTTGTTATGGTGAAATCTTTTGGATCGTGCATCCTTGATCGCGTGCTTCGTACCGTTGAAAAGCCCTCGAGGAGGAGGGGTGTACGGGCTTTGTTTTGTGACATCAAAAAAGATATTGAATTTTGAAGTTTTAATGAGCAAGAGAATTAGAAAATTACTTTTACTTTTCTTTTGATTGTGGCAACGGCTCAGGGCACACTGGTGTGGATGAATACAGAGTATGCGTGACGGACGGAGTGCGTCAGCCTAGATGAACGAGAAATTGCTTCCTCGTCGATTCCTTCCACCGGTCACCGTCCGCTCTGTGTTCGCTCCCGCCTCCTTCTCTGGTTGTGGCGCCTTAAATTGAATGGGAAGATTATATGGCGCCTTTGCGCGGCGGCGAAGTAGAGTTTGAATCCTCGTCTCCATAGTCCTTCGACACAATCTTCGAAGCCACAAGGAACGTCTCCTCTACGGAAACAATAAGAGTGTGCGAGATCATCGCTTCTCCTTCGGGTAAATGTCTAATTTACAAATGCAAGAGTTCAGTACCATTGTCAGGCTTTGGAGACGGAAGATCCTTACTGATTTTGCATTGGTTACGATGTAAATCTCGGTGAAGGAGATGTTATGTTGTTTGCGGAAGAACTTGTTAGTGGTGTATCAAATGATTTGAGGATCGGCTCGCATAGTGGTGTATTGTTCGTGGCTTCAATTCATGGTTTGTTAGGGGAAGTCATTATTGTTGTACCGATATTCAGAAGCTTAGCATTAATGTACACGTTGGAATCTAATTCAACTCAAATCGCTTCTGTACAGAGAACTTCCTGGATTCGAACTCGGCTGTCATTCCTGCCCTCATGGACTATGACGCAGAATTCTCTCAACAGGTGCTGCAGGGAGCTGATACGGAGAAGCAGCAGTCTGAAAAGACTACCAAGTCTTCCAAGTCCGCTAAACGAGCAAAGCTGGCCACAATTTCTCTGGAGGATTACATGGGTGTGTTCAACCGTCTCACCGATGGGAAAGGAAACGTCATGCAACCGAATTGTGATATCAAGTTGTTCACCAAAGCAGAGCTCACATCGGTACGATACCGTTCCGAAAATCCCTCTCAAACATATCCTCTGGCGTAATTATCCGTCTTAGATATTTTTCTGTCTAGCACAGACATGAACCAGTTGTGGATATTAGTATTCGTCTAATTGTCTTCGAGCCGCCATTTTCAATTTATCAGGTTCTCTTGCGAATTCAATACCACCGATGCCCTTCTTTTTCGTTGTGACAGGTTTTACGACTTAATGGCTTAAGGACTTCGTTGGGTGTCAAGGTATTACGTTTGAACTTCATACCCCTCGCTTTTCTTTGAAATTTTGCAATGTGTTATGTAGAACAGTGGATACTGCAGTATTTATGAAAATCAAAGGTCAATGTATTAATGTGATCAAACCCTGGGACTAAACATCGAAACTTACTAAATTCTGGTCACATCGTGTGTGTAGAATAATTTGTTCCTCTCGTTGGTTGGGGTTGAGCTCTGGAACCCTTCCATGCTTTCCCTGGGCCCTCTTGAGCCAGGAAACATTACTGATGAAGAAATGATGGAGGATCTGCACGTTCTCCAATGGTGACAACCTAGCAGTGCCGATTAATTCATGATTCCCGTCAGTCTCTCGATTTCAACAAGGCACAGCGTGATCAGACATTACCCATCACACTCAGAGCTACTCGAACGCTATCGAGCTTATCTAAGCCAGTACAGAGTGATAAAATCGCCGCGAGTTGCCACAGACCAGTCACTGAATGGTGCGTAACAGTTTTACAACAATTAAAAAACTGTACGGGCAGGGATTATGGTGATGCCATTACAAGAGAAGACCAGCGTCATGCTGAAGACGTTAGCAGCACTTGGAAGTACTCTCGAGATGGAGAGCCTTAAGACAGTTTGTTGAAATCTCAATAAAATTTCTTTGCAGCAAGATCTTACCTACCCTGGGTTACCTACTCTGTGCCAGTGAATGGCCCTGATGAAACAATCAGACGAGACCATACACTCTGCAGTCTCGTTTACTTTCGTACTTTTTCCAATCAGGTTTTCCATGTTGCACTAAGTTACTTACGAAAGCATGCATACATCTAAGAAAACTCATTCAGGTACAGCATATTGCTTTTGACAGTATTTTCAAGCTAAAAAGTGCTTGAAACAGCTCCGGAAGCATCGCAGAATTTTCATCATCAAATCCCCAATTTCTCTTTTGAGGATCCTGTTCTTCTACTCTATTTGCTTCTCTCTGTAGCACGTGGCTGTCTCTATTAGTCCTATTATCTGGCTTCCCCTGATCAATCCTCTATAACTTGATGCATTACCATTCGAAGAGTCTGGTACTGTATGCAGCTGATTACGGTCGTAGTATTCGAATCATGCTTTGCAGATTGGAATCATCGCCCTTGTTCCTGAAAATGACAAATTGGCTCTAGATTTGAGCACGCAGCTGCGCAATCGAAAGCCCAATTGCGACTTCAGTGAAGGTGGAATTGCGTGGTCTGTCCTCGTAGTCAAGGTGGAATTCGACCGTGCAATCTTCCTGAAGATCTGACGGCATTAGTGCTCAACAACTGGTTGAAGCTTTCTGCAGCAAGGCCGCGTCAGAGGGATCATCACGGGATAAGAATCTGAACTCTGAACCCACTTCTTCTTTAATGCAATTAAACCTGTGAGGTCGCAAGAGAGGAGAAGTGAAACAGATTTCGAGATTCGCGTCATTGCTGAGCCTATTTCGATTGAATTTGACTTTTTGTGGTTCGTGCTTCGCCTTGCTGTGAAAGCCGCAAGCGACTGGGCGGGGGCACGAAGCCCCATCACATAAAGCAAAAGAAATTACAAATTGAGTTCAGAAGGGAAAGAAAAGTGCCAGCGTCTAAGTCCAGGGTGATAGACCATCTAGACTCGAAGTCAGCCTGAATAGCAGCCAGCTTATCTATGTTTTTAACTTTGGATCTAAAATCCTGTCTAATGGCCATGCCCGTGTGTACGGTTGAAGACCAGGCCGCTTTCAACACTCTAAGGGAGCTAAAGTCCAGGGTGCTGTACCTAACATTACATCGTTCGGTCCATGTGTGCCATATCAGGAAAGACCTCAGGATATCCCAAGGCTGATGTATGTAAGTGTATTTATCTAATCTGACATTAACTTGTGAGCTAATTCTGCCAATGGAGGCATCCTTGAAACTCTGGATTCTAGGAACACCAAACGGGCTGCTAAAGAAATTGTAGCGGATCCACATCTGTGAGGCAAATTTACACTCCCAGAAGAGATGTTGGGCCGTTTCAAGGTTGTGGCCGCATAAAGGGCATCCTACAGATGCAGTAGGAATCCGTTTCTGAAGCCAATCGCCAGTGACTACTCCTTTGTTTAGAAGTTGCCAAAGAAACATGGCTTGTTTCCTAGGTCTGGTAGAATGCCACATTAATTTGTAAGTAAATGCTCTTTGAGACTGATCAAAGTTATGGTTGATCAAAACTTGCGAACCTGTCGAGATCTCGTTCTTCTTCAGCAATCCTGTAGCATAGCCTCTCTTAACCGTGTAAGCATAGAATGGTTCTTCATTAAGTTTGCCTTGTTTCCCCCAATGCCATTCTCCTGGATCCCAAGGTAAGTCCTGAATCCTAGCATTCCTAAAATGCCAAACTGAGTTTGGAGCCACTGGAGGGGTTTCAGGGTTACATTCAGCAAACCTTCGTGTGTTGGCCGACCATCGTATCACCTTGACAGGGTGCATCTCTGCTGACGGTAGTGGGACTTGAATAACATCTCTTAGGAGGAGTTCCGAACCTTTCCTTGTTGAGTAGCTCGTCACTTCACTTGCTGCTTGGTCACTGAAGAAGACTTTTTCGCTTCTTCTTTCTTTGATCCACGCGATCTGCTTTCTCCTTGGGAATACCCGGGGCTCCCATGGAATGTGACTAAGAATCTTCAGCCTTCTACTCCTACGCTGATCTGTGACTGCTCCTCGATTAGGTAGCTTGAGTTGTATCTGTTCTCCCGAAAGCCAATCTTATTCTGCTTCGTTCCAGTAGTGCTTCACCTATGATAGGCCTTCTTTGGCCCATAGGTGCAGACCCATATTCTGGCCTTTACCTAGAGGTGTGTCCGGGGCCTCTAAGATCAGAGGATTTCCGAATAGGGGCTGCCTCAAAATTTCTGATAGGATTTCTGGCTGCTTCTGAATTAGATTTCCTCTGATGGCTACAAACGCTTTCAGGCATGTTATAACCAAGGAGGAGTGGTTTTCTGATTTGATTCCTTTAGCAAATAGCAGCCATGCCGGGGATCTATGCCATTTAGAATTCGCAAGAGGTTTACCCTGCTCAATTCTATATCGCATAAGGGTCTTCCAAGGGGCCTCTCCTGGTGTTAAACTTTGTATGACCAGCTTGGCTAGTAAAGCCTGTGTCTGCAGAAATGGGTCTATAAGCCCTAAACCTCCTTCCGCAATCGGGAGAATACAGGTTGCCCAGCGCACTCTTGCTATGGTTCGGCCACCGTCTTTACCTGTCCACAAATATTGCAAAAGCATGGCCCGGATTCTATCACATATTTTGGATGATAGGCCGCAGCACGCTGCTATATACCAACATGTTGCGAGGAGGACGTGGTTATAGATGAGAATTCGCCCGGCTTGGGAGATCGTCTTGGAAGCCCAGTATCTTAGCTTCTTCCGTAATAAGTCCAGAAGCGGCTCCGTATTGGCGTCCTTGAAGAGATGAAATCCGACCAAAGGGCCTAAGTATCTTACTCCTTCCCCTGTTGGGATCCAATTCAATCCGACATCTTCCCCCCATGTGAAGTTTCTGGGACGCAAAGAGGCCCAAATCGCACTCGATTTCTCCCAGTTGACTTTCGATCCCGAAGCTAAGCAGAAAAGCTGCAATAGTTCCTTCACACGTTGCAGATTTGCCTTTGTGCCTTGAAGGTATAGTGAGGCATCATCGGCGAATGCGGCATCTGTAACTACTTTACCATTCGGTAATCGAAGGCCCTTGATGCCATAGCGTGTATCATCCAGCAGGAAACCTAGGGCGTCAAAGACTACTATGAACAGAAATGGAGCAAGGGGACATCCTTGGCGTACTGATCGGGAAAGATTGAAATTTTCTCCAAGCTCTCCATTGACCAAGACCGCTGATGATGGATTGGCGTAGAGTGACATCACGCCTGTGATGAAATCTGAATGGAAGCCGCGTTTCTTAAGGACGTCTCGGATGAAGGGCCACGAAATTCTATCGAAAGCCTTCTCGAAGTCCAGAAGAAGCACGATCAGATCCTGCGAGGTTTCTTCCGCATATTTCATAGATTCTTGCGCCAAGAAGATGTTGTTGATGATGCTTCTTCCCCTCACATAACCAATTTGGTTGGGATGTATAATTTCTGGCAGGATCCGTTGTAGTCTTGTCGCCCATATTTTGGCCACTAGTTTGTAAAAGGATGGTAATAGGGTAATAGGTCGGAAGTTCTTTATCAAAGTGCCATCCCCACCTTTAGGAAGTAGTGTAATGATACCTTGGTTATGCTGTGGTGTCAGCGCTTCCTGAACAGCTCCAAGCAGGTCCGTTTCTACTTATGCGGCACATGCTTTGAAAAAATCCGTAGGGATTCCATCCTCTCCCGGAGCGTGACCGGATGTTAGGTCCGATATCGCTGTTCGTAATTCGAGCAGGGTAACTGCACCTTTGAGGCTGTCATTTTGTGTGGCCGTGACGTCTTGTGGAATACTTTCCATCACGCGTTGGCGTGCTCTGATTGTCTCCGGGGTCCCTATCTCTACCTCGTACAACTTTTTGTAAAAGCTTGAGACCGCTTGCATTTTGGCTGGCTGGTCCTTAAGCATGGTGTCTCCTATAAGAAGTTGAGGGATGCTTATCCTCCTTTGCACGTCTTTGAACACATTGAAAAATTCTTTAGTGCAACGATCACCTTTTCGTAACCAGCAGGACGACACTTTATGATACTCCTCTTCTAACAACTCGAGCGTCAATTCCTGCAGTTGTGTTTTGAGCAATGTTGAACCTTGATTTTGTTTCTTCATTCCCAGGTGAGTCTTGCATTTCTTTCTCCGCTTCCTGTAGGCGTCGCAGGGATCTGTTTTCGAAGCTGAAATGAAGTATCCGTTCCTCCTTGTGAATCTTAATCGCTTCTGCTTTGGCACGCCTCTGTGCCTGGGAAATCCAGTCCATTTGTGACTCTGAGGGGCTAGGCTTTGGATAATTTCTCCACGCCTGTATCACCCTGTTTCTTGCCTGTCCGTTTTTGAGAATACTCAGACTAAATGGGGCCTGTCTCTTCTCTGGTCGCCTTGCCGAGAAGATTTTCAGTTGAACTGGACCATGGTCTGAGATTTTCACGATGGGATGGATAGTTAGCTGACCGCCTTGGTCTGCCAGCACTGAGGAGATGTAAATTCTATCGATTCTTGCCATTCTGTGTGCCGCTCCTTTGCGGTTATTATCCCATGTGTACTTGAGCTAAGATTTGTGGTGAAAGAAATCCATCTCCCATGAGTCCAGCATACCATAGTGATTAAGGAGTCGGGACCATGCCGCTTTTTCTCGTCTATTCGGAGAAGTGCAGGTGAGCGAATTGCCTGTCCTATCGGCTTGTTGTTCTACCATATTTAGATCTCCAGCTAAGATGAAGTAATCTCCTGCTATATCTGCATCCACCAGTTGATTCCATAGCTCTGTCCGTCTGGAAGAAGCCGTAGGAGCGTATACATTGATAAGGGTGACCTTGTAGCTTGAATCTGTGTTTAGTGTGACAAATTGAGCTTGGCCTTCGACTAACACCTTGTGCTATGTTACTTTCTCGGCTAGATTTTTGGAGAGAAGTATAGCTGTCCCTGCGCTCCATCTCTCTACAGCACCTGGATGTTTTATGGCTGGATTCCACGCTCTAAAGCCTCCTTGGTATGGCAAGCTGTGACAGCGCTTTGCACAACGTTCAGCAAACATCCAATGCTCCTGGAGAAAGATTACCTCCGGCGGATCTGACATACGAGCCATCATCCGGCGGATGTGAACTTGTTTCTGAGAACCTCTGGAGCCGACCCCTGCTCCTCTGATATTGAGGGTCGCCAATGTGAGGTTTATATCCATCCTGGTTGTGGGTTGTTCTCGGCTGTCATGGACGTCTCCCTCGCCACTGAGGCTGAATTGGACGTCTCTTGCATGACGATTCGAGCTTTCTTGAAAGCCTGGCGCAGTGAGGCTTGAAGGCCGGGTTGCCATTCTTCTTGTTCCGCATCAGAGGTATACAAACCTGCCCAGTCTTGCAATAGAGCAGAAGCTTTGGCACGACCCCTGTCGGGTGCAAGAGAGGATATGAAGGATGCGTCAAACCACATCCATGGAACTTTTCTGGATACTTGGGTGTCTTCCACTACCTGAATCACCGCCAGGATGGTAAGTTCTTGTTCGTCGTTAAGACTATCCCATCTTCCGAACCATGTAATCTTGTCCCATTCGGTGACTGAGATTGGCTCTCGTAGCGTTTCCTTAGCGTATTCCTGAATTGCTGAGAGAATGGTTCCCTTGATGTTCACCACAGAAAGAGCTTCCTCTTGGAACTCCACTGGTAATGGCGATGGAAGAGATATGGTGCGGTCAGCCTTTTGAGCGAGCAGTACTTCTGTGTCCTCGCTTTGTGTGCGCGAGAAAATTGGCCAAATGGACAGGTATTTCTGCGCGTGATCTTCTTGCTTTGGCGGGTATACTTGGAACGTGCTATCCAACAGTTCTTCTGGCCACACCTCCCACCATCCTGCTGGAACGTGAGATGAGGGTCGACTCATTTTCACTCTGTCTCCGTGACTGGGATCCTGGCTGCGAAGACCTCCGCGTCGCTGCTTTTTGTCTAAAATTGGTTGTGAGGGTCCTAACGGAGGAAAGTCCTCAAGTAGCCATGTCGAGGGAGGGCATCGGATGGCTAAGTGAGCTTGGTTGTTGGCAAGCTCTGCTGAGGTATGTTGAACTTGTACGGTGGACTTTGGAGATGGGTCTGCCGCCAGAATCCGCCGTAAGCACCATTTTTCCGGTGTTGTTGCCACTGCTTCGGGTTGGGCCGTGTTCTCTAGCGCGAGTTCATTGCCATCCACATTATCACTTCTACTTCGGGTTTGTGCTTCATTTGTGTCCCCCGCTTGGCATCTCTTTGTTTCCTCTGTTCTCCGATCCTTGGATGAGGCTGTAGTTATCTCCTGTTGTGCCAAACTCGGAGCTTTTTCTGTCGCCCTGTTGCCTTGGATCCGTGAGGTGGAGGCGGTTGGATGACTCTCACTCCGTTGTTGTGTTTGTTGGGCCACCTCCTTGCGCTTCAAGGATTGTGGATTTGGAGTGGGATGCTTAGTGTTTACCCTTTGATCTGAGGTTGGGATTGTGGACCCGCTCCGCTCCTTCTCTTTGTCTGCGGCTGAAATGCAGATCTTGCTGCAGGGAGACTGAAGGGTACCTTTAGAAGCATTTTGTTCTGGATTCGGAGGAAGATCTATCTCCATGTTGTCCGCATCTTTGCCTTTCGCTCCTTCACCTACCTCGGCACTTCCCCTTGTCAACTGAGCCGTGATTTTCTCCTGTCGTGGCGCTACAGTCGTCACAGGTGGCTCTGTTTGTGTTGGTGTCTTCGCCGCGTCAAGAGCCTTCTCTTGCCACCGCTTCTTTTTCTTCTTACTGGGACGCTGCCTTCCTCTTTGTTTACGCTTAACTTGGACGAATCCTTCCTGGCTGTCTTGGGCACCGGTCTGCTCCTTGGGTTTCCTTCCTATCTCTGGTTTCGCTTGTGTGTCCTTCCCCTTGTTAAGGGGGCAATTCACTGCAGCGTGGCCGAATTTCCTACATCTATTACACTGATCTGGCAAACCAAAATAGCTCACTTCCTGAATGATGTCGGTGTGGCTGCCATCTACTTCCGGAAGGTGCATCAAAATCTGTCCTGGAAGTTTAGATATGTCCATTACTCGAATTGAGATCAAAGGACCTCCTGGTCGCTTTAGGGCGAGGTCTCTGCTTTCTACCATCAGCACTTCACCTATCCTTGATGCAATTGTTTTCAGCCATGCCTCCGATGTTAAAACCGGATCAAGTCCCGAAAATTGAACTCTGATTATGAAACCAGTGTTAAGAGTCTTCATCGAATTCTCTAGAGAGAAGTCTTTCTTCCAAGGGAAGAGTTGGATCGTTTTTCCTTCGCTGATCACTGTCCTCAGTGCTACTGCCGATATAGCCGATTCTTTTGAGTCGAATTCCGCGATAAAGAATCCTCGGGCCATATTTTGGACTGAGACCAGCGTACTGGTGAAGCAAGTCTTCATGATCTTCGCAACAGCTGTGTATCCTGGAGATTGGCTAAGAGTTTTCCCGATAATAAGCTTACTGTGTAGCTCCTCCTGGGCCATTCGGATGCTTTGCAGCTGTTCTTCTGTGAACTGAAAATCTAAAGACCATTCTTTATCAATAAATGGTTGTCCTACCATCGGTATCTGCTCCGAATTGCTCTCCTTTTGCGTGGAATTAGGTACCGCCTCCTGTTTCTTCAAAGCTTGAGGATGAGCCTCCGAGGTCATCAGCTTGCCCGAATTAGCTGGGTGTAGCGTCGATGACGCCTTCCATCCTTCGCCCAGTTCTTTGGGAAGACGTAAAACTATTTCATTCTCCATCCCAGATCGAATGAACAAGACCTAAAAGTATAACCTAATCGTGCAAATGACGTCGGCAGCGCTTGAAACCAGCGAACTTATTGTCTAAATACTCGCGAACAAGTACTATAGCACGGAAAGACTGACACCAACAGATCTGACCCTGACAATTACGAATTACTTCGCTAACTGAAATGGTCCACTGAAAATTTTAACCCTATCCCTAAAACTCGGAACCCTAGAGAGTTAAACTTGAGTAGGACAATCGATCCCACAGCTATCACTAAGAAAGTTGTTAATAATCGATAAGTCGTTACCCAAGTCTACGCGCTACACCCTCACAAGTAATTCTAACAACCAGAATCCGCGGGAGTAAGCAACTGCCACTAAAACTGCCGCTAATTACCCGGAATGTGTGAAAACTACACCAAAACGATCTAAACGGTGCTCCAGCTGATCCTCGCACACTCCCATTGACGAATCTGATGGAAGCGCTATGAAAATCGAGCAAGAAAGTGTAGAAATCGCAAATTTGCGGAGGAGCGCCCTCTCCGTGAAAACCGGAAGCCCTAGGTGGAAAGGTGAGAATGATGATGGTGGTACCTTGCTACTCGGATACCCGTAGTAATTCTAGAGCTAATACGTGCACAATTTCCCCATGCTTCGCCTTGCTAGCGAGTAATTTTTAGTTTGGCGGTGTGGATAGCTAGTTTCGGCTCATGCTGTCTCGTTCGAGGTTCTATAACTTGCTTAGATGCAATATTTCTTCAATTCGGTGTTAATCCAATGATGCTTACGGTCTACTTTCAATCGCTGGTCTCTCGGAAAGTTCAATTCCCTAATTGCGGCGTAGTATACGTGCACTGCAGCTCCTTTTCTAAAGGCGGAGACTGTTATGCGAATAGGTTTTCGCATGCGGTGTCGCGCCGAGGGGACGACTCCTCTTCCGAAATGGCAAGTAGATCGCAGTCGAAATTCCGTTTTCATTTATTAACCCCTCAAGGCCCACGGCCATTTTGGGCTTAAAAACATCACTGATTTTCAAGCCTTATAAGTCTACATGTCATGAAGGTATCAAAATCCCAACCGTACAATCTTGTAGTGTGCATATTGTAGATGACGTGGATCAAATTTGGAGTCATTTGACCTCATAGATTGCAAGATTATAATGTTTTAGTGTTGAAAAAAGATGCTGATATTTTCCTTAAAACACATTTGGAGGTGAAATTTGATTTCTAAACCTACTCAAATGAAAAAACTTTACACTAGAAAGTGGTTTGAAATCAACACATAAACACATTGGTGAAAGAAAATTCATTAAATTAAATCATTGTGTTTGTAAAATGACTTTGAAATGTAAAAAAAATAGCAAAAAAGGGTGCAAAAAACACATCTAAGGCTGAACCTACTTCTACTAAAATGCTTCTCAGTCACTGGATACTTCTTTGATTGATACAAAATTTTAGCCACACAAACTAGAGAAGTATGCGCAACTTTCAAAAAAGAAAAAATTGAAAACGGACACAGTATGAAAAAGTAACAAGCCGCCGAAGTTCACACTAACCAAAAAATGTTAGGGTTTTGAACTTCGAATTGCTTCCAAACATTCAAAACAACTTGGCTTGCCATGAAAATTTTACCACATTAATTAGATGTCTAGAGGAACAAAACACAACAAATTTTATTGAAAACAACCATTGGATGAAGGAGATTCAAGCCCCCGAAGTTGCAGCCATGACAATGCAATGTGATGAAATCAAATTGAACCTGTGAACTTTGAACGGCTGTCACAAACTCAATTCACCTTGAATTGGTCTGAAAGTTTTATCACATAAACTAGACTAGTATGCGCAACTTTCCCAACAAGTTTTTTTGAATTTGGACATTGGATGCAAAAGTTACATCACTTTGAACTGGACTTCCAAACTATGAGAGGCTACTTTTGAGCCCCTTGGGCGTTGAGGGATTAAGGTAGAAGCACCTGTAGTGGATCATTTAAGCGATTTTGGAGCAGATGGTGAGGAGTATGAGGTGCCGGAATTTTTTTTGCCAATAGGGAATATGGGGATTTCATTTATTCAGAGTTTTATTCCCGAAATTGAAGTTATTGTGAATTTTGGGAGCCAAAAAGTAATGTTGACCTATAGCCAATGTCTAGAGTCTTTCAATCTGAATCACTCAAGAATTACTTGCTATTTTCTTGCTCACTACTTCGGGAAATGTGTCATAAGGTAGAGCCATCCATCATCAAGCAGCATCCCATTTGTAATCAATGGGGTGACGAGTAGGGTGGCAGAAATGCAGGAGAGTTTGGGACTAATTTCCAAACATGAGTTCTTGATTTCTGACCATCAATTCCTCCATTCTTTTCATGATACATCTATTTGGTTTGTGCTTGGTTTGAAGTGCCAAAGTGAACAAGAAGTAGTCTCTTAAATTAGCAGTTTTGGAATAGTCTACACATTGAATATAGGTTTGATGCAACTTTTGCCTTCCAAAAATCATTGTTAATTTACTTCAACTAATAAAATTACAATTTTTTTGGAAATCTTCCTTATATCTATCTTTGCATCTATGGAAATATTTCCTTTGCCTCACTATATTCCACATCATATCCATAGTTGCTTATTTGGTTAATTATGGGTGGTCACACTTTAATCTTATCAGTCCCAACCTTTTCAAGGACAAAAAAATTACATTCTAAGCTTGAATTCTAGCCTAAGGTTGGAAATAGCACACCCTACATATTGGGCATTGGGCATGCTTGACAATTAGTGCTTCGACCTTACTTGGTTCTCGTTGTGGTTCTCGTTGTGGTGGATGCTAATGATATATATACCTTACTTGGTTCTTGTTATGGTAGTGGTGAATGCAAATGATCTCTATAAGTTAGCAATCTCTTCCTTCTACGTTGTTTGAAATTCTTTGAATTGAATACTTGTGAAGACTTTTAATCTCCAAATAGTAATTCTAGAAGAAAAATGTGTCTGCTGCAATTGATATTCGACAACCACTTTGCTACTAAATGTCCTATACAACTACACTGCGGCTATAATCCCTCTCTATTTACGTTGACTTTGACGTGTATATTGTTGTAGTTGCAAAGTAGTTGTAGAATAAATTGTAGGATTATGGGAGGGTAATAGAGTTGTCATTTAGAATTGCTGTGAGGTATTCTACATCCAATATTCATCATAGTTGTCAATGTGGACAACTCTGCAGTCGCATATTATCTAAATTTGACTACAATTTGACTTGAAAATGACTGGATTGCGACTAAAAAACAACTAGGATTCCACTTGAAAACAATTAATTTATAACTAGGAAATAATTAAAAAACAATTGCAATTGTAAAATGACAAAAGTTGTTTTGTAGTTGTTTAGTAGTTGTATCCAAGTTGTTTTCAAATCATTTTTTGATTATGTAATAACAATTGTCCCATATCACTTGTCAAGAGTACCATTAGGTTGGATATATAAGACTTGTAAGTAGTTATATCATTTTGTAACAAATTTTGTTAATAGAATTTTAAAATTTCTATAGTTTGTAGACTTTTATATTTTGTGGATTTCTACAGTTTATAGATTTTCTACATTTTGTAGATTTTGAAATTTGCAAATTCTACAAGTTGCAAATAAGTCAGAGACAAATAGCAAACAAATCACAAATGAGTCACAGACGAGTTGCAATGAAGTCACAAATGAGTTTCAAATGAGTTACAGATGAATCGCACTGAACTGACAAATGAGTCGCAAACCAATTACAAACAAGTCATAATTTGCAAATACTACATAAGCAACCACGTCATAAAGCACATCGATGAAGTTCCAAATCAATTGCCGAATGAAAAACAACACCATTTTGCCTTGCAACTACAATACGACTAGAAAACTTGTCCACAACAATTGGGGGCCTTTACAGCCTTCCAGATTATCACCAATTGCAAATGTCCGATGCAATTCAAAAACAATTGTTCTTTGTACTTGCAAAACCCTCCATTTTCCTCTACTATAAATGGCGCACAAGAAATTAGAATTTTTTTTTGTAGTTTACATAGTTGAAGGTCTCATCTGAAAGGGTAAATTGTTGCATGGTTTCTCAACTATTTGGATCTATGCAGTAAATGATAGGTTTATTCCATATGCACTCCTAAATGTCTACAAATCATATTCATTAATCCCTCAAAAGCCGCAAGGGGCTTTTATTTGGTCTCTTAGCTATTTGATAGATTGAAGTTTTAATTTCATATCTTTCAAAATATTACCAAATGAAGTTATGCAAAATCAAAGTTACTAAAGATTTAGAAAAATAGATGCTTTGATGTTTAAATTGTTAGAAAATAATAAAAACATCCAAAATTCTTAAAAAACTAACAACTTGTTGGAATGAAATTCCACTAAAGAAATGATAAAAAAGTATTTAGAATAAAAGCATAGGAAAGCTTTCTTGGTACCAATGTAGAGAAGACAATGAATTTTGCTTTTTTATAAGCCCCTCTACAAGTAGGTGCAATCCTAGTATCTAATGGAGGAATGTACTCTCAAAATTAGTAGGAGGTTAATTGTTTCAAGTACTCTATTATAGTACTATAAGCCTAGATCATGATAAACTAGAAAAAATGTTAAATAAATAGATTAGAAATTATTCAAAAATATGGATTGCATTAGGCAATGTATGATTAACCTTCAACACTGATTTCAAGTGGAACAAGCAAAGCCCACTAAGTCATACTCAATTTTAAATTGGGTGAGTATTATGTAATGCCAAAATAATAAAAGTGTTTCATACTTTTACATGTATAGCTTCTATCTATAAGAGCCTGAGATTGATTTTGGAGACAACTATTTCTTCCAACTAAAAGATTTTGTAACTCATTCACAATGTGTCCTAAAAATGCATTCTAAGATAATTTAGAATTTGCTTTGACTACAATAAGATCCAACGAAGACTTTTTCAAATCAATGGTAGAAATTCTGTGAAACAACAGCTGTCTGGCCGGTACAGTCACTTTTCAATGCATTGTGCATTGTGACAAACTGTGTCACAATGCACTGAAACACATACCTCCCTCTTTTGTATTTAAATTAATAAAAAAATTTATACCCTCCCCCTTTTGTATTTAAATTAATAAAAAAATTTATACCCTCCCCCTTACTTTGTATTTAAATTAATAAATTTATTTTAAATTCAATTAAAATTAAAGAAATTCAAGAACCCCCTCCCCTCTTTGTAGTTTCCAGGTGGGGGTGGGGTGACAATTGATATGGGACATATTGTGTATTTTGTATGTTGTATTTTAACCGTATCTCATGTTCCGTACAATATATTGAAGTTGTATCTTGTATCCGTATTCAGTATTGTATTTTGGATTCATATTTGGACGGCTTGAATTGAATCTCACAAAGATCAAGGGCTTGTGATTTTTTGGGAAATCAATGGCATCTTGGAGGGGAAACATTTTTCTGTTTTTTTAAATCAACAATCTATGATTTTTTTGAGAAAGGGGGGAGGAACTAATGCACTGAAAAGAGGTGACAGCCTCTTTTCAGTGCATTGGCATTGTGTGAAACAAGAAGATGAAAAATAAATAAACAACTACTATAATTGAAATTCACTTTATTCAAGGTTCCACAATAAAGCCCACAAGTCAACATGTAGGATATAAGAACTATGTATCACTATTAGAAGGTAAACTCAAAGTTTCCTAATTCTAAAGTAAAGAGTATGTTGTCTTGATTTGTTGTTTAAGCTAGATTGTTTGTATTTTTATTTTTTTTTATTCCTATAACTAAATAATATTAACATACATAATGATTAATCTTTAATGAAGTTGCCAAATAAATTAAAAAATCACTCGAGGGATGTTAAAGTGTGAGGTGTGTATTCAAAAGGAAAAGGCAATCTAGATAATACAATTTTAGGATTTGACAAGGGCTTTTATTCTCTTAGAAAAGAATTTGGGATTCATAATTGAATTGCATAGAATAAAGAAAAAAATTGCAATTGTAGTCAAGCTGTCAAACATGCATATAGATTCTTCTTTAACCCCTAAAACCCCGAGGTCTTTTCTCCATCAAAACACACTCAAAATTGCCACTTCTATTGCAAAGAGCAAAAAAATATAAAAATTGTTTTTTTTTGCATATCTAACCGTAGGATCTTATACTAGACTAGTATGAAAATGTGTGCAAGAAATTTCAGAAACTTTGAACAAATAGATTGCAAGATATTTGCATTCAAAGTGAAGAAAACAAGTTTTTGTGCACCTTGCTTGACTAGATTTTTGGGCTTTGAACCTATTTAACTTAAATTTTTTGTATTGTTGATTTTGATTTTCTAAGTTTATATGTTGAATACTTTAGTTGAGAATCTAGGAAAAAAAATTCAAGAAAAAAATACTAAATTTTTACTCATTAAAAGATTGTTAAGTAGAAGTAGGTTCAAGATTGAAGGAATAACTAAATTGTTAATAGCTCTAAGACAAAATTGAAATACTATAATCTCAACGGTGAGATTGTTCTAGAAAGCAAATTCAACCTTGTCTAAAAAAAAAATTCTGAAAATTGTAAAAATTGCATTCAAAAATGAATCCTAAAAGTTATTTTTTCAAGAAGATGCTTCGATTGCCCGAAAAACTAAGATTGTCCATAACTTTTTCATTATTAGTCCAAATAGAATGAATCAAAGCTTCAAATAGACAAAAAGACACAGATTTTGAAAAATATATTTAAGAAATTTATTTTGACTTTCTGTGATTTTTTTGTGCTGCCCGCCAAACACTATTTTTGGCATAACTTTTTCTCTTGGGCACCAATTGAAATAAAAATTATATATCCACAAAGCTCTCGCAAAACCACACAACCTCAAAAAATCCTAAAAAACTTCTCTACAAATTGAGGTCACAGGAACCTACCCGGACCCAAATTGTCCCCCGAGGGGACAAACGGGGTTTTAGGGGTTAATTTGTAAAATTTTTAGATAAAAAATTAGAATATACTCCCAAAATTGCCAAAATATAGTACTTTCTAGAATTAGGGCTCAAAATCAAATTTCATTCACTTTTTATAACTTGTAACCATAGGATTTGATTATTGATTGGTAATAGGGTGTTGTCTAAATAAAATCAGGGTCTAAAATCAATGTATGCGTGAGATGTGATTGAACAAAATGCAACAAATTGTTTTTTTTAGGTTGGTTAAGCTTTGGACAATGTGACTTCAAATTTGAGTGAGTCTCAAGTTAGGAAGAAGTGTGCAAATTTTCAAAGCAAAAAATTGCTTTGCTCCACCTTGCCAAATTAGAGGTCAAAACAAAAAAAATACATAATTGTTTTTCCAACCATTAGATCTTTGTAAAAATTAAATTTCATAGATGGTTGTTTGATTTTCCAATCTAAAAATATGTGAGAATTTTTTTTTTGATACTTTCGCTTTGGATGCTCCAAACATCCCAACACCATTTTGGATTTAAAAAAAACTTTAGGGATTAAACTTTAGCTCAATTTTCAAAGGCTTGTAATTGCAAGTTTTTCAATCAATGTTATTTATGTAATAGAGTTATTCGTAAAGTCATCCCTAGTTTGATACCTAATTTTAAACAAGCTCTTATACAAATTGGTGAAAGGAGGTAAAGCAACCCATATGGGATATGTAAATGGTTGGAGTTGTAAGTAACTTGTAAGAGCTTGGAGGAGCTCAATCTTAAAATAAACCCATATCCTTTGAGAGTTCATAAAGAACAGTGGATTTCATTATAAAAACAACCTCTCCACCCTCCATTCTCACAAATTGTCAATGTACAATTTCTTCGACAGGTGAACTCAGGTCCAAACTTTTTTAGGCACCATTTCGACGCGAAAGAAAGTTTGGTCCCAAGTTTTGTTTTGCTAGTGTTGATTGCGCGAGCTTTTTACTTTTTCACCTGCTTTTTTACATAAAGCAGGGGTTCAAACCCCAGTTTTACCTCTAAACTCAGGTTTACTTTACGAATAACTCTAATAGTATAGGAATTTGGAATGTTTATTTTCAATTGGAAGGAATTCTTAATTTTCAATAAATGCCTTGAAATATTTAATTTAGAAAAATAAGGTTTCAGAATTAAAATATCCTAAACCTTCATAAATTTACAAGCTGAAATAAGTTACAATGAAGCGAGTTTAAAATTATCTAGTTATCTTTAAATTTGCCATAATAATCAACTTGAATATTTCACTTTCCAACAAGAAAACAATCAATGTATATTTTATTACAAAGAATCAAGCAATTTTAGGAGTGCAAGCAATAGTTTAGTATTACTTCCACGATAGTATTTGAAATATTTATTTTTAATGGGATGAATTAATAGTTTATGGGGACACATGGTGAGCCTTCATTGCATTCTAGTTATGTGTCATAAGGGTGTTTCCTACATTTGAAAGATTCCTAAATATTATAATAATTTTGACACATCATTCTCATAACAAGTCTAAGGACACAATTTGTATGGAAAAATTCATATAAAGAATTGATGGAAGAAAACAAATCTTATAGAATATTTATATTTAAACAAATATTAAATATTATTGTTCTAAAAAATCATATTCTTGATAAGAATGTATTGAGCCTACAATAAAATTGTCTTGTCTATTATCATTTTGTACTTGGCGTTGTATTGGTATTGTCATGTCAAGTTGCATCTCCTGGTAGATATGTGTCAAGTGAAATAGATAATCCTTTTCAAATAATCTTGATCATCCTCAAATTTTCTAAGAATATTTGAATGTATTTGAAATATATTCTATAAATATTTTTATGGGATGGATGGAGGGCCTATTGCCCTATTGTGAATTTGACACATTGTGTTTAACATCATGTCACTATATTAAGTGTCTATATTTAGACCAACTGTATTCACAATTTTTGGATTACAATAGAAATAAAAATATTGAAAAAATTCACACATATTTTGGTCAATTTATTGTCCAATTGATAGAAGACAAATCATAGTTGGCCGAAGGAAAAATATATATCAGCTTCTCATTATTGTTCCAAAGGGGGACTATTTTCTTCCATTCACTTTAAGAAATCCGTGTCTTAGGTCAAAATAGGCCTAACAATAGAGGGCCTATTGCCTTGTTGTGACTATTTTAGTAAGGTAGTAAGATGATCATTATGGGTATATTTTTTGGTGGTTATAGGGGAGTCTGAAGACTATTTTGAGCCAATTGGATAGTAAACATAACAAATTCATAATAAATTCATACTTTGTCAAAAAAATAAAATTTTGATTGCTTTCTTTATTTCTCACATTTGTCTATATATAGAAAAAAATTCATAAATTTCAATAATGTCAACAGGCAAACTACTCATTTTCCTTGTTACAGGTTAATACATCGTACCTACACTATGTTTACCAATTTAGTTCCAACAAACTTTGAAAAATCATAGAAAATTCATTTCTTGTGAGAATGTCTTGATTCTATTTGCAAATGAATTCTCTCAAACTTCTCAATCTTTGCAAAAAGAAAAAAGTGAATTAACAAATAGCTTCTCCAAGGTAGACTAGACTACCTAGATAGCAAATCTGCTTGGTAACACGCATGTTTGGATTGTTTGCCTTACCTACCTTAAGGGCATCCCCAAAGCTGGCTCGTTCAACAGAGGCGCCAGGCCAGGTTTAAAGTGATGGTTTGAAGAGCGCGGACTCACCGCTCTTCTTTTGCCCCACAATAGATGTGCCAACAAGGAGCGCCAAGTGGAGAATGCAATGTCAAGTAGTTTTATAGCTTTGAATCAAGCAACAAAAATTTAACTTTCAATTAAGTTAGAGATTTGAAACCAACTACATTCTCACAGTCCTCTACTATCATCTCTAACTTACTCCAAATATAGAGATGAGTAGAAAAACTCTTTAAATGCATATAGGGTGGTAGGATGTAGAACAATCCATGTGGGATAATGTAAATTAGAATTAGTAGGAGCTCAACCCCTCATAGTTAAGTCAAAAGTAAGAATTGTGTTTGAAGTATAATTTCAGGCCTCATTTAGGCATACTAAAATATTTTTTTTCAAAAAACGTTGAACTGAGTTAATGTAAAAAATAATTCTAACTTTCATCTCCAAAAATCCGTTTGATATTTCAATTCTTCAATAAAAAGTTATGAACAAAAATTTAGAGGATGTTTGAAAATGTAAAAAAAAAAGTTCCTTCCACCCCCTCTATGAATTTTGTCCATAACTTTTTATTGGAGGATTGAAATATCAAATGGATTTTTGGAGATGAAATTTAGATTGATTTTCACATTAACTTAGTTCAACATTTTTTGGAAAAAATTATTCTACTATGCCTAAATAAGGTTTGAAATTATACTTCAAACACAATTTCAAAGTTTTGACAATGAAGGGTCAAGCTCTCATCTTCAAATTCTCCCACACCCTTTGAGGACTTATCATGGACAATGGATTTCATTATAAAACAACCTCTCCACTTTAGCTTCTCATCAAATTTCAATGAAATTATTCCCTGAATTTGCCTACAATTTTTTTTGTTGTTGGTAATTAGAACAGTGACATTGGTATTTGATTCACTTGTACAATGATAATTGCACATTTGATTTTCTTTCTTGATTTCTTTCCTACTAGGAAAACAATAGCTTGTTGCACGTAGCTTCTTGGAAATAGACTAGAGCTCATTTGAGGGCCAGCTGGTTGTGGGTACATGGAAATCTATGCCAAAATCACTTAAGGTGGGTACACCCAAAATCGCCACTATTGGCTACTGAGCCTAGTTACTATTATGAGATTGGTCAAATTTTCATAGGTTATTGTAGGCAAGTGAAAGGAGGTTCCAACGCACCAGAGACATGGCATTTGGATAATGTATGCAAAACTTATTAAGGAACAAAGTTTGGTTCCAAAAGCGTTTCTTCCACATAGGTACGGAATTGATTTTGGAGATGTACACATAGTATAGATGGCGGTTCAAGGTCAATGGCACATTTGGGTGTACCTACCTTAGCGAGGCACGCCCCAGGCACACCATTTGCCCGTCCCATCTGCAAATTCTGACATGGTTGGCCATAAAATTTCACTTAGCTAGTCAGCCGTGGTGTAGAAACTCAGCCTGGCCCTCGCACTCGCTGTGTCTTCTCCCCTTGGCGCCTTGCAGTGGGGTTGCTCTAACAAATTGTTTTCTTTGAAAGCATATGGTCAAAGCAAATGCTTGTACAACAAACAAAGCTCAAACTTAAGGATGTTTCTGAATCTTTATGTTTCATGGGTGTGTACTGAAATGGATATGCATTGACACTAGTGTAGTTGATAATTTGATGATTTGATCAATTGCTGTTGCTGTCACAAGTTTTGTATCAGAGGTTGGGCATTCACTGCAAGCCTTCATTGATAACTTAATTGCAGGGCTCAGGAAGCAATGCTTCAACATTTCAACTCCATGCACATCAATAAGCTTACTACTCACAGGGTTTTCTAGTTTCAAGTAAGTTACAGTATTTCAGGCAGTGCAGATAGAGAACTTTCTGGAAGTCATGAAGCTATTTACATCCATCCAAAAATGTAAATAAAATATAGAAAGTATGGATGAAAACTGAATTAGTAATCCAAAGTATGTACCATCAACTCAACATGCTTGAATCAAAAACTTTTTCATGTAGTATGGGCAGCTTCTTTGGAAAAAATATATAACCCATTTTTTTCTTATGAATTTTGACAAGCTTGTAACTAGTATGATTTAGTAGACAATGGTAAAAAAATTTAATCTAAAAAAAATTGTATTACAAAAAACTCACTCCATAAATAGTCAAGAATTGTTGATCCTCTTAACTCCTCAAGGTCCAAGACCTTTTTGGGTTTTAAAACATCATTGCTTTTGAAGTGTTATAGTCCAAAATGTCACTAAGGTATAGAAATCTCAACCATACAATCTTGTAGTGTACATGTTGTAGATGACTTGGATCAAATTTTGAGTAATTTGGCCATGTAGATTGCAAGATTAGAATGTTTTAGTGTTGAAAAAGGATGCTAAAGTTTTCCTAGCAACACATTTGGAGGTGAAATTTGCTTTCTAAGCATACCCAAATGAAAAAAAATAAAACTATTAAGTGATTCAAAACCAACATTCAAATGAATTGGTGAAAGAAATATCATTGAATTAACTCATTGTGTCTGCATAATGGATTTGAAATGTAAAAAAATAGCACAAAAATTTGCAAAAAAAAAATATGAGGATGAACCTCCTTCTACTAAACTACTTTTTAGTCACTCATAACTTTTTAGGTTGATATGAAATTCTAGCCACACAAACTAGACTAGTGTGCGCAATGTTTCCAAAAATAATTATTGAAAATGGACAGTGTATGAAGAAGGAACAAGCCACCAAAGTTCATTGTAATCCAAAATTGTCAGGATTTTGAACTTCGAATTGCTCCCAAGCATTCACAACAATTTGGATTGAAAAGAAAATTTAACCACAATAACTAGACTTCAAAGGGAACATATAACAACGATTTTTTTTTTTATTGAAAACAAACATTGGATGAAAGAGATACAAGCCCCCAAAGTTGTAGCCATCAAATGTATTTTGGTGAACTCAAATTGAGCCTATGAACTTTGATTGGCTTAAAAAAAATGAGTACATCTTGGATTGATCTGAAAATTTTACCACACAAACTAGAAGAGAGAGTGAAAATTTTCCAGCAAGTTTTATTGAATTCAAACATCGAATGCAAAAGTTACAACCCTTTGAATTGGACTTGAAACTATGTGAGGACACTTTTGGTCCCCTTGGGCGGTGAGGGGTTAAGCAAGGCTAATTTTCCTCCTAACTTCAAGCATTAGAATCTTGCAATCTTTGAATTCAAAACATCAAAATATTTTCATTCATTCACATAGTATTCTAGTGAAATTTTAATTTATGGTTTTTTAATCTTTTATTTTTTCATTTATATTCATTACTCAATGCACTAAAAGAAGCAATTTTATTCCAATTTTACTCCAAAATGTATCCTAATCTTTCAAAAATAAAATACTCTAAAATTGTCATATTGTGAACTAGCAATTCTCATACTTCTATTTTTACAATACCAAGTAGTAATCTTATAACTTTTTTTTAATCATTTACAAATATTGGACCTCAAATTTCTCTTTAAAATCCTTGCTTCAATTTAAATTTGACTCAAGCAGACATGTCATTGTGATACAAGCTAATATGAATATATGACCCGTCTCTAAACCTACCTTTCTATAGAAAGCGTATGAATAATATGAATAGGCCAAAAACTACTTCATGTAATATCATTGTCTTTGATGAACATTGTAATATGAGATATCTTCTGCAAGTTTGATTTATTTTGACCTATAGGTCTCTCAATCATATTGTCTCTTAAGCATTTTATTTTTGTTTTCAACATATTTTGAACTTAGTTACCGTGTCTCTCTCTTTCATATTGTCTCTTAAGCATTTTATTTTTGTTTTCAACATATTTTGAACTTAGTTACCGTGTCTCTCTCTTGTGTGTCTTGTGTTTCATACTACTTTCTACTATACAAGTGATACAATGCCAATTAGACCTCAATTGTAATGCTAGGTATATTGAAAAAGTGGTTGATTACAAAGTGCTTCAATCTCAAGGGATGTTTGCTCAAAGAATGAAGTAAGGGAAGATACAAATTTTACATTCTAAAATTAAGAAAAATTGAACAATCTATACGAAGATAAACCTTTCTTTGTAATGTTATAGAGACCTTCATAGAATTACGATGACTTTGGTACAAAAACTCAATTCAATCTCTTAATCAATTTGTTGTTGGTGAAAAACAAACTTAAATTTTGAAACAATGACACCAATAACATTTCAATTGTATCATTTTTCATTGTTACAATTTGATTTATTAGTTTTGCTACAACAAAAATATGGTAGTATAGGCACTTAAGGATTAAATTTTTTTCAAGTGTATATTCTATAATTGGTGCATTAAATGAAAGTTTATAAGAACCCAAAAAATCCCATAGTGTGAGAGCACTTTGAATATACTTTACCAGAGTCATTTGAATGAATATTTCAATAATATGTAGAATTTGAAATTTAAAAAAATTAATCCCTAAAGAACCAAATTGTGTTTTTTTGACAGCATATCAATTTAAGGTAGTTTATTATGGATGGAATTTTTATTTTTATTTTTTGAAATTTTCACACAATATAAAGATGAGGTTTTTATTTATGGCCCATATTAATAACTTTTTACTAAATGGTTGAAAAATTATTGTATGATATGTAGTTTCTTTCTCAACCGGCAATCCATGCAAATTAAAAACAAAAAATTGAAACTAGTTTCTAGACTTATATATACGTGGAAAATTTGAATCATTCCATTTTGATTAATGAGATGAAATTCATGAGGAGTTTTTAGTTTGTAAACAATTATGGATTTTCTACTCTAAATAAACTTTGAAGTCTTTTGTTTTACTCAATTTTCAATATTTTTTGAAAAAAATAAAATCATTGGATGTAGATTGTTTATTAAAACATTACAACCATTGGAATTGGCATTTCAATTCTATAACTAAATTCTTAACAATTTTGTATTTTGAATCATTATCTACTTCTTTCTACTTATTACTTTTTTCTTATGTGTTGTACAATTCCAAATGATCGGAAAGTTTTCAAGCATATAGCCAACTTGCTTTGAAGAATGAATCCAAAGAAGCACCACCATTTGGGACATTTTTTCATACAAATGTGACCTTGTGAAGTGCAGCTACCCGGTTTTATGCAAGGCCAAAAATATTTATGTCGATTCAAATGCTAATATCTTGCTTTCCACACGGTGGGAATTTCTGAAAAAAAATTCCACGTCTTTTCAAACAGTAGCATGCTACAAGATCCTATGGTTACATTTGTCCAAAAATGATATTTTCTAAAATTTGGTACATGTATTAGAAATGGTAGTCTTTCAGCATTTTTGGCGGAAGTTTAGTAAAGGAACTTCAAGTGTTATTGAAGGAATCACCCCAAAATTGAGCCTGTTACACTATGTCCTTCCAAAATTATGCTGCCTCATGCTTTAAAGGCTTGTGGCATTTACTATTCTAGAAAATGACGTTGCTCAAATCTATGTTTGAAAATTCTTCATTCTCAAAATTGCAAATTGCAAAATAATAATGATATTTTAGTTTATAAACACTTAGATTAGTAATTTTTTTTAAGGCAATTTAATGCCTCATTGCCCCAAGGAAAAGAGAGTAGCTTTAAGCCTATAGAAAAGAAGGTAAATGTTTGAAAAATGTCAAATTGTAATCACAGTCAGGTGTGTGCAACCATCAAGTTTCAAAAACCTTCTTTTGTTCAAAACATTAGAGCCTACATCAAATCCAAAACATCGATGGAATTAAAGATTGTGCTAGATTGGTTTCAGATTTTAGGGTTTAAGGGAGATTTTAGGCTCTATCACAAAAAATATTTGTTGTTGCTAATTAATGTCCTTTTGCTCTTGTGTGAATGTGTTTATGAAGCCTCATTTGTTTGTTGAATTCTACATGGTGTTTTGATTCCTTTATTTTAGGTTGCTGAGTGGCCAACTTGCCACCATTGCTTCTGGTGGCAATGTTGCAAGGGATTTATGGAAGAGAACCAAAATTCCTCTATGGAATTAATGTGGGCACTGGCAAGTGGAGGGATTGACAAATGTTCTTCTCTGTTGCCAATGTTACACTAGAAGAAAATTATGTTGTTTTTTAATGCTTGCTCCAAAATATACAGTGTCCACAACCAAGCACAAGATGTCCACATGGACATCAAGATGTTAGAGGTGCAAATTGTAGTTTAGGATAGATTATAGTGGATGTCATACATGATTGTAGCAAATTATAACAAAAACAAGTTGGTGCTACCATTGACGTTGAGATTTTTCCTAACATAGCTGAGAACACATTGATGTTCTCAAGATTGTCTAGAAACACATTAATTGCCACGTCAACTTTGTTGACCCATTTTTCACTACAAATAAGTTTGTGGAAATTACTATGATCTTGGATAAAACGATTGCCCAAGTTTAAAAAAGAGAAAGATAGCCACAAGGCAAGCTTTCGGAAAAAAATATAATGTGGCGTATGATGTGGAAATTGAGTGATGTAGAATCAAATAATTTTGACTTGACTGGCCGTGTCTGTATAATAGATCAGTGCTTTACATATTCAATGATGGTTTTAGAAATGTCAACGGAGACGTTAGGACGTTTTGGAAGACATCAACAAAGACTTCATGACGTTTTGGAAGACGTACATTGAGACATTGCAACGTTTTTGGAGACGTTGAATGGCACAAGGATGTTTTGGAAGACATTACTAGAAACAAGATTGTCTAAATCTTCATGCAAATGTGAACTTCTACCTCATGTTGTCCAATGCCCATTTTATGACATTCACTAGAAAAGAAGACATTTAGCAAGCAGTGCATAATAATTTTTTAGATGTCCAACAATCTATGATATGACCTAATGCCATGTTTTGCAGGACATGAACGTCTATCACTTAGAGCTTTTGTATATACCATGTCTGACGACACATATTAGAAATGTACATAGCCACTGTTATTGTGTTTTTCTGTATGAACAAACGACCTGTCATTGTGGATTTCAGTGGAAAAAACATGGATGTGGAATGGCACATGAATACAATAGGGGACAAAAGGTTTGAACAAGGTAGTTAGTGCATTGTTTGGAGAGAAAAAATGTGCTAAATTGTATTTGCAATACAAATAAGAAAGCTATAGACATGCAAGGTTTAGGATAATTGAGGAAATTATGCATGCATTTCACGTAAGCAACTCTAATTATGGTAATGATGTCAAATGCATGTCACGTTTAGCATCGGGCACCAGTGCTTTTGTCCCCCAATGAAGGTTTGGAAGATAGTGGTATTCCTCGGGGAGACATAGAAGTAGACAACCCAATGTATACTTCTGAGGTCCTATTGGATGTTTGCATGTTGTCCCTACTTGTAACACAATTCTTGCGTTTTACATATCCCGTATGGTTTGTCTTACCATATACCACCCCACTTGTATAAATAACTTGACTTCTCATCCCTACATATACACAATAAGTGGCTTTGGAAGCCATGTGACATATTTTCCAAATACGATATATGACATACTATATACAGTGTATTCTATATTGTATACAATGTATTCTATATTGTATACAATGTATTCTATATTGTATACAATGTATTCTATATTGTATACAATGTATTCTATATTGTATACAATGTATTCTATATTGTGTATGACATATTGTACTAGACATTATGTTTACATTGGACCAAAAACATATTGAATATTTCAAAAACCGTTTAAATGTCTATGCAAACATCTCAAAAAACGTCTGAATGTTTGACTTGACGTCTCAGAAAATGTCTGCATGTTTGAGTTGATGTCTCAAAAAAAGTTGGATGTCTCACTTAATGTCTCTAAAAGAAATAATTAAATTCTCAGACAATAGAAAATTATGTTGACTAAGCATGCTACATCATCTGGCTAGATGCCATGTCACTTTTTCCTACTACCTCATTAGATGCCACGTCATAGATGGGCCGGATGGAACAATTCCTATATGGCTTTCCACGCTTGCGTAGCGCTGAAGTAGCAACCATATGACAAACTTACAATATCCTGTTGGCCCATGTTTTTTTGGATGTCTTCTTGAAATTTTTTAAGTATTCGCCAAGATATTTGGATTTTTTGCATGTGTCTCTAATAATGCAAAATTTTGGATGTCTACAAAGACATTTGAAGACATCACACACAACATCCCAACGCAAAATCTAGTTATAAAAAAACATGGTTTTCTTCTAGTGAAATGATTGTTCACTTTCAAAGGGCAGTTAGGGCCTTGTGTCCTGTAAGCTGGTCTAACAAAAAAAACTAGAAAACAAGAAGTAAACATTGATTGTCTTGTTGGCCTTAATGAATGGAAAAAGAGGATTTCAAATTTCACTAAAATTGGTGGACAAGCCATTTGGTTAAGATTGAATAATCTTAAAATAATCAATAGGTGGAAGTTTTTTATTCAATCTCTCCCCTACCTACCAGGTCTACATAGCATTACAATTGCAAACTTAGACCCTGTAGCTCCTCGACTAACTTGGCCAACATGGCTCACATAGCAGGAAGCCCTTAAATTTTTTGCAATGTGGCAAAGTTGGGATTGTCTTTTTGAAACACTCAAGGTACAATCGTTGTTAGATAGGAGCACTCTTTGTAGGATAGATTCCAAGACAACGCCAAGAGGTTGAACTTATTTCTTGATGTCCTAACGAATTGTGAGTTGCAACAATAGACACAAGTGGTTCTTGCATCTAAAGACCATAATTCAATTTTTTTTTTTTTTAATTCTTTGATTGCAAATGACATATTATAGTGTTGCCCCACTATACTTGTCATGGTTGCCAAAGTGTCACCATTGTCAGGATTACACAAAGCTAGGAAATATATTTGCATAGTGTTTTTTTGTCATGTTTTCTTGTACCTAATCTCTTCAATCAATTGAGTGATTTGGAGTGTTTTTCAAGTAGATGCTTCCTTCTCTTTTAAAATTCTAGCTTTTTTTTCCTTCCAAAATACTACAATTTTCTTCAATGTCGATGCATTTGCCACAACAATCAATACCACATCTACAAGAGTGGAAGCTTCCATTTTTTACTAGTACCACAATTGAATCAAAATGTCAGTTTGCGAACAAATCATTGATCCCTAAACCCAAATTCACCCTATTCTAAGTCCTAGTCTGTAAATGATTGTTATTATTAAATTCAAAATAGAATAGTCTGCTAAGTGCCCTTAGACTAAGATGGTCTTAGGTTCTGATGGGATATTGCACATGGTGCACTATTATTTGTGCATTGAAATGGAGGAAAAGGCTTACTTGATGGGTCCCAAAATTTTATACATTGTTGATACATGAAAGGAGGACAAAGCATAAAAAATGTTGATATACACTGCCAAGCAACTCACTATTGTTTTAAGTAAATCAATAGCAACATTACTATTGATTCCATGAGGAAACAAGTGCAAGTGGCCACTTTATTTAAGGTTCTAAGTGATGGTACGCCAATGGCTCAATTTTCTTCTAGACTTATCTTGTATGAGTTGCTTGCAATCCATAATTTTCTAAAGATGCATTAGATTGCTAGGTTGGGTTGGATAATGGTGTCTCATATGTGGTCTATAGTTTAAGACAAAATAAAGGCTACTGGGGCTGTCTAATACATTATCATTTATGTTGATGAAACATGTGTTGTAGATATTTGCAACTAAATTGCAATTCACTATTATGTTATGTAGAATTGGATTTGTGTCCCCATGTTCATCTTATTGTAGAAGCTTGAGATTGATGGGACTTTGGCAAATAATTGAACCTTTGATTGTTTTAGCTTAAGTATCAAAGTAGCTATTTTGCAAAAGCCATTGCAAAAAAGCTCATGTACTCTAGTGCCAATGTGGTAGTTGCCTTTCAAAGATAGAGGAGTGGAGTAACAAAGCAAATCAAACTAAATATACCCTTTTTCAAGGATTTTATCATATGGCTCATATATGCAACTTGACCTTCAAGACAATGTCTTTTTTGGACATAATGTTTGTCATTGAAGATCTAATGTAAGGACAAAACATGCTTGAAATAGTCTCTCATAAACACCACCCTGATGGATGTTAGGGGCAATAGTGCCCCTAGATTCTTTCTCCCAATGTTCCACCTTGCAAAGCTACGGTGTTCCAGCTTTTGTAGGCCTTTAGCCTACCAAGCAACTGAGCTGAAAAACTTTGTATGCAATCCAAGATGTATATTGGATTCCACAACCTCGCACTCATAATAGAACAAAAGTTTTGAAATTGTTGAAGACTATATCTACGTATTTGGTGTCTTTAAATCCCCCCCTCAAATGACTTGCTTCTAAGTGAACATTGCTTAGCTATGGCCAAGATGAATGTTGATTCCACAAAGAACAAAAGAACATTAATTTTGAGATACTTGTCTATTGAGTCGTGTTTATTCATAGAACTTGAAGTTTTCTTTTGCATTTTTTAAGTTGGTGCTAACTACTTCTTATGCTTTTGTAATGCAAAAACATGTGGGAATGGAGGTTAGGTCATTTTGACATAATTCATCGATCTTTATGTTATATTGGATATGACATGCCTCTTACTTTTGGAGAGCATTGATAACCTTGTGCTCTTTGTTCAAGAAGGGATAACATTTCAGATTTTGTGGTTGCTCAACAAGTTTGTCAAGGACAATTGTTCAAATTGTAATTAGACACTAAGCATGCCTTTGCCATAGTAGAGTTTTGATCCTTCAAGTTGCTTCTAGATTGTTTTCATAAGCAAATTCACATGAAGTGGGTATCTTTGCCTATGGATTTGAATATTGTTGGTATGAGCTTGCAATTATTTTTTATCGTGGGTGTTGATCGTGGGTGTTGAGACAATATATGCTTTGAATAAAGGATAGTTTGTGATCCGGAAGTTGTTTGTACGTGTACATTATGAGCTTGGTGTTCAATGATGAATGCAAATGTATGATTTGTTCTATCTACCTTATACTTCAATTTATTGTTTTCTATAAATTTACTTGTTTGTATAGCAACTCAAACCTCGACTGTAAACTTTTGCATTTGATTGAATTCTTTTGTGGTAGTTGATATTGATATTTTCTATCATACTTGTAGTATTTTTACAATGCAGAGTAGTTCTCTCATGGCTCTAGTAACACTATTTTTTTGTGGTTGGTAGATGACAATTTTTTTTCTTTTGTAGTTGATAGCTTTTCCATCTTACTTGGTGTGTTTTGGCAATGTAGAGTAGTTCCTTTAGGATTCAAGTCATATTTGTTGTCTTTTATTTTGGTAGTTGATAACTTTATTATTTTTTGGCAATTGATATCTTCTCTATTTTACTTGGTGTATTTTGATAATGCAAAAAAAATTCCTTGGAGCTCAGTTCATATATAGCCATTTTTTTCTTAATACTTTTATGTCTTTATTTTTTGGGTACTTTGATAGCTTTTTTCTTGCACTTAATAGCTTTCTTGTTGTTACACTGCAAATGCGTACATTATATAGAAAATTATAGTATATATTATTTTTTAGATTTTAATTATAATAATGTATAGAAAAAGATAACAACACTATAAGTGACTTCAAGGTGACACTTTTTTGTACATGCTATTTATTAGGAGAAGAAAGACACCTATGAGCCTCATTAATTTGGAGTGATCTTTCTATTTTATGGAATTTTGTTGTTGTTGATTTTAGTTTTCATTTCTTTAGATTCAATATGTTGAACTAGAGTGTTTTTTTAGACTTTTAAGATGAAGAACCTCAATCAGAACCAAAACGTGAGCTTTTTTTGTCACAACTGCCAAATCAACTTTTGGACCTTGCACCACCATAAGAACGCCCACAAGGAGAAGACAGGCCTTCTCGATCGCTGAAAGAACTTCGCGTGGAGAAACGATGGCATGGAAATCTTCAACATGACACTTGAGCTTTGGTGGTTCTATTGCAGGTTGGATGTGTCAAACTTGGCAGCCAAAAAATGACATTTGAAAGATGTTTTGAGGGTCTCAACAATGATCAATACTATTATATGGCTAGGCATGTTGGAGAGAGTCATGACCACCAACATTGGTTGCAAGGACCAATCAATCATTTGACCAAGGCAGATTGTGCAGATTATGTTGTTGCTATCCTTAAACGCATCCTCAAGTTCTTGAAGATGGAATGATGCTTTATTTAAAGTTGTATTTTTGTATCTCTAATAGGCTACTATTAAATTCTGGTCTTTATTTATGTACTTTTTAATATTTTTAGTATTTTTTTAGTTTACTTTTTATGTGTATGAAGTTGTAAAAAGGTAAAAAGATATTAGTTTGCCTTCTAGTTGAAATTCTAGGGAGATAAGTGTTTTAAATAAAGATAAGAAAGGGGTAGGTGGTCAATAATGATGGCCAATATGTTAGGAGGTCCATCTATGTAAAAGAAGAGTATGCGTTGATCCATGTGGCTTGGGTATTTTAAAAATGACTTGAAAAAATTCTCCAAGGAAGCTTAGGAGTAGTGTAGAATTGGGATTTGAAAAGAGTTTAGAGTGCCAATGTGAGAGAGAAGATCTTATGGTGTATAAAGAATTTTACAATGAAATTTTGAAATATTTTGTATAATAGTGTTGTGTTTTAAGAATATCCCTCATTTGTTTGATTTGGAGTTGTCATGCAAAAGTTATGCTAGTTTGAGTGAAGGGAAGTTTGTTGTCTTTTATGTAAAGGGGCAGAAACTTTGTCCGGCCATAGAAGGTGGACAAGTCTTTTGTTTACAATGAGATTTAATGAAAGTATGGAAAATTGTGTTACCTTTCTACAAATCTATCATTCATTCTATTTCAAGCTTGCACAAGTGAGTTGTGAGTATTGAAGTGAAAGAAGGGTTTGTTGCCCTCAATTCTAAGGGCATAAACTTTGGGTGGCGATAGAAATTGGACAAAATGTTGGATTGACTTAAAATTTTGAAGAAAAGTAGAAAATTGTATTAGCTTTCCAAAAAACTATCACTCATTTCATTTGAACTCTTAAAGAAGCAGTGGTATAAAATCTAAATCTGGTTAAAAGAGTTGGAGTTGGAGGAGACTTGTAGAAGAAGTTGGAACCAATTAAGAATTATCCAAGCTTAGAATAAGTTTGTTCCGGGGAGGTCAATTAAATAGGATTTGCTTCTAAATAAATATCTAGTAAGCCATTGCAACCAAAAACAAAAGAAAAAATGTGTTATTTAATTCCATAAACATATGTGAACTTCACAAGATAATGCTAATTACTAAAATTTGAGCTCTCCATTCTTAATGGCCACAAACGTGAGTTAATCTCCCAATTTGTCTTTCATGTCTTGAATTCTAAATCCTCTTGCGGCTTTAATCTTTACTTCAGTTCAGAAACAGTCACAGTTTAGCACTGAAGAAAGGCCCTTGAACTTCCAACTTGATTGGTCACTTGTCAACTTTTAAATTTGTCTCCTTGCTTGGACACAAGATGATCTTCTTTCACTGATTTGATCTTCACAGCTTTAAACTTATAATTCGGCTTTACAAAATTTTGTTACAATACCATTGACACTTCTTACTTATTGATTTCAAATCATCATTTTCACTCTTAAGGTCATCCATTCTTTCTCATACTTCCTTCCCAACTTGGATAAATTAACTCCTTACAACCACTCATAGACTCTCCAATTTGGATTTCTATCACTCACTGCCTTATAGATACAACTTGAAATTCATAATATGACAACATTTAGGCTTTATTAACTCCAATTTGGATTTCACTCATGACATCATGCATGACATATACACATTCTTGTCACCTGGTTCATAACAAACTTAAATTATAACGCATACGAACTCATGGACCAACTCAGATAAATTACCCATAACACTACAACAACAACCAAGGTCTATAACTCACGACTTCATACCAATTTGGCAACATTTAGGATAATAGTCATACACACATAAACAAAATTGTATTCTCTCTCAATAATCTTCAATTTTCTAACACACAACAAACAAACTTGAATTTAAATGTTAAAACAACAAATTTAGATAACAAACTCCAATTTGGTTTATAGACTTTACATCCACACACTTGATTTAACTTGAAGATATTTCATATTAACTCGAATTGGTGAATAAATCACCATTTATAAATTTTTAATGTTTTTTTCAAAATCTAATCGGATACATTCCAACACTTAATTGTTCAACTGGTCAATCCTTACTGTCATCTCCAATTTTGAATTACACATTCCCCACATTAATGCACAGTAATTTCTCTTTATTTAACACTTAATCTCCAACTAGGATTACACTCCGAATTGTAAATTAGAACTCGATCAGCTCTCTGTCCTTTTGCACCACTTCTCCCATTTGGTCACAAATAACTTCATCAATCAGAACATCAATCTACACAACATTGGACTATTCTCCGGCACTTCAAACTCCTGGGACACTTCAGCAATACTTCTCCAACTAAGATCACAATTTGAATTTCATTCTTCCACACCACCACACACTAGTATCAGCTAATACAACCAATTCTCACACAAACACATCATTCAAAATTAGATATATACCATCCATTCATTAATACACAAACATGCACAAAACAAAAATACACAATTCTACTTGGTTGAGACTTCAATTGGGATTCTCATCAACAATGGATAAAAAAAATGAAAGAAAATCTAGTCTAATAAGAAAGACAAACCAGGCGGTTACCACAAACCAACTTGGCACATAAACTCTAACCGCAAAGAAAACTATCAAATTGGACCCGCTACACTAACTGCCTACAATTTCCAACTCAGACCGCTCACATTGCTACCTCTTCAACTACATTCCCTAAAATCCAACTTGGCACCCCCTGCCACATTCCTGCCTAACACTTGCTGCTTAGCAACTTCAACTTGGAACTAGACACCGAAAGTAATTCCTCAAATTGGTTAATAAACATTTAAAAGCACCAAATTGACATACAAACCAACAAATCTCTTAATAAATGGACAAAAAGACACACACAAATCAACCAAAATTGTCAAAATTAAATTCAGATATATTATTTACAAGACTTGTAGATTTGTATGTTATGGCTTGTGGCTTTGTCTTTCCTTGTAACTTTTGTTGTTGTTGGCAGCGTGGATCAAACCATTGCTTAGCTTCATTTTGTGTTGTGGCGACAAAGTAGGATTCTTCACCCACATGGTCAAGACTTGCTTTGTTCTCACAGTGAGGCTAGATTGATGACCAACAAACCATAAATTTAAAAGTTTAGGAGCCATACTCATTGACAGTATCTCGTAGTATGTCATCAGTTCTACTCGTCCTATATCCCCTGATTTCTTATCCTTACCTTGGTCCTTGAACCCAAACCTAGAGACCAAACGCGATAGGACAACAAGGAGCAATTTCATAGCGGTGTAGAAGATTCAATGATCCAATTTGAAGATTTATACAACTACCATTTTTCATTCCTAAGCCACTTCTTAATCGCAGCCAAGATCCTCGTGATTTCTGGAGGCAAATCTCTCTCTATTTGATGCCATCTGACTTGATGTATTTTGACGATTTAAAGTTTAAATCAATTCTTGAGAGCTTCTATCATATTGGATCATGTGTTGTTTGTTACTTTGATCTTCTTCTTTTTGTCATTCTTGTTGTATTTTAGCAATTTAGAGCAATTTATCATTCTTTATGGACCTTATCAATGCAATGCAATAAATCATTAATGAAATCAAATGCAAATTTCAAACCCATATTCTCTTGAATGCACTGAACATGGTCTATCCAAAGTACTAGTTGCAAGGTGACTGTGAAACTAACTTCTGCACACACCTTGATGTGATCAAAAAAATTTGGTTGAGCTTAGATGGTTTTGTGGAAAGGATGGCAACAAATTTGTATCAACTGCTTTAGATTGCACTCAACTAGAGTTGCAACAACTACTATTTAAGTTGGCAATATTTTGTAATTCTATAGCAACTATGGAACCACTCACAAAGCTCTAGAGATGTTTGGATTCAAACTCAACCCTTGCCAAAAAGTTCAAGGCATAGCATATGTACACAATTAATAACTTCTTATACAAATAATGTTTTTAGTAGTGGATTCACTAAGTTGAGCGGTATTGCTATGTTGTCACATAGTAGGAAGTTTTCCTAGATAGCATTGTGTAAGTGTAGTTTTCTTCAGTGATACAATTATCATCTTTGCGTAGTGACTGAATTATTGTTGATTTGTATAAAACATAGTATGAAAAGTGGCCCTTTTATTTTCATCATTTGTGCATGGTTCTAGAATTTGCCAGAGAACATTTTAGTTCAATCAAACTTTTTTCTGGTTATGTTTATTTGCAATATTTATGACATGGTGAATGATCGATACTTCATTGCTTGAAGCTTTGTCAACTAGTCCAGAATCCATGCTACTCTTCAAATTTTGCTTGCAAATTTTTTGTTCTATATTGCAAATGTTTTTTATTTTGAATAGCAATTCAATATTGCATTGCATTTAGGAGAATAGTTGTTGTTCTTTGAATTTTTTCCAAGAGCATCATGGTTCAATGAAATTGTATTTATGGTAATATTTGCAAGATTTAATAGCTAAGAGATGGATGCTTTAGTGCTTGGGAGCACCATCATTCAATTTGAAGTCTATGTGTCTACTTCGTTACTTTTAAATCTTCTATCTTTGCTTTCTAGTTTCGTGCATATATTCCAAATGTGATCATCTGATGTTGAATGTGTTGTTTAATTCACAATTACTTTTCCTACACTTGAATTTGCAGTTGCTTTCTAAAGAAGTTAGAAATTCTACCTACTTTGTTATGTCTCAAATTCCTTTTAACTACTAATCATATTGAATTTTTATTGCTTGCAACGATTTTATAGTCATGAATTTCTTACTTGAATGTTGAAGTGTATTTTGTATTTTGCAAGTTGACTCTTTCTTCAAACTATTAATCGCTTTAAATTTTCACCACTTGTAATAGTTTTACAGTCATAAATTTCTTACTCAAGAGTAGAGTGTGTATTGTGTTTTGCAATTCCAACGTTTTCTAAGGCATAAATACTTTTTTATATCTAAAACTCTAGATGATTTCCTTTATTTTTTTCTTTTTGGTCATGCAATGTAAGTGCATAATCTTCTTCTTAAACTCTCAATCTTCTTCTTGTACTCTTCTTAAACTATTAAGTTAATGTTTTTTTTCAAAATGCATCTTTCAATGCAAAATCCTAAATACATTGAAGCCCAATTATATTTTCTTTTTTCTATTGTTGCAACCTCCTAACTACTTTTTAAAATATCACTATAGCTAATATTACTAAAAAAAAAACATTTTTAAAGTCATTGCCTAATTTAACTCTCTACAATAAACTATCAATGCTAGTTATTGCCATGAAATTAGAAAAAATGAAGCCACCAGGCTTCAAAATTGCATACACAGTTAGTAGTCACCTTCAATTTGAATCTATATATGGTAGAATCATCCATAACCAATCACTTAAGCGATTTTCCCCATGTTCTGGAGCAATATAATGCAATATAAATTCTTTATTGTATAAAAAAATAGAAATCACAGCAATTGTAATTATCTTGGTATTTTTATACCTTGAATTGAAATTACTATGAATTTTGGAAGCCCAAAGTTGAGTTTAATCCATACCCAGTGTATAGAGTCTTTCAATTTCTATTGATATTCAAAAACTACTTTCCCGCTCACTATTTCCTACTTTCTTGCTCACTACTTTGGAACACGTGGCATGACCTTATTAGTCCCATCCTTGAAAAGGAGTAAAAAACACATTCCAAGCTTGGTTGGAAATTTATTAAAAAATTTGGTTGGAAATGTTTTCAAACTGCAAGTTGGGTATAGGTCCCTACTCAAGATTGGATGGTTCTATTATAAGGTAGTAGATCCATGTCATACACCTAAGAGTTAGAACTGAATTTTGGGGAGGTGAAGTTTCTCAAAATACTTTTTTAGTAAAATTTCCTTGAAAAACAAGAGGAATTGACATCTAACCCAAATTGTTTCATATTTTTTTGAGCTTTGTAGAATTAGTTATGAAATTTTGAAGTTGAAATGACATAGGGTTCTAAAATTGCCCACCTCCTCAAATGTACATTGTTTGTATATTGTTGAACGCTATGCAAAATAAACATGTACAAACAATGTACATTTGAGGAGGAGATGGACAATTGTAGAAATTGGGCATTTTTAGAACCTCCTACCTTATATAAATGAAAGAGGCAGAAAACTCATAACATTCAGTAGCCTTGAATGAGGTTGCCTTTTCATCTTTGGAGTCCTCATCCACAAGATTCATCCTCACATCATTAATTTAAGATTTGGTATAGAAACAGTGGCAATACATTTATGGTATGCTTCATTCTTTTTTGTTAATTTTAAGACTAAAATACAATTCTACAAGTAATTAGAGAAAATGGTTTGTCAAAACTCCAAATAATCCAATGAACATTATACCAATGCAATTTTAACATCTGCCATCAAGAATACATTTAAATGGTAAAATAAATGGATTGCATCATTAACATTTGTAGGAGTGGAAGATAGAGACGTCGTATTTATACTCAATTTCATTGTTCTATATGAGCCCTTAAAAAATATGGGGTAATTTGAAGATGAGAACTGGATTGGTCATTGTCAAAACAAAAAATTATGTTTGGAGTAGAATTTCATACCTTATTTAGGCATAGTAGAATAACTTTTTTCAAAAAACTTTGAACTACAAAAAGTTGTTAAATAAAGCTAAATTTCATCTCCAAAAATCCGTTTGAGATTCAAGACTCCAGTCAAGAGTTATGAAAAAATTTTAGAGAGGATGTTTGAAAATGTAAAATAATTGTCCCTTCCACCCCCTCTTTCAAATTTGTCCATAACTTATGATTGGAGGATTGAAATCTCAAACGGATTTTTGGAGATGAAACTTTACTTACTTTACCAACTTTGTTTAGTTCAAATTTTTTTGAAAAAATTTATTCTATTGTGCCTAAATGAGGTTTGCAATTTTACTTCAAACACAATTCATGCTTTTGATTTAATTATGAGTGGTTGAACTTCTACTTATTCTAATTTACATATCCCACATAGATTGTACTATTGTCTACCACCCCAAATCTTTCCATATATAACTTTTCTTCTCAATTTGCAATTCAAATTATTTTTGGCTACTTGTTCAATTTATTGATTTCATTGAATGGAACACGTTGATTGTCCATACATTTTTAATGTATCAAGCTTACTTCAATGCATACTAAGGTAGTCTGCTCTAAAAGCGCCCATCTTCTTCAAACCGCTCCTAAAATAAGCTCTGAAATGGACATGAGGTGATCCTTAAATGGACCTCTTTAGCCATTGAGTGGATCGAGGACAAAGAATTATTTATTGCAAGAGCCAATCAATCTCCTTGGTTTCCCTACATTTCTTTACAAGTTGTAAGGGAACGGATTTCGAGAGACCTATGGTCACAAATAGGTGCCTACAACAATAATCTTTGAAAATTCCTAGCTTATTCTACAAATGTCCAAAAAATATGAAACGACTTGGATTAGATGCCAATTCCACCATTCTTCCTATAAAAAGTTACTGAAAATTGATTGGAGGAGTTTAGCTTCCCCGAAAAAGGCGATCAGCTCTTAAATGGTCGCTTTAAGAGCAGACTACCTTATACAGTTGGGACCCTGCGGGCTTACTTCAATTCTCTGACAAATATCAACCGTAAAATTTAGCTAATGTCGAGTGTGAAATATTCCATATCATTTCATCCCTCAGATGAAATGATGTGATATCATTCCAACAGGTGGGAAAGGCAGCGCAGCTCATTGCTACTGAATGTTATGTCAAAGAAAGGCCACAGAACTGTTGATTGGAAAACGTAAAAAAACTAACACTGACCTGAACTTGAAAGCCAGAAGCCGAGAACTGTTAAGGAATGGTATCAATCAATGGTTTTAAAAAAGTGCAATTCACCCCCCGTGAATCAATACTTCATACCCACGACAAGCCAACAAATGCCAGATCACCGTGCAATTCATTTAGTCCCATCACATTGTACTCGACCATCCTATTCTACCATTTAAGAAAACCTCAGATCAAAGTACAAACAGCCACCAAATGCAATTAAGTTCCACATACCTTCTACTGAGCGGGTGTCCTTGCACGCACTGGCACAAATGAGTTCTACTAACTCTTCCACACTTAAACAAAAACAAACAAGTGAAGCAAGCTCGAAAGATTCCTCGTTTTAAGTAAACATCCCGCAGCAGTTTATTCTCACACGTGGCCCTGTTCACACCACAGAGTGCTTGGACAAAATAATTTCAAAGGGCATTGGCTGAAACAGCATCCTTGTGCAGTGAAGTGTTCAAACCTAGTTCAGGGTTTGTCCACTTCTTCAACCAGCCAGGTCACCAACCAATGTAGCCAGCTCAACGAAACAAGATGGAGGAGTTTGAGGGCTTGTTGTAGGGATGGTTCCAAACAGGGGTTGTTTTTTTTGCACTGTAGCAGTGCTCCATGCAGAGAATGGTTCTTCCAAATTTAAACCACTGTGACTCTGCCACGATAGTGGAGTTTGACACTATGGTGCCAAAAAAAACAAAACTGGTTCTAAACTGAACTTCTTCAGAAGTAGGATTAGGATTGCTCAATAGGTGTGAATCTGCCTCTGATGGATTGGATAGCACACACTATGGTCTAATGACATAGAAGGAGTGATCCCAGAACTAGTTTATAGGATTTAGTTTAATATGCTACCTTTCAGACAAACAAGCATCTACCTTGGCTACCTAGAGAGTGAGTAGTATAAAAAAAAAATCAAAAGAAAAAGGATTTTTGCAAGTTGTAAAGGATGTTGTTGGGAGTACTATAATACATAACTGACAAAATAGATGCTAATTCCAATATGGAGGAAGTTGCAAATTGGGTATCAAATTTGATTATTTGTTACAATTTTGGTTAAAATCTAATTTTTTCAAGGATTTTCTCCCACATATTTTGAGCTACTGAAAAATTTAATTAACAATGGAACAAATTTTAGCCAATTTTGTGAACGTTGCACGGGAGTGCTTTGGGAGGATGAAAGAGTAGACAAGGTCTTGCTTGTTCACGCTTTTGCGAGTCCCTTGTTTGAGCCAGGCCTTAGTATAAACAAATATATTGCCCCCCCTCCCCCCCCCCCAAAAAATGTATTTCTAACTTTTGAATGATATACTAATAATTAGTACTTGACACTTGTATCATTGAAAGCGCATCCCAAAAGCTCTTTGAGTGCATATTAGGAAATTCAAATTTAGATATTGGGCCACTAACTTACTTTGAAAGCAAGGTGAAAATTTTCAAGTTATAGAGATCTTGGCAAATCACGGTTACCGAAGCCAAATTTTGTGCGTAGACACACTCCAAAAATGTGGACAGAATCCACTTGGGAAGAAGCCCCCGGCGACGTGCAGCAGAGAACTCAACCTGTCACGTACCTGGAGTTACCAAAAGGCCAATCCATGAGTGCAATGGCTGCGGTGGCGGTGGCAGTGGCAGTGGCAACTGCGCGGGAGTTATTATCGTGTCCAACAAAAAACGCAGGCATCGCTCATGATCAAGTCATGTGCCAGGTTGCAGGATGAATGGATCGGATCCAACTCCCATCAAACTGCCATTCAAGCTTCAATTGGAAATGGCCATGGCTTGGATGTGCCCGTCGGCATCGTAGGTTACAACAACAAAAACAGGTAATAAGAATATGGAACTCAAGAAAGTTTTTCCTCGTGCGATTGCAAAGCTTGCCCCTCCGTCAGTGTGGTCTGAAGTCCTATTGGAAATAATTCAGCCAACGAGCAATCGATCGAGAATATGGATGGAAAGATTTGTCATCCTAAAAATTTCTTATATTCATTTTACGAGTTTTGGATGAATACTTTTTTGGGTGTTTTAGCAACCAATTGTTCTTTATGAATTGTCGACACATAGTAAGTTTGTCCTTTAGTTTAGTAAGGTAACAGGCTCAAGAATAGTTTGGGCATTAAGAACCGCCCACCTGTAAAATGTACACAATTTGTACATGCTGTTTTTTCATAGCCTTCACTAATGTACAAACAGTATACATTTCAGGGGTGGACGATTTTGGAGCCCTATGCCACTTCAACTTCAAAATTTCATAACTAATTTCAAAAAGCTCCCAAAATATGAAACGACTTAGGTTGGATGCCAAATCCACTTCTCTTTCAAGGAAAATTTATTGAAAAATATTTCAAGAAGTTTTGCCTTCCCAAAATTCAGTTCCAGCTCTTAGGTGGGCGATTTCTAGACTTGTTACCTTACCAACAATATTTTCTACAACACTCTTTTTTGCAGCCCCAGTCCTTTACGGTTTAATGTTAGTTAGAGAATATTGAATGGTTTGATGATTCCATGAGCTTCATTACGTTTTCGAAGTTGCAGAAGATATCATAGCCTGAGGTCATCTTTGGCATATTTTTTTTTGAATGATTATTTAAAACTAGGAGGATTGGTTCGGAGGTTCATTTTTTATATTAATAAATCATTTGGCATTTATGAAATAGTTTTTCTTAATTTTTGGCAATCCTTCAATTAATGTTGAAAGTTGAATGGTTTTCTTCATTGCATAGGAAAGTGATAGTCATGGCTCTCAATGAACCTATTACTTTTCATAGTGTCATGCTTTGTTGTAAAGTTGGAGGAATGAATTCTGGGATGTCATGGGATTAAGTTGTACATGTAGCTTTTTCAATATATTGACTTTTTTTATGTTTAATTTTCCTTGGATTCAGCAAAGTGGCTTATTAATTTTCCAAGCCATTTGGTTTCAAAAATTTAATTATTTTTTGCCAAAGGTGACCTTAGGCTATGATACGAGATAATGCATTTTATGCACATAGATCCATATACATGGCATATCCCCATACATTGTATCAATATTCATATATTTATAGATAGGACATGACGTTGGATATAAATTTGCATATTAGAGGTCATAGTTGTAGTGATTTTTGGAGTGCATTTGGGATGCCATGGAATTTTCATTTTTTGAATGAAAAGGGTTACAATTTTTATATGCAGATTGTTTTGTATACAAATGAGCAATTCATTAGATTTCAAAAATATATAGAATATTGAATGTATCTTTAGCTATAATATGTGTGCATGCATATATAAATAATAAATAAATAAATATATATATATATATATATATATATATATATACTAAAATATCCTTAGCCATAACATGTGTGCATGTACATATAAATTACTTCAATTATTAGTTTTTTGCAATTGGATTGGTAGAAATCAAATGGCCTCTTGATCTTTGACTACAGTGTGAAGTGACCCTAACATCTAAATCTTGTCATGTTTAAATACGTCTCCATACATGTAGAATATAAGAGCATTTTGTAGCTTTTTAGGCATGTAAGAAAAAAGATAATGATCCAAATTGTGAGTTCTATATGCCATCGGGTTTGACTCAATATGAATGCAGTAACGTGGTCACTATTGTATATTGTAGTTGTGGGATAAAGGCGGTGTAATATATATTTTTTTAAATGCCAAAATTTTAGAAAAAATATTTCTTTAGATTATGTTTTTTTCATATGGTGAAAAATAATATTGGCAAAAAAATCAATTTTTAACATCTATTGAGCCTTATTCTCTAACAAAATTATATATTTAATTGAGAGGTCCTGACCCAAACCTATACATAGAGTACAATCATTCATGCATTTTCTATATCCAATATATCAAGAAAATTTGGTGATGTGTCCAAAATTGTATTGTTTAAATTGTTGTGGGTTATATTTGTTTGTAGATTTGATGAATTTCTTTGCATTTCGGATGGATGTTTAAGAAAAAAACGTGTTCAAGATTTGAAAAGTCTTTTGTATTTATTTCTAAATTTGGATAAACAACTTTGGGAGGAGGAGAAGAAGCACAAAAGGTACAAATACAAAAAGGTAGTGACCAACAACATGCTTAAAAAAAACTTGTGAAACGCCACTTATAGTGTCAAGGAAGTTACTCTAATTTTCTCGTTGGATCCTATCATTAGTCCAAGTAATTGAATTGAAGATATTAAAATCATTTCAGGCCAACCAACGAAGTGAACAACTTTGTCAATTATAATATTTAGGAAGTCAAAACACATTATCGTGCTACAAATGCAAACACTATATAAAAATATGTATATTTATGTTTTTTAGATGGATTTTGATATTTACAAAGATAATAAAAGAGATGACATCATTTGGAGTGGCTTCAAGGTAACGCTTCTCATTGCCGTGATGAACAACTTTAAAGAGAAGACTTAACTTATGAGCTTCATCGTACGTGATATTATTATTCTTTTTTTTCCATTTAAGTTATGCTATGTCGAACTAGAGGGATTTTTCTGAGTCTCAAGATGAAGAATCTCAACCAGAGCGTGAGCTTGAATTTTTTTGTATTTCAACTGCCGGACCAACCTCGACTGTCGTTGGGTATTCCATTACTATATGGACGTTCACAAGATGAAGCTGGGCCATCTCGACTACCGAAACAACCTCACGTGGAGAAATAATGGCATGAGAATCTTCAATAAGACGCTCGGGCATTGGTGATCTTGTTGTAGATTAACCCCTAAAGTTCCGTGACTATGTTTTCACAGAAAACGCTCAAGAACTGCCATTTTCAGTACAAGTACCAAATTTTTGAATTTTTTTTTGACTCATGTAATCGTAGGATCTTGTAGTATGCTAACTTGAGAATATGTGGTAAAATTTTCAGAAATTTCCACCACATGGATAGCAAGATATAAGCATTCAAAATCACTGAAATTGTTTTTTTGATCCCCGCGAAAAACAGGGCAGCTGCACTTTACAAGCTCAATTTTTTATGAAAAAATGTCTAAAATGGTGGTGCTTCTTTGGATTCTTTTTTCTAAACAAATTGGCTACATGCTTGAAAATTTTCACATCATTTGGAATTGTACAACATATAGAAAAAAATAGTAAGTAGAATGAAGTAGAGAATGATTCAAAATACTAAATTGTTAAGAATTTAGGTATGAAATTGAAAAATGCCAATTCCAATGGTTGAAATGTTGTATTAAACAATCTACATCCTATGATTTTATTTTTTTCAAAAAATATTGAAAATTGAGTAAGATAAAAGACTTCAAAGTTTATTTTAGAGTAGAGATTCCAAAACTGCCCGCAAACTAAAACTCCTCATAACTTTTGACTCATTGGTCATAATGGAATGATTAAAAACTTTCCACGTATAGATAGCTTTGGAAAACCAGTTTCAAATTTTTGTTTCTAAAAAAAGTGATTTTTTCTGATCTGACCTAATTGCCCGGCTGAGAAAAAAATGAACATATTAGGCCATAACTTTTGACTCGTATTTACGAATGTCATAAAATTTAGTTCAAATGAAAGGTACTCCTCATCCACAACTTCTATTAAAATTTCAGCTTCAAACTTGTAAATCTCTGGCCACGCGTACCTGCCCAATTTTTTTATGTTGCCAAATTTTGCAGGCTGGTCCTTTAGGGGTTAAATACGTTGAGTCCAACAATCGTGAAGTGATATTTGAAGGTTTAAACATTGATCAATATTATTGTATGATTAAGCCTATCGAAGAAAGTCGTAATCATTAACGATGATTTGAAAGGTCAATTAATCCTTTAACTAAGGCGGATCCTGTCAATTATATCGTTGCTACCATCAAATGCATTCTAAAGTTCTTGTAGATGGAGTGATATTCCAATTGGAATTCTATTTTTTTACCTCTATCAGACCTTGGGGGGTGCACTTAATTCTACTACAATAAACCACGTGCAAATAAGTTTTTTTTAATAAACTATAGTTTCAACCTAAAATTTTGAGTATTGTTTAATAATGACTATAGGTTTCTATTGACGAAATTTCCAACTCAAATAAAATATGAATTGATTTCTAAAAGAGGTTGAAAATGAACTAAAATGGCATGTTTTTCAACTCAAATAATTATAGAGAACACATTTAGATGACCATTGAATCAGTATTCAATTCAAAATGAGCTTTCAATAGAGATTTTTTTTTAGGAATTTTTTTTCATTTTTTAGACAATTTTTTCTTATATAATATAGGGGTGTGAAAGTTATTTTTCAATTCTACAGTATATCTTTTTACTTCAAAAATTTGTAACTAATTATCATTAACAAATAAAAATATTAATAATTAAAAATATAAACTTTCAAAATAGGAAGATCTATTCATATTTTATTTATTTATTTTTATTTAAAATTCAAAAAGTATATAGGGGGTCCAAAATTTTGTTTGCACGTGGTTTCTAATGGATATTCTAAGCGAACTCCCCGAATATCATACATATATTAGTTTCTAGTTCTTTATTTTATATTTGGAGTATTTTTTTAAATTAAATTTGTGCGAATGAAGTTGTACAAGGAAAATATTCAAATAGTTTATCTTCTAGATACTTTAGGGTGATTTATCTTCTAACTAGGAATTTGGAATTAATCTTATGGTCAAAATTCATGACTAATGGATGTTAGGGGAATCACATGGTGAAGATATGGGTTGAAGTCCACTTGACTTGTGTAGTTTAGGTAGAAGATAAGGTGGAAGAAAAGGAAAAACGCTATTCATCTTCTATCTTGTCGTTGCTTGTAAGTCCTGAATGTTTGAGGAGCCATAGTGTGTTGTATTTTGAGAATTTTGGAATGAAAATTGAAGGAGTTGTGTATCATGTTGTAGAATTTTTAAACTGATCTGATCTATTTGATTTGAAGTTATCAATCAAAAGTTGTGCTAGTTTAAGTGGAGGGAGGTCTGCTACCTTTTATGTAAAAGGATAGAGACTCTGACCGGACATAAATGATGGATATATCTTTTGTTTGAAATAGAATTTGGAGGAAGTGTAGACAATTGTTTTGACTTTCTATGAAGCAGTTATTCATTCTATTTGAAATTTATATAAGTGAGTTGTAAGTGATTAAGTGAGGAAGGGTCTTCTACCTTCTTTTTTCAAAGCCAAAACTTTGGATGTCCATAAAAGTTGGATAGAGTATTAGAATGAGACAAAAATTTGGAGGAAAAGTAGATAGTTGTTCTAGCTTTCCCAAAAGTCATCATGTGTTTTATTTGAACTTAGTATGAAATGATAACACTAAATCTAAGTTCAGCTAATGAGTTGGAGTTGAAGTTGAAGAAGACACTGAAGACTTGTGTGTTGTGACTTGTAACTTGTAACTTGTCTTTCATTATAAACTTTGTTGTTGCAAGTGGTGTGGGTGAAACCATTTATTAGCCTCTTTTTGAATCATAGATATGACGAAGTGGGGTTCTTTACCTACATGGTCGTACTTTTATGTTGTTTTCATTAGTGAGGCATGATTGCTGGTCACTGTGGGTTTCAAATTTAGGAGCTAATCCCTCGGGCGGTTCAACTTATAGTCTGATTGTCTCGTTTTATCTGTCCAAAGCTTGTGGTTTCTTCTTACCGAACCTAACCTTTGAACTCAATTAGAGTCATACTTGATAGGTCAATGGGGAGCAGTTTAAAGATTCGACGATCAAGTTTGAAGAATCTACACGACTACGACTTCTTTAATTCCTAAGCCATTTCTGGTTGTAGCCATAATTTCCGTAATTTTTCGAGGCAAACCGTTCTCAACACGACATCGTATTACATGGATCATTTATCAACAAAATTAATTTCACAAACAAATGATAGATAATATATTAAATTGTATTTTTTTATTTGATGAGCTTTGTTCATCAATAAATTCTTATAGTATTGAGTTGAAGTGAATTGATTATATTTTACATTTGTTGTTTCTATATATGGAGATAAAAGAGACATTTAAAATCCAGGAAAGGTGAGCCTAAGACCAGTTCTCAAGTTTGAAAGTAACTTTTCTTGTGTGCTTTCATTTTGCAACTATACATGAATTCAAGTTTTTGTTTTTACTTTTTAAAGATGTAATCACAAGTCTTTTGTATTAAGTCATAAATTTTTTCAATTTTTTTGTAACAATCTGAAATTATTATTAATTTTTGAGAAAAAATGAAAAAATCATGTCATTTACAAAAAATGATTAAAAATTCTGAAAATTTCTCTATAGATGTACATTCTCATGCAAAATATTGTGGCACAAATCAATTAATTGAGTCATATTAAAGTGAAAAAATCAACAATCTATAATTATTGGTTCAAAGTTCAAATTATAGATAAAATTTGAGTTTGAAAATTTGATTTAAATTTTTTTAAATTAGAATAGAATTAAGACTAAATAAGATTCATTGTGCTAGTTGGCCTCAAATTTTGAGGGTTGCTATTATGTGAGCATAGGAATATAAGCCTATGAGCCTCAAATTTTGAGGGTTGCTATTATGTGAGCATAGGAGTATAAGCCTATGAGCCTCAAATACTACACACCTATGTTATAGGTGTATATACTATAAAAATCGTCTATGATTATAGGATATATATAATACAAATACCTATATTATAGGTATTTATGATACATACACCTTCTATAGTGTGGGGTACTTATATTATAGGTACCTATATTGTAAACTCAATGCTTGCATTTTTGAACTCACATACTAGCACCGTTGTCAACTTTCAAGTATATTCATTTTATGACTTTAATTCAAATAAAAATAAAAGAAAAAAAATAGTCAAAATATACTTGATGTTGATCTACAAATTTTCCAATTTTTAGTTTATGAAAGTCAAAAATGTCACAAAGAAAGAGTATAAAAAAAATTCATTGAAATTGGTTTCAAGCAACACCTCCTCAAAAAAATGGGATTAAAAAAAAGAAATTCTCATAATTGAGGCCTCTTTGAAATCATCCAAAGGACATTCATCGTCCTCTTGGGGTTAATTTGGGTTAAGGTGGATATCCACAAAACGCCACTTTTTGCTAATGTACCTAATTACTATTATTAGACTAGTCAAATTTTCATATTTCCTTGTTGTCAAGTGAAAGGAGGTTCAAACTCCCCAAATAATATGACATTTGATATTGTCAATGCAAAAGTTATGAATGATCAAAGTACTTTTCTAGTAGATGTTCTAAAAATAGTTTTTTCAACATACGTACATATTGATTTGGAAGATGTACACAAAGTGATGATGGCGGTTTAGATAGAGTGCAATTTTGGGTGTAAGATACACTTTACATTATGGCCGTTGAAGTTGAGAGGCCGTGGGATTTAGTAGCCAAACTTTGTTGAGACGAGCAAATAAAACATAGAAATTGGAGTCTTCAACCAACCATAGCGTGAAGCCTCTAAAGGCCAAGCCCAAAGTCCAAACCCTTGGCAATGAATTCCCACGGCCTTTCAATTGGAACATTTATAGTGTGAAGCCTCCAAAGGCAAAGCCCAAAGTCCCAACTTTTAGCAACGAGCTTCACGACATCTCAATTTAGATGGTCAGTGTGAAGTCTCCGAAGGTCAAGCCCAAAGTCCTAACCCATACCAATATAATCTAACGCTTGAGATCTTGTCATACGTTGATCACCTCTCGGCCATAGTTTCGGTCTCCATTCTAGCCAACCAAAACTTTCTTTGAAAACCTATCACCATGTAGGCAATTCATTATGTTGTAGGTAGTTAGGGGCAATGGCCTTCATACTTGTGCCTCCTAGTGTGAAGGGTCAAGAGGACAAACTCTTGGTTTAGATTTGAAATTTGATTGGTGGAAATCCATGGCTTCTTGACCTTTGGCCATGGTATGAAGTGGCCCTAACTTATCGACATTACAATTCAAAGAGTTTGTTGTCTTTGTTTCTATAAGATAGGTGGCTTAAAAAGCAACCTTCTTCTTCAAAGAGTCCTGTAGAGAATTTTGAAATGGAGAGTAAATGGTTCTAAAATGGACTACCAACCTCTCTTAGTGCATAGTGTTGTATAATTAAGGGTTGTCAATTGATGGAATAAGAGCCATGGAGGGTTCATTTCAAAGTCAGTGTGTGTTCACTTAATTTTTCTAAATGGGAATTGATTGTCTAATTGTCTTCTTAGAAATGTTAAAAGAATATAGGGTCCATTTAAGTTTAATAAGGGTTGCATTTAGGAACCTTGTGTATTATTTTTTGAATGCTGCAATGTTTGTTTTTGGTCAAGCCATATCTTTTTTCAGACTGCACATGACTGTTTTTTACAAGGCCTAGGATCACATATAGGTGCCTACGGAAGAATTCTTTGAAAATTCATAAGTAACTCATAAATGCTACAAAAAAATATGAAACCACTTGTGTTAGATTCCACATCAATTTTTCTTCGAATGAGAAATAATGAAAAATATTTTGGGGCATCTGAAAACCATCAAAAAGGCCCAACAGTCCTTTAAGTGTCGGTTTTTGTGCCACCTACCTTATTCTGTGCGAAGATGTTTTTGCATTCATTGATGATTCGATGAGCATCTTGTCTTCATTTCTGAATTCGATTTGAATTTTCTTGGATAGTCTCCACGAACAGGAAACCACGTAGAGTATGGTATCCACAGACAGAGGAAATAATCCCACGAACGAATGAATAGAAAAAAGAATATTGAACTGCTTCATGATTTATTGCTATTTTTTCTCTTAATTGCATTACATACGTTTGGGGCGCATTTACTGTCATTACGGAGATGAAAAGAAGAACGCAAACTGCGTGATGATTCGATGAGCGAGCTTCTAGTATTCATTTCAGAATTGGTTTTGCTTTCTTTTGGATACCGTAGTCTGAACAGGAATCCCGTAAGGTAGAGCATCTATAGAAGAATTGATTTCACATACAAATGATAAAGAATACTTCTTGAACTCCTGGATGATTCGATGTATAAACCAGCTTCCTTCAATAGTTGGTTTCTTAATTATTAATTGCATTAACTTAAGTTATATTCATTTTGGGGGTGAAAGTGGTTATTTCTCACAATTATTGCTGTTACGGACGGAGATGAACGAGGAACTGAACGCTAAGCTTAGCTGCTTGATGATCGATTAGATGAGCTTCTCAGATTCAACTCTGAATTGAACTGAATTTGTAACATCAAGAACCACGTCAGATAGAGCATCCACAGAGAAATAACACAATTTCACAAACAAATGATAAATATAAGAACATAGAACAGCTAGAGGATTCGATACAGAAAACCAGCTTCGTACGTTCATTGTTGGTGTCTTATTAATTGCATTACAATATATATATATACATATTTTGAGGTGAATTGATTATTTCTCACATTAATTGTTCTTGTCAGTCGAGATGAAAGGCATGCGTAACCGACACAAGCTGCGTGATGAAATGATCTTTTCTCCGTCGTATTCATTTCTGAATTTGATAGAATTCTCTGCCTTTTTTTCATCGTCTGTCTGAACAGGAACCATGTAGAGCATCCCCATTCCGAATAATAATTCCTGGAAGCCAGAAATGATAGCGAATATGGAACTCCGTGATGATTCGAGCTTCGTTCATTGCTGGCCTGTCCTATGACTCCTGTCCTAGTTTTTCTTATTGCCTAGCTAGATATATTGAGTTTTTTTGGAGAATTGATGAGTATGCGCATTTATTATCGTCATGGAGAGCCAAGTCGAACGTTGGGTGGTGTCAGAGGAGGAAGTCAGGCCCACACCACTTGTCGAATTCGATGGTCAGGATGCTACAGCAACGTGACAGCAAATAAGTCAGGCGAGGGCTGACACCAAGCAAACCAAAGCAAACCAAAACTAAGCCTAAGCTAAGCTTAACCTACGCCAATTGCGATTTCCTTAGACTACACTGTCACAGCACGCAGCCCCGTCTCTTCGATTTCCCCGTCTCGTGTACGTAGTGTAACCTGGTAGCTCTCCTGCACTGCAGGTGCCTGAAACTAGGTTACTGCCTGCCTGTTGGTTGGAAACGCGCGCGCGCGCGCTGCTTTTGCTGCTATGGCATGGGCCCGTTCGAGGTCGCACCTTTTTGAAGCTTGCAGCTATGTTAACGGCCTGCCTAGTTGACAAATCGCTTTCTTCACGACGTGAGGGACTGAGGAGGGGGCGCAGCTTAGATTTATGTTATGTTGAGTCATTTCCGGGAATTCAACAAGGTGTTATTTTGCGAAGGAATATTCGATCTGCTTCCTTGACGCTACTTTAGTTTACATGAGCTTTGTTAGTCTGCATGTTGGAGGTTGGCCAGTTTTGGCGCGGTCGTTATGTGGGTTGCGGAAGTTGCAATGTGGAGGAGGATTGTGAAGCTTGGGCACGTAAGATTCTCACAATGGTGACGAGAACTAGGGAGAGTGTGTGTCGCAGCTGCCAACAGCTTGCTTTAATGAAGACGGTGGCTGCGTTTCAAGCTCCGGGATAAGTCAAGCACGCACTCACCACCTGGAGCTAGAGCGCGCGCTAGCTTCTTTCAGGGACCTAGCTAGATATATTACTAATTGCATTGCAGAATGCTCGCACAACATGGGACTGGAACAACAACAACCAAATCACACTAGAACCTCTCAGAAACAAATCAGTCAAAGGAGCTAGTTTCACAGTGTGAGGTCGCCATGAAAGCATTCTAACGGGAACAGGGACTAGCTAGCTAGCGGTGGAAGCTAAGTTAGTTTAGGACATGGCGACGACGTATCGACAGCGAGGATACAGCTGAGCTTGTCGCTGACTACGTGACCGTGGCGGAGGCCATGGAACTCGCCGTCACGCATTGGAAACTGCGGAATAGGCCGAAGAGAACAAGAGCCCCCACGGCGTGTTTCAAACACTAGCAACGGCTCGAGTTGCCGTGCCCGCCATTGCCGCTGTAGGTAAGGTACCCAGAGGGCTCAATGTCGCCCACCGACGACGCTGAAGCCACGCCACTGAGCAGCTACCCCAACGTAGTGTACCCAAGCGCCCTCCCCCCGCAACCCCAAGTGGCCACAACGCGCTCGTCGTCTTCGTCGCCACATCTCAACCCTTCAGTGGTAGTCATCGTCGTCATCCTCAGCGTAGTCTTCATTCTGTCGGGGTTCCTGCACCTCCTGGCACGCTACCTGGGCCGTCGCAGAAACGCTCGAGCTCCCCAGCGTCACCACAGCCCTCTTGTGAGCGCGCTCCATGGCCAGCTGCAGCACCTGTTCCACTTGCACGACGCGGGAGTGGAGCAGGCGTTTATTGATACACTCCCCGTGTTCAGCTACGGGTCTATTAGGGGGTTGAAGGACAGCGCCGACTGTGCAGTGTGCTTGACGGAGTTTGGGGATGAGGATCGGTTGAGGCTGTTGCCCAAGTGCAAGCATGCGTTTCACATCGAGTGTATTGATACGTGGTTGCTGTCGAACTCGACGTGCCCGTTGTGTCGGAGAAGCTTGTTGCCAGATCCAGGAAGGGTGTGTGATGAGGTGGGAGCGTCGACGTCGGATATGATGCACTCCAACAGGTCAGTTTTTGAACCGAATGGGCTTAATTTGCAGTCGACACGTTTTGGTGTTGGTGTTGCGGGGGTGGGGGGTGGGGCATTTTGCTTGAGATATAGCTTTGCAATTTGCGTGTGCAGTTTGGCCATGATGCACTCTAACAAGTCAGATTTTGAGCCAAACGGGCATCATTAACAATCAGTTTTCGTCGGCTTGTTTTGATCTTTTTCTTAGCATTTCACTTGAAATTATATATAGCTTGGCAACTTGCGTGAAGTTTCCAAAGAAGCGCTCCAACAGGTCAGATTTTGTGCCAAACGGACCCCAGTAACAATCGGCTGTCGTCGACACGTTTGGCGTTTTTATTTTTTTGCATTCTGCTTGAGATAATAGCCTGGCAATGTGCGTGAAGTCTGGCAATGATGCAGTCCAGCAGGTCAGATGTTGAGCCAAAGCAGATATATAAGCGCATTAGGTGCAGTTGGTTTTCGAGGATATGCTTCCAGTTTCTTGTATTATTTTAGGATTTCCCTTGAAATGAAAACTGTTAAGTAGATGTAAACATGAATGGGAAGGGTGTGAGATTCCAAACTCTACACAAAAATCTTGACCAAACTGTCACCAAACTGTGCTTGGAGCCCCGCGATTGGTGAAAACTCGCATCAGTACCAGTCAGTTGGTTTTCGTGAACATGCTTCCAGTTTCTTTTTCATTTGGGGATTTTCTTTGGAATGACATCAGCCAATTAAGTAGTGCTAACATGTATGAGGAAGGGATGCACGAGATACAAAATGAAACTCTACAACAAACTCTAGACCCAACTGTGACCCAATCGTGCCTGCACGCAGCCCTGAGATTGATGAAAGCTCGTTCTTCATGAAATGCATTGAGTGCTTAACGATGTCTATCTCTGGTAACTATGTAATAGGTTTGAGATTTTGATTTCAATTTGGGAATTTTGGAAACTATGTGTGTCCGTGACTAACTCCCGTCATTTCCTCTTCACATTGCCTCACCAGGTTCATCTGTCCCTCGCAAGACCCTCACTCCCACCACCTGGTCGCCAGTAGCCTCCACGGCTCCATCCACGGCTCCTACCAAAACTCCTTCCGCATCTGCGACGTCGACTCCGCCGAATCTGAGAACGAGATCCAAGAGATTCACGACTCGCCCACCCTCTCCCCCTCTCCCCCTCGCGCGCCCCTCGACACCCCGAGCCCCTTCGCTCCCACTATCCGCGTGATCGACTCACACGGGGAGCCTCGCGTCCTCAAAGTGCACTTGGGGCACTTGGTGAAAAGCACGGCAGGCTCCTCGGACACTCGCCAGCTGACTCGCCAAGGAGCACGGTCCTATTCCATGGGGAGTTACGAGTACGTCGTGGACCCTGCGAGCTGGGAACTCCGGATGGCGCCCACGCCGTACCCGGGGAGAAGGCAAGACTGGGCGAGTGATAAGCCGCGGCATCGGAGTGCGCTCTCGGATAGTATTCCGGAGCTGGGGAGTAGTGTTGGGGGGACGCCCGCGAAGGATGATCTGTTTTGGGCCAGTCGGGGTTTGTATACGCCGCATACGCTGTCGAGGGTGAGGGAGCTGTTGACGCCGATTGGGAGTGAGTATTCGGGGGCAGGATTCTCGCCAGCGGATTATGCGCTGCAGGAATCGCCAGGTAACAATCCAATTCGTTATGGTCAAAATTTATCGTTAATTAATTCCACCATGTCATTGAAGAGGTCTTATTGTAGATCACTGGTGTTCAGCTTCTTCGAAATTTCTGCTGTTTCGAACTGTCGGTGTCCAGTTTGGGTAGAGTATTCAAGTACTTCAGTACCAATTTACTGCAGAAATTGCATTGATGCTCATTTGGAGAGTTCCTGGTAGCAAATCCTACACGGTACTTTGGGTCGATTTCCCTCAAAAGCTTCTTATACCAGCTGTTGAGAGGAGCTCGTACCACCTCGGGCCCTTCTCCTAATTAAATAAAGGATGAATCAGGGTGGTACCCGAGATGATATGATTATTCAACGTCTTTGACATACAACCTCTTATATGCCTTGGGTTCAAGATTTTTCAAATCCAGAAGAGAGCCCTTCACACTAATAAATCCGAGAGCTCCATTACAGGAGCTCCCGGATTAGTTGACTATCGAGAGCAAGTATTAGCATGTGCTTACATGCATAGCATTCTAAAATATACTGGTTGAATCAAAATCATATCCTGTTTTTTTATGTGTTATGAACAGTAAGATAGGTGAGCTTTATAGAACAACTACCTTAAGAATGGTATGTAGCCATGCGGTTAATTTAACGTCAATTCCGTCAAACAGGCGCCATTTTGACATTTACAATAACTTTTTGTGTCGATAGGTACTGTATATTACTGTAGATGCTAATTGCATTTCCTCTCGTTTCGTATGGGTGAGATTGCGCCATTTCAATGGAACAGCGGCGATTTACCGAAATTGACGTTAATTTCTTGAGTTGTCGCTGTTGCAGGTGGCCATGGCGACCGATGGATCGACATCGACATCGAACGCGGCCAGATCGTCGAGGAGACTTCCACACGCTGGTCGTCATCATCGTCCTCAACATCGTCATCCCCAATTGCAATTCCAGCACCACCAGAGCCCGAATCCCTGGAGCCCGAACCCCTAGAACCCGAATCCGTGGAACCCGGAATGCCCAAGCAGCGGTGCTCCTCGCTGAGTCGATTGCCCGAAGGCAAGGTGAGCGTGAGCTGGTATCGGCGCTCGCTGTCGGAAACGTCCGCAGGGCTGGAGCACGTAGTCAAGGACCTCGCAACAGGAGAGGGTGCAGCGAAGCATGTCGTGGCGACTGCTTCGACTTCATTCTCACGGAGATTCTCGTTGAACTGGCTCATGGGACGGGACAAGCGGATGGTGTTCTCGGCGACATCCCCGTCTCCGGAAGCTGTAACTGATCAGAGAACGAGGCCCATTACGATTTAACGCGAACCCTTGGTATTGATCGTGAATGCATGCATGCATTCGATCTCCTGCTTTTGTAAGTTTGGAAAACCACACACTCTGTTTCAAGCACTGCAAGGACATGTGTATTCAAGCGCGCTCGTTGAGGTACTTTCATGTGTGTGAAACAGAGCTAGCGCGCGCTACAAGTTCGATCTTCATGTTGGTTGCTTTGTTGGAAATGTGTGGATGTGATCAACATTGAGTGCGGGCGATGAGAGCAGAAATCTCTGTTTACCGACCCCATTCTTCTGGAGATTTTTATTGAACTGGCTAATGGGGCGGGACAAGCGGATGGTGTTCTCGATCGTTGACGTCGCCGTCTCTTGAGGCCGCGGCTAATCAGAGGACCAGCTAGGCCTATTATGATTTGAACTCAAATTCTTGGTATTGAATCGTTGTTCTTTTGAAAGTTTGGAAATCACGAATTCTGATTCAAGCACTGCGCGCAAGAACATGTGCATTCAAGCTTAGATTTGACTGTATTGTACACAAACACATCTATGCCTTTCTTTGTTGCAGCTTTTTGCACTGAAATGCTCGCTCGTTCGTGTATAATGTGCGAACTGAAACAGGGTGCTACTGGTTCGATCTTCATGTCAATCGTCTACGTACTTCGCCGATTTGTGATCAGTTAATAGCATGCATATATGGCCATGCATGCTACGAACTAGGTACGTACGTAAGGTTTGGGGGTATCCACCGTACTTTGATTATGAATGAGCGACTTTGAAAATTCGACATCAAGGAAACCATTAAATGCATATTGATGATGTTTACCTTGGAAGTGGACTCAGTTGATTGATGAATATTTATTTATCTAAGCTTGGGAATTGGGAAGATTTTACCTTGAGTACGTTTAATTAGTACTCGTAGTACGGTAATGACTTTGCTGTTTGAGATTTAAGGATTTTCTCTTGTTTGATTGTATTCCATTGTTACAATTGTGGTGCTCCTATATAAATGACATTGACTATTTGTAAGAGAATATTTGTTGATTGGAGAGAAACTCTACATTTTTTATTTTGAGCTCTTACTTTTATTCAATTGTAAACTAAGGGCATCCCCACTCCAACTCAACAACTGACTCAAACTGGGCAAATGGCCGTGCCCAGCCAAAATGCGTGCTCCACGGCAGGCACGCCAAGTCCCAGAGAGTGGCCGGGCGCGGCAGAAACTGGAGAGCGGACGGAAAAGTAGTGTTCGTTCCCCGTGGCTGGGTATGTCAGAGGACACATGAATCGAGGTACGGAGCGCATGTTTCCAGGCAGGTTTCCCCACGAACGAGTTCCAGGCTACGCATGACAACCTACTGTATTAGGCACACCAAGCTATTGCCATATTCCTAATAACTAAGAAATAAATCAACTTAAATGATTTATATACCAATGTCACTATTCCTATTACAATCAATTATCATCAATTTAAATTGGGTGACAACATGAATGAATAGTTTCATGGGTAGATGGTGAAAAGTAAGGTTGGAGAGGTAGCTTTTATAGAGAAATCCATTGTTCATCGTGAGCCCTCAAAAAGTATGGGATAATTAGAATAAAAGAGCTTGACTCCTCATTGTAAAAAGTTAGAATTGTGTTGAAAGTAGAATTTTAGACCTAATTTAGTCACAATAGAATAATTTTTTCTAAAAATATTTGAACTAAGAAAAGTTGTTAAATAAATATAAATTTCACCTCCAAAAATCTGTTTGAGATTTGGATTTTCTAATCAAAATTTATGGACAAAATTCACAAAGGGGGTGGAAGGGAATTTTTTTTTACATTTTCAAACATCCTCTCTGAAATTTGTCCATAACTTTTTATTGGAAGATTCAAATCTCAAACGGATTGTTTGAGGTGAAATTTATATTAATTTAACAATTTTCTTTAGTTCAAAATTTTTTAGAAAAAGTTATTCTACTATGCCTAAATTAGGTCTAAAATTCTATTTTTAACACAATTCCTATTTTGACTTAGCTATGAGTGGTTGAGCTCTTACCAATTCTAATATTATTTATCCCACATGGGTTGTTCTACTTCCTACCACCCCATGTGTATATAAAGAGATTCTCTCCTCCTCCTCCATCAATATTTCAAAATGGAATTGACTTCGGAAGCAAAGGAAGTTAGTCACTTAATTCATTTCTCTCAATGAATTAAAATTTTAATAGTTAGTCTTTTAAATCGCGAAACAATGTTGCAGTGTGGGGTTCACTGTGTTGCTGTGGACCACTCTCCCTTCCTACGAGCCGGCCGCATTTCTCCAACACTCCAAAGAGCCACTTGGAGTGTCTTTTTGCCAAGTTGGAGTGGGGATGCTCTAAGCATGTGGAATGTTGGAAATACTTGATATAGTAAATTACAAGCATTCTTAGAAAAGTGTGTCCTTGCAGTGCTTGAATGGCCAGTTCGACTGTAATCATTATTTTGTTGACATGAATTGTTTACAATCTAAATGTACTCAAATAATTATACAATTACAAATCTGGCATGATTGATTGGTGACTAGTGAGCTATTGTTGATTTGTCACATGGGTATATGCAAATCACCACTTGTTACTACACTTAAATTCTAGTGGTGATGAAAACATTTTACATGATCAATACATTAAAATTGGTAAATAGTGTTGGTTATACTAATTGTCATCGATAACACTAATTGTGGTTTGCAAGGTTAGTGTTAGAATATTATTTATCCACTCTAACATTACTTTAGTTCTATAGTAAAATTTTTGATGGCAGGAAGTAGAGACATTACATGTTTTTCAGCCCTTGTAGAGGTCTGTGAATTCCCCAGGGTTTCTAGACTCTGGAACTGTCTGAATTGCACCGCAGTTGTTGCATGACATGGCAGATGGATTGCCACGTCATGTAAAATATATTTTTTTTCAAAAAAACAATTTTTTTTTGTTCATCTTATTTTTTCATTTTAAGATTTAAAGGACTTTTTTTTTTTTTTTTTTGCTTTTTTTAAATTTCTGACAGCGGCCATTTTTTTATTGTAGGGGGAACAACTCTGGGAACAGGCCCAAAATGGCCTCCAAAGTCCAGACCCCCAAAAAACATTTAATGTTAGAGTTTCTCAAAGAAGGATCAGAGTTTGATAGTGGGAGTTAAGTGTCCTTATACTATTTAAACGTAAGTCAAAAAATAGTATTGGGGGTAAAAAACAGGGAACAACACTAATTATCACCCAACACTATTTACCAATTTCAGTGTACTATGAATGATTGGCAAGTTTTGCACAAGTTTTCCAAATATTTAATTTTTTTTGCAAAATGAGATTTGACGTATGTTTATTATAGAAACTTTTACGATTTCTTTTGTTTCATACAAATGTAGTCCTAAAATTTTGAGGTCTAAAGTAATATTAAAGTAACCATTTAAAGGGGGGTCCGCCTTTTTAACAGGCTTCTGTGGACAAAAATAAATTTAGATCATTTTTTAAAGAAAGAAAAATAGATGTGGAGCCTAACACAAGTAGTTTTATATTTTTCCAAGCATTTTTGAATTACTTATAAATTTTCAAAGATTAGGAGCGTAGGCACCTATTTGTAAACATAGGTCTTTCAAAATTTGTCCACTTGCAACTTCTAAAGAGATGTGCAAGAACCAAAGACAGTGATTGGCTCTTGCAATAGAAAAAGAATTTTTTTTGATGCATTCAATTGCTAAAGTGGTCCGTTTAAGAATCATCCCATATCCATTCTCCACTTAAAAATAGGGGTGGTTTGAAGAAGATGGACGCTATTAGGGTATACTACCTTATTTGTAGACCAAATCTTCCATACAACTATGGTATGTTGATTTTTTTTTTGGACTCATCCACTAAAATAATACAAGTTGCATGGCCATTTGAGAAGTGAATGAATTTTAACATCCTTTTCCTCAACCTTGTATATGGCAATTTATTTTAAACATTATATAGACTAACGTAGATATAAAAAATTAATGTGGAGTCAAGAATGTTATAGAATAGAGAAAATCCAATCAACTATATATGAAGAATAATTAGATGTCAATTTCTAATCATTTATATTATTTTTTTGTAAAATTGTACAGATGCATATAAACTAGTGATAGAGGAATTGTAGAACAATAAAAATAAACCAATAATTGTGTTGTTGGCTAGTTGTAGATTTGTAGGGTAGTTGTAGATAATCAATGAGAAGTTAGAGAAATTAGAGATTAGTCATGAAGCAATTGTAGAATAGTCATAGAGCAATCAATACAAACTTTGTAATGTGGCAATTGGCGGTTTAGGGTGTAAAGCCCTATTGAACCCCTAGTAGTTGCCTCCCATGGCATCTAAATACTGTACCACCTAATTTTTCTTGCCTAGACTTGTCTTTTTACTACAATAGAAAGGGGTGTTTTAAGTAGTGTCCTAGACATCACGTCTTTTAAGTAACGTCTTTTAAGTAAGTTTTTAAGTAAAATTTTACTAAAAAGATTGTCTTTTTAGTAAAATTTTACTTAAAAACTTACTTAAAAGACGTTACTTAAAAGACGTGATGTCTAGGACACTACTTAAAACACCCCTTTCTATTGTAGTGTTTCTTCTTGCCTTTTTTTTTTGCATATACCTTTGTAATTATTTCCTTGTGATATTCATAGCCATAGTCATTTTGTTTTCTTTAACCCCTAAAGGACCGAGGGGGGTATTCAGGGAGACATTGTCAAAAACTGTGGTTTTTTAGTTTGTTAATCAAAACTAAAAATTGAAACTTTTTTTTGAAACTTCAACCGTACAAAACTAAAGTAAAGTATTTTACCAAAGTGTGGAAAAAATTTCAGCCCATTTGACCGCGTGGATTGAAAGATTATAACGTTTGAAGTTTGAAGAAAATGTTTTTTTTTGAAACCGCCCCAAGATAGCTAACAAAGTTTGACTACGCTTAGAATGTGATTTGAGTATTTAAATTTGTTTTTTTCTAGACAATTGTATGCCATATTTTATTAGTTACATACATGCCAAATTTCAAAAGTTGATGAGCTTTTCTGCAAAAGATTCTCCAAAGATTCCCAAATTGCCCGAGCTGCCCCAAAAGTTCAAGGCAGCATAACTTTTGATCCGGGCACCCGATTGGGAAAAAAATTATTTTTTCACGAAGGAGGCACATATATGTACATTGTGTCCAAATTTCATGAACATCTGACCAAAAATGACTTCATAGGAACCTACTCGAGATTTCTTGCGTACGTTGAACGGACACTTGGTCCTTTAGGGGTTAATGTTGTTCTTTGCTACTACAAGGTTGTATTTTTTTCCTCTGCTTTAGCTTCAATTCAACCTCTTCAATTTTGATAGTGGTACTAATTTTATTTGGAATCTTATAAATCATTTAGTTTACTTTGAAAATATGTCCTCATTTTGTAATGCAATATGTTTAGAAAAATAATTTTTTAATAATTGGTAATTGGATGCATGTAGTTTTCTATGGGATAAGGTCCAAAAGGTGATTAATTGCAGAGATAATAAATAATATGGAGAACAAAGTTATATTTGCTTTGTGTAGTTGTGTGATAGGATTATAACAAGTAGAGCATATAATATAACTAGGGAACAACTAATGTATGAACATTCCCTATGAAAAAAATTAGAAATGAACCATTACAAAAAATATGAGGCCTCCGGAAGGCCGTTAAGCCTGGACCCCGTAGTGATACTACGGAGTTTTTTTTCAAAAAAAAAAATTCAGAAACTGAAATTCTGACGTGGTCGAAGTTCCACGCCAGCGCTGACGTCAGCGCCACATAAGCGTGACGTCACTTTTTAATTTTTTTTTCGGGAAAAAAAAAAAAAAAAAAAAAAGTTATTTTTTTCAAAAAAAAAAAGATTTTTTTTTTTTTTTTTTTTTCCCGTAATATCACCCGCGGGTGCCGAAAATCAGCACTCACGGCCTTGTTGAGGCCTCATATTTTTTGTAATGTTATAAACAACTTTAAGACAATTGCCTTATATTTGCCTTGTGACTTCAAAATAATTGTTGACATGAAGTGTAAAGAGTGATTGTTGACATAAATAAAAAATAAAAAAATAAAAATATATACCTTAAAATAGGTTGTTTGTTTTGTTTTGTTTGATATGTTGAGATCTAACAAACCAAAAGGCGTCCAACGACATTCTTGGTACTGCTCAAAAGCTCTTGACAAGGAGGAGTACACAGACTTTGTTTCGTGGCGTTTAGACCTACAAGTGAAAATTGTTGAATTTCAAAGTTTTTATGAATTTGAAAATTGATTTAAATTCTCTTTTATTTTCAAAAAATCACAACTTTCATGTTGCACGTCCAAATGCCTTGAAACAAAGCTCTTGCACTTCTTTGTGCATAAAGTTTTCTTCTCGTGCCAATTTTGTGGCATTTGAACCTACAATGTGAAAGTTATGGATTTTTTTTAATTAAAAATTTGAATTAAATTATTTTTTATTCTAGAAAAATATAAATTTTACTTTGCATGTACAAACGCTACAAAACAAAGCCCTTGCACTCTTTCATACACAAAGCTTTCTATTTGGGCCAAGAATGGAACTTCTCCCACTCTGGTGTAAGAGTTATTGAATTTCAAAGTTTTAATGAATATATATTTATATTTATTTGTTTGAGTTATGGCAATAGCACAGGGCACACTAATAATAAATGAATTTAGAATTGAAGGCATTGTACCAAATTGCCACATGGCATAATTGCATAAATAGTCTCATAGTTGTTTAATAGCTAATTGCAATTAGTTGGCGACTTCGAGCATAATTTGTTTTATTACAAGTTCGATTTCTAAGCAACGACTAAATTTGATGACTCATTTGGCATGAATTACATCAATGTCTACATGTGCACTTCAAGTTAATGAACTTCCAAGTTAGCAAAGCAATGAAAACAACCTAGTGCGTCCTCTACAACTACAATGTCTTAAATGAAAGGTCCACAACAACTAGAATCCATAAAACAAAGTAGCAATCATATATTAGTCAATCTTGTCCAAAATAACTAAAAATATAATTGTAAATGCAATTGTAAATGCAATCATAAATGATTAATTTTCTATTAGAGAAGCAAAAAGACAATGAGATGGAATTGAAGACATATGAAATGGCCATATATGGTAACAATGTTGAAAGCTGTCTCGGATTATAATTTGGTGTAGTGCATAGTGTTTGCCTCACTAGTTTTGCATTTGAAGCCTATGGGACAAAATGACAACACATTTTTTTTAAATAGGATAAAAGAATTTTTACACATGTGAATAAAGGCCATAACCTTGACTTTCTAAATTCTTTTATACTAGAAGAAATAGTATTGGTTAAAGTTGGCTTTATACTAGGCTCATTATGAAGGTTGGTAACTTTTTCAAATCCACTTTTTCTTATATCATTATACAAATACATCCTAAACTTTATTACATTGGTATATTTTAATTATTCAAGCATTGCTTGGGATGAATGAAAGGGTTATTTGAACAAAATAAGATTTTGAAGCACTTCATTTATCATCAAAAGCATTGGGACTTTGAAGCCCCCAAAGGACCAAATAGAACGACATCATATTTGATGGTGATTCAAATTATTTTCCTAGTGAGAATTCTTGTATCTCATCAAATTTGAGCATTAGAGAAAATTTGAACTCTCTAGAAGGCTGAGATATGTCATTCAGAAGTACAAATATAAAAAAAAATTGAACTTATTTTTTTTTTTGCATATCTAACCGTAGGATCTTATACTAGACTAGTATGAGAATGTATGCAAGAAATTTCAGAAACTTTGACCAAATAGATTGCAAGATATTTGCATTCAAAGTGAAGAAAACAAGTTTTTTTGCACCTTGCTTGACTAGATTTTTGGGCTTTGAACCTATTTAACTTCAATTTTTTGTATTGTTGATTTTGATTTTCTAAGTTTATATGTTGAATACTTCAGTTGAGAATCTAGGAAAAAAAATTCAAGAAAAAAACACTAAATTTTTACTCATTAAAAAATTATTAAATAGAAGTAGGTTCAAGATTGAAGGAATAACTAAATTGTTAATAGCTCTAAGACAAAATTGAAATACCATAATCCCAACAGTGAGATTGTTCTAGCAAGCAAATTCAACCTTGTCTAACAATTTTTTTCTGAAAATTGTAAAAATTGCATTCAAAAATGAATCCTAAAAGTTATTTTTTCAAGAAGATGCTTAGATTGCCTGAAAAACTAAGATTGTCCATAACTTTTTCATTATTAGTCCAAATAGAATGAATCAAAGCTTCAAATGTACAAAAAAAGACATAGATTTTGAAAAAAATATTTAAGAAATTTATTTTGACTTTTTGTGATTTTTTTGTGTTGCCCATCGAATTCTATTTTTGGCATAATTTTTTCTCCCGAGCACCATTTGAAATAAAAATTATATATCCACAAAGCTCTTGTAGAACTACACAACCTCAAAAAATCCCCCAAAAATTCTCTACAAATTGAGGTCATAGGAACCTACCCGGACCCAAATCGTCCCCCGAGGGGACAAACGGGCCTTTAGGGATTAAAATCGCAAGCTAATGTAGCACTTGAGGCAATCACGTGGTACATGTTTTTTAAAATATTTTAAAAAATAAAATATGTTTTTATTTCTTGTTATATTAGTATATCTGGCCAATAGAAAATTAATTTTCTAGAGAGTGCAATTTTTCTCTAATGTATGACCAAATGTGTCTGAAATAGATTATTGGTATTCTCTGCCATGTTTTTGATGCCATTTTATTCCTAAAACTGTTATTCTATTATTTTCAAATATTTATATTATTATATTGATTAATATAATTTAATTACAATGAATTTTCTTATTTTAATAATTAGAACTTTGTTGCTCTCCGAGCTACTACTAATGTCTTATTGACATTATAAAAACTCTTAAGCCTTGAAAAGGCTGTTAACAAAGGATCCCCCAAGTTGTGAACTAACATAGTGTTGGCCAAATTATTTAATAACTAATAAATCAATAATTAAAAGATAAAAAACATTTTTAAAATGATAAAAATGATCAACTTTGTAAATAAATGATATAATAAATAATAAAATAATCAAAATCCAATGTAGCACTAGTAGTGCCACATCAAAAAAATTAAATTATATAATTTTGGAATTATTTTAAAATTTATATATTTAAAAATCATTTTAATTTTTTTTAAATATTTTTAAAAATTGTCCTACGCCTTCTAGGCCTTGTTGTTTGCTTCTTTTGTTTTAAATTAAAATTAACTAATTAATTTTTTTTTCAACCAATGTTCTTTGTTGTCATGGAACTAATGGATTTCTTCAAGGCTCAAACTTCTTGTCATGAGGTTTTAGAATCTTATTTTTGACTTCAGAGACTTTAGTGACACTAATTTTTATAAAAATATTAAGGCTTGGGGCTCTATTTTTAATATTTTAGCTAGCTTTTGAAGGGCTGTATCTTGGTCCACTAAACTTCAATTTCAAGTTTTTTGTATCTACTCAAGATACTTTTGGATGTGTGTCCTAGGGTCACATGCTTGAAATGCAACAAATTGTTGATGAACCAAGAATCTGATAAATATAATGACAATTGCTTGCAAATAGCCTCTATGGCTTCAATAAAGCTACAATCTCTCAACATTGTCAAGATAACTCTATATGAATATGCCAAAGTGGAAATAAGTCTTTCCAATGTCAGACGAAAACCTCCCAAGGTAGAATAGAACGTTGCTGTGTTCAATTGCTCATAAAAGCAATTGTCTTTTCTAGCAAAATTAGTTTTTAAAGAAAATTTACTACCTAACTATTGCAACCAAGCATACTCTCTGTGGACATAGTTATGGCAATTGCTACAAATGCCACGGAATATTCTACTTCTGCCCATAACTAGTAGACTAACCCAATTTGATCCATATATCTTTAATTAACTTATCCAACCTAAAATCTTGTGGATAAAGGATTTGTTGACAAAATAATATGTTATAATTAATAGCATTTGTGACAATAAATCTAAAAAAAATACATTAGAAGATTTTTGGGACCAAAACAAGACAACGAGTTTTTGGGAGTTATAGAACTACGGAGAATAATGGGAACTTTGCCAAATTAGTAATCTAATGTGGCTACAACCGTGCCACTTCATATAATATTATTTAATTATTCAATTAATATTTTTTAATTGAATAATTTATTTGATTTAATTTAAGTTCATTTTTATTCATTTAAATATTTTGATTGGTTTGCAGCATAGAGAAAAGGCTTGAAACAACCCTCCTATGCTTTCAAATCCCTTCTAATGAGAGTAATTAGGTCTTGCTTCCACATAAAAAACCCGCAAAGGCTCCTCGGTGTACCCTATTGTATCCTTCATGCTCTCAACTAAGGTTACTATAGTAAATGGATAAGGCTTTAGGTTTGTTGTTATTAGACCTAGATTCTTAGTAAGTAGCTTGTCAATCATGACTAGTTGAGCATTAAAATCCATCATAATTCTTAGTGGTGATAGATGAATAGTGTAACTATATAAGCTTGAAAAAACAAATATGGCATTGTCATTCACCAAACATATCATTCTAGATTGTAAACTTTGTTGCTTCAAAGAAAATTTTATAAAATTATCTATAAAATAAGCTTTCCCTACTATGAATGGTGCATCTAAAGATGTAAATGTTGAAGTCTAAGTGTTTGTGTACTCTTCAAAAGCAACTATAGCCTCAGTTGTAAGCTTAGCTTGCAATTTGGCTAATTCCTCAAAGACCTCAAGCAACTTAGCAACAACTTGAAAAATTTGAAGAGATGGCAAATGAAAACATTTTGTATCTTCTAACTGATTTTCCAGTTCAAATGAAAATTCTTGCAAGCTTAAAGCTTAGTGACATCAACTCTAAACCAAAGAAGATAGGAATCTACAAAATCTAGTGAATAAAAGATTGTGTAAGATCCTTCAAAATAAAATCTCTATGTTTGAAGACAAAGGAACTTAGATCCTAATTGTAGTTGAAGCATCCTTGAAGCCAAATGACAAATGCAATCTTGCTTGTTCACTCTAAATAATCTTGGCTACTATAAGAAACTCTTGAATTTCCAATGCCACAACCAATAGTAGAAGCCACAAGCTTTCTTGCCATTTGAGTTCAAGTAATAATTTTTGCTACCATTTTACTAGGAGTCCCAAACATGCCAATATACATCACTTCCTAAGGTGCTAGTATTAGCTCCAAAAACTACTCTAGGCTCAAAAACTTGGCCAAAAGATGCAAAGGTTTTGAGTTCCTATTTAAGTTCTACAACTTTACCCTCAAGTTGTGTCTTAACCGACATATAACTTGCAAGCCACAATTCTAGTTGAAGCAAAAAGCAATGTGCATCATCATGGTTGATTTTACCACAATTATTGTACTTTAACTTCCTCTTTTGCTTTGTCTCAATCTTCACTTCCTTCTTAATCTTGAGCTTTTGCGATTGAAGTGGATCCTTTGGAAACTTTAGATAAAAAAAACCTTTCTTGATGTGACCATCTTGGCCATACTGCTAGCAATGTAAATGCCAATCATACTCAATCTCAACCAAATTGCTAGGAAGCAAAGGTGACTCTTGAACTTAGATGAACAAACCATCCACAAGATCATGTCTATACCATCATATTGAGTAAGGGTTTGATTGCATATTTCACATAAAAAATGTTGGACCAAAGTATTCCTATCTTTGTAGTCAAAGTTGATTTGTAATTAAACCAAATTGTATAATTGCTTGTCAATCTTTGAAAAGAAGATCTTGATGAACTAAATCTCAATACAAACACCTCTAGATCAAATCACACTCAAATGGACCAAAAAAAGGGTCAAACAATATAAAATTGCACTTTAATTTCTTTTTAACTATGATTTTTAAATTTAATCCTCTAACTATTCTTAATTTAGTCCTTTTCTATTAATATTTCACCATACGTTAAGATTTGCATGATTTCTTTTATCAAACAACATAACTAAAATTCCAATTGAAGTTTGAATATTAGCTTGTTAGCGTTTGCAATGGTAGAACAAGTGCCTATTACCTAATGAATATCAATGTGATTGACTCCAAATTAATTAATTAATTAATTAATGTAATCAATGTGATTACATAATCATATGATATAATAAGAAAGACTACAATTTGAACACTTTTACATTTTGTATAATATTAAAAAATAAAAACATTTGAATGCCCTTTTCAATATAAATATCAACTCAAATGTTGATCATGTCAAAAGAAAAAATATATGTTATTCATATAGAGGCACTATATGGACTACTTTAGAAATTGATTGTTATAAATTTGTTATTTGAATAAATCAACAATTTGTCAATAATTAATTAATTAATTTTTGAACTTCTATTTTATATGCAAGATTTAACTATTAATAATCCTTGTAAACAAGTTTATATTTGAAAAGTATGAAAATTTTGGATAGGACTATTCTTTTCAAATCATTGTATTATAATGTATACATTGACTACAACCTTGCAATAGATGATTTATCTCCTTCTAAAGATCTTTCCAATAGAATATTGTCTCCAAATGACCATATGGGTGCATTTTTATATTAGTCATCTATAAATTTATTATAAAGATGACAACATCAATGTAATTAATAATTCAAAGGTTGAAAGAATTGCCAAAAAAAGACTCAAGTTCTTTACTTGAAAAATAATGGTATTGGTCCATTTGAGTGTGAATTTGCCCCCTTTGGATTTGACAAGCAAGCGTGCCAATTGAGCGTGCATGGTCCTAGGAGTATCTTCTTTCTCTCATTTGAAGACTTAGGTCTATTACATTTGATCATGACCAAAACCTCTATATTTTACATCTAAATGTTCTAGAAATAAGTACAATGGCTCAAAAGTAGGTGGTGGTCTTATACTTTCTAAAGCCACCTAAGTAGCTTGTAGGTACCATATATGAAATGAATTGGCTACTATCAAACCTTTTCACTAGCATCACTCACTTCCCCTTGGTATTGTCATCCAGAGTCCCTTCATTAACAATCTTAGACTTTGTATCCTCTACATCTTTGAAAGACAACAAGGAGGATGCACCCCCCTCTTCGAGAATAATAAAAAACTATATTGAACTTTCTAGTATTGCTCAACTTTGTAAAATTAGAACCAATCGACCTTTGCCCACTACTCATAAATTTGGAGTTCTTATTTGCTCCAAATGCTTAGGTATAAGCTAAAAAATATATCAATCACTGAAACTGGATGAACTTTGATGCTTCTCTTTGATTCAAGTGCAAAACTAGAGCTTCATAAAAATTATTCACTCATTGAACCATAGTGATCGTCCTCCATGTCATCAAACATTGCCCATACTGAAGACATGAAGCCTTCTAGTGGTTTCCAATGTTGAATTAGGCTTAGAAGCCTTGTCAATATCCACTACTAGTCCAAAGTCTTTAGTGTAGTCACCTTTCAACTTTCAAGTCGTTTGGTGAAAGAGATTGATAATATTGACTCCTAGTCTGCACCATAAAATGACTATTCAATTACCTACAACAATCTCAAGGCTAGGGACAATTTGCACCTTCAATCACTACCAAACTTGTAATTTGATAGTCATTGCTTTAGCCTCACTACAAGAAAACAAGCACTATCCACTTAGTAACAACTAACACTATACATCTATGGAAATGAAAGCCTATCCACAAATAGAAAATGAGGCAACACCGGCAACCTCTAGCAACAATGTCTCTACAAATAGAGAAGGTACTAATATAAAATCCAAGAAATTCAAATTGGATTCTCTTCTTCAAACAATTTTTCTTAAAAATACATGAAAGTTCCTCCTACAACTAAAAAAAGTGTTGTGTACAATCTGAATAGGACCCAAAAAATGAGAAAATGGATTGAATATATAGCTTATAATTTCTGTAGTCTTCAAAATTGCCTTATTAGATGCCCTAAACTTCCACTAAATGCCCCCCCAAAGCTATGAAAGTGGATTCTTTAAGCTTAGTTATCTAAAATACACCCAAAATTTGTCTTAAACCAATCTATAGTGCTCCTACAACCAAGGAGTAAAAAATGGAAACTAAAATGGGTAAAAAGAGATCTGAATGTCATAGTAAAATAGAGCATCAAATGATAAAAAATTTGCTTAAAAATTGCACTACTTTTTTTTTGAATTTTGAAGTATAGAATAAACTCAAAATTTGCCAAAATCTTAAACCAATTGCCTGAGAAATGAAGCCTCAAATTTGTCCATTTTACTAGTTTTGTATTCTTTTTTTATAGAAAAATTAAATCTATAAATTTACAAGATTTTGGATTTTCAAAATGTATTCAAGATGTATATTTTAGACATCTTTCAATTTTCTAGAATTCAAAAATTGGATGAAACTTAGATGAAAAACTTAGATATGGATGAAATTAAATGAGTGAAATCTAAATGAATGAAAAATGCATATGCCATGTCACCTCACATCCACGACTATTCACCACTATCCATGTGTTTTTAGTAAAATTTTACTAAAAATCTCTTTAAAAGTCATTACTTATAATCTTATCCCTAAGACTATACTTAAGAACTCACTTAAAATATCATTTTTTCTTGTAGTGATCTTTACCAAAAATCACCCAAATTTTATAATTTTTGATCTATAAATTTTTTCTACAATTCTTCTCGCAATTCTTCTATTAGTAATATAAATATAAGAAATTAAATTGAAGTATAAATTTTGTCCTTCAACTTTAAATTGTGTCTTAAATTGTACACTTGAATCTATTTTTTAAGTTCATTTGCAATTTAAATTTTGTACTTCAAGTTTAGTTTAAATCTAAATGTTCAAAACTTACAATTTTTTCACTTCAAGTTGTCATAATCCACAAAACTAATGACAAAATAGATTCTTGTCAAGTAAAAGAATTATAAATCCTACTACACAAGATAGTCAAGTGTCTCTCACTCCACCACAGGAGAATCCAAGAGTGCACATGCATCTAAGAGAAAACTCAAAGCTTTATAAAAAGGCTAAGGGTCACTTTACACCTAAGGCTAGACCAATTTCTTTTGCACCCGATTGCACAAAATTTCAGCCCCTTTTGGGTTGGAAGTTGTCTTTAACTACTCATTAGAATAAGATTATAATAGGGGCCAATTCTCCCATATGTAAAGGCCTTGGGGCCAAGAAGCCGGCTAATTCAATAAAACCTAGAAAAGAGAGAAAAGATCTGAAATTTTTAGGGCCAATTTACACATAAAGGCATGTCCAATTGTCTTTGAGACTAATTGCACAACATCCAACGGATTTGATTGGTTGAAAAAAATAATAATTTACAAAAATAAAAAAATGAATTGAAATTAGACATTAGTCTCTAGGCCAAGAATTGGCCTCCCATTTTTTATGCACCCAATTCAATGAGCTTGGGCCATGTTAGATAGTGTCTTTTTTGAATAAAAAATTCTTTCCACTGAATCGGCCCGACCTCTTGATGTGAAAGAGTTGACGGACCAATTTCAGAATTTTGTCCAATCACAAGCGAGGATTCTTGGTCTCAGCCTTTACATATAAAGCGGCCCTAAAACACTATAGCCTCAATACTCACAATAAAATAAGTCTCTCTCTAAAACACACACAAAATTTAATTTGACAATAATGTCAAGTCCATGAAGCCTCTTTGTTTATGTACTCCAAAACCTAGTTGACCAGAACAAAGGTTCAACTACATGGGGTTCCTAGTGACTAAAAACTTCCTTAAAACATAACATAGGCTAGGTAAATTACCTTTAGCTTATTAAAGAATACATCGTGATGCGGTTTAATCCTAAATGCCACTTTGTGTGATAAATTCATATCAAATGCAGTATGTGCTTTTTTAATATTTTAAGTAGAATTATAAATAAATAATAGAAGAATATCAATAAAATTTTGATTTCCGATAGAAATTTAATGCTTTTGGTCTTTAATATCCATGTGAAAATTTCCATTACCAAGGTCTAGCTTGACTAAAAAACAAGGCTCCAAACCTCCAAACCTTCAGTCGGACATAAAACGGAGAATAGCAAAGCCCTAAAAATAAATAATGTTTAGTACTTAGTATTTTATGGCATTCTTTTCTATTTATTTAGTTATAAAACTAAATTAAAAATATATCATTGTTGTGTACATGGTTTCTTGTAGTTTATAATATTGTAGGTATCTTGAATTTGTATAATATTCATATAAAAAAATATTTCAGTCAAATTTTGACAAATCACATGATAAATTTTTTTAGGTATATGGTCAAAATGTCTTGTCTTTAAGGATTTTTTACATAGATCTATTATGGCAAATAAAAACCAAAATCTCAAAACTCATTCAAACTTTGATTGTATTTCAAATATTGCCAATCTTTGAATAACTTAATTGTATTGAATTTATTTACAATGTTTTTATATTAAAAAATATATATTATTTTATAAAGTTCATTTTTAATTGCCACATTTTTAACTACAAATTGTAAATTCTTTAGTTTGATATTTTGGCATACTATTTACTAATATTTATAGAAGTATAGTCTAAAATAAAATTGAAAATCCATGCAAGACAAAAAAAACAAAAAAAATCAAGCACACAAAGCTTGAATTAATGAATGAATGAGAAGTGCACCTTTTAATAATCAAAGAAGAAATTCAAATTTTTTCATTATTTAAATAATAAAAGCCTTAGGACTAAAAAACTAATTAATATTATACAAAAATTTGATAGTGTTTGATTTCAATAATTTGTTTGGTTTATGTCTATGGTTTAACAACAAAGTATTTAGATGGCATTAAGGAATTAGGATGATTTAAACTAAATACAAATTTTGAATTTCAAAATATCCAAGATTTATTTGACTCAAATCCAAATTTTTTATCACTTCAACTTGACTTATACAACCACTAACACATACAATGACCTTAGACAATGATTAAAATAAGTTGGCATCTTGTTTGTGCTACAAATTTATTTGAGACTATTTGAGCCTACTATGCAACGATTTTGAAAATTTTAACATATACACTTCTACAACATAGTGACACTATTGACTATTAATACAAATCGACACAAATCAACACAAATAGGCTTAACTAAATTGTTGGCATAAATGGTCAAGAACAAAAAATATGATTTACTTTACTTATAGTAATAAAACAATACTAAAAATCCAATGTCTCTTGTATAAGAGCATATCTTGAATGGATGTATCAAAATATCATATAGGAATATGGGTAGTCTTCTATTTTTTGTACTAATGGATTCTAAAATTTTGCCAAATTTTTGAGATTTAGTGATGTGAGTCATAATGAGGAATGTGATTTTGAATTATTTTCCATGAAGATGGGTGTACCTCCAAATTGCAAATCCAAAATCTTCAATGAAAGCAAAGCCTTGATATTGCAATCAGTACGAGATATTATTACACAAGAAGAATGGGAGAAGAAAAGATCTAAAAGAACCAATACAAATTGTATCACTATAAAAGATCCATTGACAAGTGTCCAAAAAAAGCTAAAAGAACAACTTGTAGAGGAAAAATGGGCTATTGCAAACAAAATATGTGCTGCAAAAATGAATTTTAAAAAAGCCAAAAAACGGAGGGAAGAAGCCGAATGCAAGCTTAACACTATTTGCAAGAAATTTGATCACCAATGTAAATGCTTGGATAGAGTATCAAGACAACATCAATTTATAGTCTCTTCTCATACAAAGGTGGTGATCCACTACCACGTAAATATTTCTTTCTCAAGAACCATATTTAAATCCATATATTACAATTCAATAGAAATGAACATTTAAAATTTGAAGAATTATAAAATACTAAAATTCATTCAAACTGCGTATTTGACATGTGTTTTATTAGATTTTTTTTATTGAATCATAGTCTATGATACTTTTGTAGATTTAAAAATACAAAATCATATGTCTAAATAGATCAAAGGAACTTTCAATTTTCTACAATGTCTCTATGATCAAGCAATTCAAAAGAAAAACCTATTTTTTCAAAAGATAGAAAAAATGGAGATTAAAATGAATAGATTTAATAAAGTTTTGACACAAATGTATAATCAATGGAGCATGCAAGTTGGATTTGGAAAAAAAATTGAATTTTCACACAAAGAAAGCAAATCAATTGAAAGATTTACAAAAGTTCAATTATAATATCAATCATACAAATTTATGCAAATTGCTATTTAGTGTTGTATTTTGACATTCATCATTCACATCAATTATAAATTTGATGTAATTCAATTGAAGGATGTTCATATAAAGTAAAAAATCATCTTTCTATAAAATATATCTACAAATGTATAACAATGGATTCCAACTTGGTTGTAAATGTGTTAGATTTTCATCACTTCTAATTTTGCATTGCAATAATTCTTGTTATATATTATCAAATATTCAACAAATCCTAGTTCAATATTATATTATAAATTAGTTTTTTAAATTCAAATAAGAACAATCTAAAAATCAACTTTATCAATTATAAAATATAAAATTTCAAAGAAAGTCATAATATCATTTTAAACTTCAATATGCAAAAACAACACAATAAAAAAACACTAATATTCTAATTATAATATATTTCAAAAAAATCATGTTCTAAAGTTATTTTTGTTACCTATTGATAAAAATAATAGATAAAAATATATCTATGTAATCAAAGGAAAAATGGCATTTTTATTTCAATATTAATATAAAATTTTAAGCTTTTATTTATAAGTTATTTTTATAATATTTATAATAACAGATATTTAACTAATTATGGACAAATCCATAGTCCAGAATTAAATTGGCTAGTAGCCGATAACTAAGAATCCAATGATCTATGTGCAATAAACAATAAACGAAAAGGACCCCCATATGGAGAATAATTGAATACTGAGCTAATAATTAGGTGTGAAACCAATAAAACAACTAATTGCACAAGCTCCTAAAAAGTTGGGTCAGAATGCTAGGCAATGTGTCGACCTCCGTCCGATACTCCAAACCAACCAAAAAATCGCAAGTGCCTACACTTCCGAAGCATCCTAAACTATCAAAACCGGCAAAGAGCACCATTTGTTGCAAAAAGTGCAACCCACTTTACATCTATCCTAAACCCTAAATACATCCGCTACAATGAACAAAATTAACAGTATCAGCTGGCAGTTGATATCCCAAAGAATGACACGGAGCTGATGAAAGCAACGAAGCTGTGGAAGGTGTACAAGATCCACCGATCCCACTGGAGAAGGGTATCGGCTGTCAGCCGATACTATAGAGAACTATCTACCAGAATATTTCCTTCCAGTTAGGCTGCCCGTACTTAATGGATTGTGCCACTTTGTAGTGTAATTGTCCGGGTCTGCTTGAGAGTTTCACGTATTTCGAGATTGACTCATGCTTGTACATGGGGTATATGAACAGGATAATGTCTGTTGAAATGTTTGGAATAACTTTGCCTGCATTTGGAAAGGTGAGATCACCCATAAATGGCAGCGAAATGTAGCACGCCGGATTAGGTGTCCTTTGTAGCAAAAGCGGGGAGATGTCGACCATGAGTACTTGGTCCTCCGAACACATTTCCTTAGATGGGCCCTTATTGAAAAGTGTTGAGAGCATCTTGTAGCACCAAGGAAAATTTTGACTATCAACACAATATTCTCTCCCATACACAAATGAGAGCCTGTCGATGACATGTTGTGGAAGCAAGTGCGCAAGCAATGGCCAAAGTTCCTGCATTGGCATCTTCGACCAGATTCCAACGTGGAACTTTTCAAACAATGTAGAAAACAATCCTATAAGCCCCGGCCGTCTGACAACGTTTCTGTGTGGATCCCACTTATCCACCTCAATTTTTGGGTCGACAAAATAGAGCATTTCTGCAACGCAGAGAACCACACATTTCTTGAACGAATGCGGTTGTCTGTTGTTGGACTCTTGAATAGAACAAAAATTTGACAACGCAAAATTATGAGACAGGAATAGGATAGTAGAGAAGATTGCCACATGTGATATTGGCTGACAACCAATATGGAAGATTGACAATCAATAGTAAAGCAAGAAGCGAGACGCAATTAAGGGTTTTAGTATGGGACATACCCGACAATCCAAGACAACATACTTTCGCTCAAGAAGCATTCAAACACAACCTTCGAGAGTTGAAGGGTAAAGTACAACCTCGTAATCATGTGTCGCACAGGTTTGGGTGCAAGCGGTGTGCCTCCACTATACAACCTCTGCTACAAATAATGACAAAGTCTTGTCAGATTTCACTCTAGAAAGCTTATCCCGACTGTTTGCGAGACTATGTCATTACGTGAGGCATAGGCTGTGCAGTGGAGAATCATCGACTATAGCTGAAACCTTCACAACACCTGATTACAGTGTCCGTGTTCGATCGTTCAAACTCTCGAAGGAAACTTTTGCATGCCTCGAGAGCGAAAGGAATGTTTGCCTGGTATAGCTGAACACCCAACCGTAAATGCCTTTATTACAACCGATTGCTTAGTAAATTAATCATTACAATTTTTTTTTTAAATCTATAAAGTTTTCGCTATATCTATACATAATATATACAAAAGGAAAACTCTATGTTGGCTGCCAACCGATATAATAAGTGCCCTCCTTCGCAAAGTTGCAGGCGTCCTCAGTTGCTACTTCCCATGGCAAGTAGCTCTTCATCCAAATAGGGCACCTTGAATCCCTTCTAAAACTGTGGTGTAACCAAAATGTACTGGACATGCAAGGGCGAACTTGACATGGAGCACTGCGTACCGACTTTGGAGTGTTGCTCACAATACTCTGGAATCGAGCGTCCAGACGACAACAACCCCTATAGGAATGGGATCATCATTGACTGGAGCCAGGAAAGTTTTTCAGCCTTGAGTTTTGTCTCCGAGTACATTATACAACGAGGTGGATGAACCACGCTGTATGGCAAATTCAACACGTTCCTATAAGCCAGATGATCAATGATCAGCGAGTTCGTTATAGAGGCACCACTATTGTATAACACCGGTGAGGATGCTAGAAGTTGTGCCAGACGCTTCAGGAATATAGGTTTTCCGGGATTATTTGGATTACAGAAAGTACTCTTGTCACAAGAATCCTGTCCAAAAGCCAGGACATATTCTTGGATCTCCGGCACCTTCTACGTAATATTGTCTAGACAATGTTGAAGAGTCGTCAAAGGTAAATCTGACCAGTAAATGATCCTGATGTTCTAACTAATGCAAAATCTGAGGAACTCACGGAGCCTTGGACAATCTCTTATTTGCGATCTCTGATGCACATTCTTCCCCTTGAAAATGAGAGGCTCATAGTACAATATAGTTCCCGGAACCTCGAGAAAAAGGAACAATTTTGGAGACACTACTTGAGGAGCGTCCACAATGGAGGGGTTGGCTCTAGATTCGAGAGCTGGTTGGTCACACTCCACACCGCCTTCAGACATAGTATCCTCGGATTTCTCTAAAGGTCCAGAATCAAAATTTGCAATGAGATGCAATTCAGTGTGAGGAATCGGCCAACAGTACAACAATGTAAAGGCTGGCAGCCGATACACTATATAAGTACTCTATTCTACCTAGCTAAAGGCTCCCACTGACAAGTCCCTAAGAACAAGTCTGAGCCAAGTCTATAGCCTAGGAACCTCTAGATTGTGTCTGCTTAGATGATCAAACCGGAGACATTGGTTCGTTTGGGAAGTTGTGCTCAGACATGTCTCGCGAAGCTGCGCCTTTGCCTCTCTTCGTGCGCGATTGTTTCCTCCTCGGCTGCCACCGTCCCGACTGACGGGAGTCCATTGAACCAATAGTCAAATCCACCGGGGCTCCACTGCTCCTTCCACCTCTCGGCTCACCCCCGGACGCCTCCAATAGTATCGGTTGCCCGCCGACAGCAATATCAGACGCAGTGGTCGGCCTTCCAACCACTATCACTACTCCAGACCCCTGGGCTTGAGGCTCAGCCGAGCCGAGATCCGTGTGTACAGTGGTACCTCTCAAGATCTCTTTGGACGGTGGGACAGCGTACAAGTCCACGACCATGGCATCCGGAGTGCTTCCAAAATCCGTTGCTTCCCCAATAGCGTCCAAAACTGTCCGGATGATTGGTGACGCAGAATGAGGGCTGGCCCATTGGTCTTGTTTGGAAGTTGTAGTCGAGGGGCGTCTGGGTTCCGACGATAGAGGACGACTTTATGCAAGAGATACAGGATGGCGGATCCGCAGTCATCAAATTAGGAGTTCGACGCAGGACTCCTCACTCCCGGAATCCGGTGTAAGTGGTTGGTTCAGCACTGGCCCGGACAACAGTGCAGGTCAAGGGGGATTAGCGGAGTGGACAATCCTCCGCCGAGGAGACATCGGTGATGAAATTGGTAGAGGTAGTGAAGCGGCCAAAGGAAGCAGCAAAGTCTTCTATCCCGAACTGCCACCAGTCACGCATTCTAGAGCCACGAGGGACCGCTGAGGATGTACTACATGAGCGGCGGCAACAAGGTTCATTCCTTTGACGCGCTCATGAGCTCTTGCTGTGCCGTCTTCTTCCCGAATAAACTCTAGAACGGGACGGCCATTCCTCTACAGGCATAATGATGCAATCAGTATTGTCATGTATTGGCTAGCAGTCAACAGAAACGGATTAGCTTGAGATATTCAATGGCATAGCAATGAATGACTTACTAGGGCGATTTCAGTGACGTTTCCGCCTCCCCACATGTTGATGACGGTGGCAACCTTAGACTTCAAAATAGGCTTCAGCAATTGCTCGAGAAGCCCGTGGCCGACCTTGCACATTCCTCCATTCCAGTCAACATGGCCTTCGACATCTACGTTGAATCAATCAAGCGGCTTCTGGATCCCGGTGAACCTCTTGAAGAGCGGGTAAATATATAAATGGTCCTCCGGCTTATAGAGTGTCACCATCGGCTTCGTTTCTATGTCGTCTTTTTGGAAGCCACCACGAGGAGATGGTTGGTAGTACATTGTGTGGAAGTAGAATGATGACGCGGAAGAGTACGGGACAGATGCTACAAAATCCTTGAACCAGGAGTTGCTTATGAGGAGCGTTGGTAGCGAAATGTAGGATTCCATGTTTTTTGAGCCCTCACCTTCCTCGGGTTCCTCCGTGACGTCCAGCAACTCGGTCTTGTTGACGGCTAATGCTTCTCCACTGTCATCATACGCGAAGAGCACAATTAACTTCAATTCTTTAGGTGTCAGACCCACAGTTTTCGCACTTCCACGAACGAATTTATGGCCTTGGTAACGCTTTGTCCTAGTCGACATTCGTACTTGAGCTCTAACACAATCCCTTGGCTAGGGTCGACATCAACATTGGCATACTTCAGCAAGGTCGTGAAGAAAACCCCAAGTGCTTTTCCATCGATGGATTTATCTGTCGTGGGATGCATGGCGTTGACACGCCCCTCCAACCAGTTGTTGCCGTCCGTGAATTTCTTCATGTCTTTCCACACGTTCTGGACAATAGCAACAAAATACCCCTCCTTGTCTGCGAGCTCTTGCCATACTTTGTTTGTACACGGGACCCAAGTAGCATCCTTGCACAAAAGGGGGTACTTCTTCTTGGTCCACATGATCTCGTTCATGACGATCCTATCTAGCTTCTTATCTCTGCACTAGTCAAAAAGTGTCATCTTCCCTAAAGACCATGCCTTGGCACTGTTCTTAATACTCATGCGAAGGGCGAGGATATCCCGCACGAGTTCGCAGAGGTTTGATTCCTGTAGTCCCAGAGTTGGCGTGAGATTGGTCTTGGTGATGTGAGTGAGGGGTTTCCGATTGACAATCGAATTTGGAATGGTCCCGTCATCGCCAATGAATTCACCATTCCCCCAGGCGTCGAACACCTCAGTCTAGAGTTCCCAGGTCTTCTCCTTGATGAAGATAAGGGGCAACTTGGAGGACACCTTTTCATCAATGAAATGCGCCATGACCTTGAGTTTCACTACCTGCGATTGTGCATATTCAACATTCAGAACATGGAGAAAATTTGACGGTTGTGACTTACAATGTAAGGCTCAGCCAAATTTACTGAATCCACCAGGTATTGGCTGCCAGTCAACACAATAGCAAGAGAAGAACGCATAGACAATATAATTCATTTCCTAGGAAATAAGGCAGATTGTCAGATAAATACCTCAAATGTTGTTGATGGCTTGCCATCTCCTTGGTGCGGCTCCGGACACCGCGCCTTCATCCATGCCGCCCTTTCCATCTCTGCACAGGATCGGAAGGTCTCCTTTGCCACCTTCTCAACGATGTTCAAGTTCAACGCGTTAGAAACCCGGACGAGAGTGTCTGGATCTCTACTAAATACTAGAATGACCTCGAACTCCAAGAGATCTTGCTTTGCCAGGGAGCCATCGGGGTACTATTCGGCAAGTTCTCTGTAGGCGTTCCACCAAGGTATAGCAACACCGTCAACGTGAACAACGTCGCCCTCAGACGGACATTTGTCCATCACAGTGTCCAGCCCTTATCAGTCACTAGTGGAGCTCGCTTCAGAGGGATGCTGTGAATCTTGGGCTTCTTTCTGATAGACCCATATCCCTTGTACACGGTCTTCACCTGAAATGACAGAAGCCCTAGAGTTCATAAACAACACAAGAATATGTCGATTGTTAGCCGACATGATAGGTAGAAGCAGGTTAAATGGAATGCTGGAATAAATGCACAATCACATGAAATACCTAACCAAAGCAATCCTTCGCTATCTTGCAGTACTTCAATTCGCTCGATGCAATGTGAAGCTTCTTCGAAGGAATGACACCGGGAAGTCTCTGCTTCTTGTAGGGGAAGGCGTGAAGCAACTCTATTTCCAGCGCCTGGTAGATGGCATTCACTTCATTGTCCTTTGTCTTTGTTGTGAGATGATTCCCACGAACAAGTGCCTCCACTAGAAGAAACCCATGCTTTTTCTAACATCCAAAAACTGGACATCAAAATTTTTGGACATCAAACATAACATTAGGATGCTAGTTTTGACATCAAGATGTTCCACTGGACATTATTGTTGACATAAAAACACAGGTTGTTACATTTGACGTCACCTAAAATCTGTCAACTAAAACACAGGTTTCTTATAGTGTGTGTGGTATACAGGGAAAGAATTCACTCTGAGATTAATTTGCCGCTGCCACAAACACCAACATTGCTTCAGGAAGGGTTTTGGCCGTTGTCTGACTAGACAAGAGATCACGGATCTGCATTTCCAAAGAAGGGAGTGGATCCAAATAATCCAGTTGACATCACTCTGGAGGATGACACTGAGCCCTCTTCATACTGCGGGCCTACCAAGGACAGGTTGAGGTTGACCTTTAATCCCTTCAGGGATGTTCTGCTAGGAGACTTTGTTCTTTGTCAGCCATGTCACAACAATTACCTTCTTGTTTGACTTGGGCAGGTACTAGAGTGTGTGGACATGACTCCAAGACCATCTTATGGAAATTTCAAGTTGGAATGGTGGACTCCAATGAAGGCCAAGAGGGAGGGAAAAGCAGTTGTGGCGAGGGAGTGCTGGACCCGGAGATGGCATAAGGAACTATGTCTTTTGCAGGTTGCTCACGTCAACATTGTCCTGTACTCGCACAGAATGCCCTTGCATGCAAAGAAAGAACCTCCCACATCTCATGTTATCCCAAAGGCCTCGGTTGCTGCTATGTTTGCAAATCTAGAGGCCGCGGGCGCAGCTGTGGATAGAAACGCAAAAGACGAGGGAGATGACTGACGTCATGAGGTTACCAGATTTGTTGGTTGCTAGCCAATAGAACACATCATGTTCATTGCGTTCTTATCCGGGCTTCCACTAGTTGAAACTAGCACTCAAATGGTGGTGTCGGCTGCTAGCCGATAGACTAGATACTACTGCGTATCGGACGCTCCATTCTATCACCACGATAGAATCTATCCGGATGTAATCATCACTTAATCTTGGTTTCGGTCAGGAATAAAGTAGCTTCATGTCTAAATTTTCTATATCCCGGACGTTTTCTATTTTTCATTCCCTTCGGCTACCAGCCAACACAGTTAGCATATATGATTAGTACACTAGTGAATACAATATTTTTAGCCGTTGTTGTCAATTGTCTGCTCTTTTCTTGTTGGAATTGCATTGGATTTGTATGATTTGGTTTTCAATATAAATTAAGCTCCTCCGCGGACGATTTTCCAACTGCTTCTCTATACTGCGCTTACGGAACGATGACTTTTCCAGCTCTGATGTTCACGGTACTGTTTGCATTTGACTGCACGAGTTACTCTAGACTCTCTTATTGGCTGCCAGCCTATACATGTTGAGGGGCTTGGGGTGTTTTCTGTTTAGGATTTGGATGTGATATGATTCATATCATAGGATTTATATTGGAGATCCACCTTGGTTTTGGTTCCACAGTTATAGGCAACTCTTCTGGAATCACAAGTTCACGTTTGCAACTAAATTATTTTACTATTTCTATTTCTATTTGAAGCAAATTGTCCTTCATGAATCCATTTTATTAGACAAGCTCAACAATATGTCGGTGGGCTGCCCACACTTTTCTATCATTTTAATCACATTCTTTTCTTTTTTTAGGTGATTATGGAGTATGAATTTGTCCATATTTGGTGTAATTGTCCATAATCAGTTAAATATGGGTTTAATATTGAAATGTACAATAGCCAAAGATTCTTTGAAGATTTATTATAGCAATCAATAATGTTATCATTAATTTTACTAGTTAATTTAAAAATCAACAAAGAATAACATAAATTGATATTTGAAATTCAAAATATATTGAAAAAATATTTAATAAACTTAGTAATACATGAAAATGAATGATTTAATGCATTTCATTTTTTAAAATTACCAATTATTCTTAAGCTATCTACATGTCCATTGTTAAATCAATTCTTGGCATCACTATTTTACTACTTCCACGCTTCATTTTTTAAGTCCAAGATGATATATACATTGGTATATTTAGTGTCCAATTATCAAATTTTGAGCATTGGTAGGGGCTATTGAGGTTGAAATGAATAATATTTATTTGAAGCAATAGGATCAAAGTAATGCACATGGTAAAATATTACAAACAAAAATCCGTAATTTGAAAAAAAAACTCTTTTAAGATTTGTCACTCTTTCCATTTGTAATTTCATCTAGAACTAGTGTGCCCTATGTTATTGCCACAGTCGGAAAAAAATTAATTTTCTAATATTCTTACTCATAAAAACTTCAAAATTTCATAACTTTCACACCATAAGTCCAAACACCACAAAACAAAGCCCGTGCACCTCTCCTTGCCGAGAGCTTTTTAACGGTACCAAGAATGTGACCAAGAGATGTACAGTCCAAGAGATCTCAATGTTACAAATTTAAAAATAGACTAATTTAATGGATGGATATGTTGAAATTCTATTGTTTCTATTGAACATGTGTTAGGTCATAAGCATCTAAAGTTTGTTTGGTTATGACATGTTTATCTTTTGCAATATTATTTGCTTATAAAATCTTATAAATTAAAAAATAAATATATATTTAATCTATAACATTTAAATTTTAGTTTATAAATTTGAAGAAACTAATATTTTCTATATACAATTTTAAAGTTAATCCCGAAGATTCAAAGTCTGAATAGATTTATTGGGATTTTAAACATTTTTCTAAATTTTTGGAATATTTGTTAAGATAACATACTATACCATATTTTTAAGTATATAATTTTAATTTCAATCAATACTTGGAAAATAATATTATGGACTTTGTGAGCGTTTTATCCTCTCCCTTAGGATAAACCAATCACAACCGGGTGTTATGTGTTTTTGGTGTGAAATTCCTATGGTTGCATATATATTGTCCAATTGTCCCTTCCAAGCAACAGAATACCTTATATTTTTAGATTCTAATATATCCGAGTGTAAACTGAAGACAAAAAATCTCCAAAATTAAAAGTTTGGATCAATTTTGGCCAATGTGGACCAATACTCTGGTCCGCAAGAGAAAAGTTAATTAAATCAAGATGTCAAATATCCTACATTGTAGAGAACATCTTGTTCTTTCTAAAATGCTAAAACACGTACTAATTGGACATTCCTACTAGAAGTTATCAATGGATGAAGTTTTGCCTCTAAACTTCCTTATAAAACTTCATCCACCAATTTCTACTAAATTATCAATGCAAATTCACTTTGAATTTGGGGTTTGAATTTAAGATTATTTCTAGTTTTTAAATTTGAAGTCTTATTCAAATTACCAAATAATAAATAATTATGACATTCATCCAAATCTAGAACCAAACGTATGTCAATATTAACCTACTTTCTAATATAAATTAGTTTTGTAATCCTTAAAAGATATTCTAAATGTTTTTCAACTTTCAAATATTTCTTAGTTTTCTTCAAAAAGTTCTAATTAGCTACCTACTTGTTCTTTATGACTATAAAGTTCTAGTTTAGATTTAGTATTTTTAATATTTTAGTATTTTGTACTTATTAATCCCTACATGCCCAAGCCTTTTGAAGTGTATTTTTCTTATTAAAAAAAAGAATATAAGCTTACAATTATCCACAATGAAGCAAATTTTAAATATAATAATAAAATCTAGCCATATAGATGTTTAAAGAATTTTCTTATTAGTGAGTTTTCCAATTTTGAGTGTAAAATTGTATAGGAGTTGTGAGATTACACAATTCACCTTGCAATTGTTGAAATGCAATTTTTTTTAATAAGTAGAAATTACAAATAACTCAAAATCAATAATTGCATGTTTAAATTTTCAAAGGTGAAAATCATAAAAACACTCTACTCTTTCTATTGAGACCATTTTCAAAGCAAATAAATGCATACAATTTTTTAGATCTCAAATCAAGTAAAATTGGCAAACTTTGCTTAAAGATGAAAAATGAAGTAAAATTGGCAAGCTTTACTCTTCACTAATGGTACATATATGCGTTTTGAGGACTACTCAAAAATCAAACATTCACATTTTCAAGTGAAAAATGAAATCTTCTAATAGTTAACCTTCAAAACTGCCCGTAAAAGTCTTTTAAATGGTCAAAAGAATTTAATTGCCCACACCAAAATGAGCCTAAAATTTTAGATTGACTATATCTGGTCAGTTAGGAACTTAGAGGTTAAGCATGAAACAACCTTCTCAAAAGCAAAGACACTTAAATATTAGACTTTTTTTATTATTGAAAGTTATAGATGAATGAAGTGTGACTACTAGTTGGTACTCTAAAACTTCATCCACTAAGTTCTATTGGCTTAGAAAAGAATATTAAATTTTACTTTAAATTTTGACATTTGAATTTAATCTACATTTTAAGATTCTTTATTTACTTTCTTTGGATGATTTGACTACTTTTTCATCCACTATTATCATAAAACTTCATTCAAAAGTAACTTCTTTTATTTTTATCAATTTTTAATATTTAATATATTTTTGGACACCCATAGAAATTACCTACTCCATTATAAATTCAAAGTTAGACTCTAAACAAACTAACTTAAATGTTTGATTCCTAATTCTATTTTTAAATTCTTAAAAAAATCAAATAGTAAAGTTTAGGCACATACCTCCAATGCTATAGACACCATGGTGAATATCTCCTGTGATTACAAAATCCTCCTATTAACCAACCCCCCTCCCTTGGAAAAAAATGAGAGTTATTGATCCTCTCGTTGAGAAAATTTTCCCCCTTCTAATCTACAGTTGATTTGATAAAATAATAAATATGGATATAGAATACAAGATATGGTCAAATGGACATATCCCATATTGTTTGGAACTATGAAGTGCTCCTTCAAATTCAAACAGGAAGAGGGGGATGGAAAAATAATAATAAAAAAATGAATCACAAAATGAGAAAAGAGGGGGAATGGGGGATGGAAAGATAATAATAAAAAATGAATCATAAAATGAGAGAGGAGGGGGATGGAAAGATAATAATAAAAAATGAATCACAAAATGAGAGAAGAAGGGAGGTAATAAATTAAAAGAAAAAATTTAATCACAAAAATGGGGGAGGGGGCGTTAATTAATTTTTTTTAATGGAGATCTTTTGAGTGGATGGAAGGAGGCGTATTAATTGAAATGCACCTCATCCTCACTATCCTATCCACTGAAAAGACAGACTCCCACTTTCCTCTTGAATCATGATCATGATCATTTTGTAATAACCATATTCTTTTATTGTTGTTGATTTGATTGAGTTTTGGCATACCACCTAATTAGATAGGTTACAAAGGAATTGAACTTCTAAACTACTCCTTGTGGCTTTACTTCACCTAATTTTCCTTCTCTTTTTTCTATACTAATTCCTATGATGTTTTCCTCTTATTCCTCTTATTTTTAAGTTATTCTTGTTGATTGCTACTACATTAATTAATACTAGGAATCAATTTAATGAAAAAACATAGCCCTCTTACCTTCTATTAAGCATCTAAGTATTAGTTCATTCATCCTACTATAGTTTATGGAAATTTTTCTATTGTTTTTTAATTTTTCTAATGTTTTTGGTTGTCCTAGTTGACTTTGACTACATTGATTAAAACTAATAATCAAGTTAATGGAAATATATACATGGGCTTCTAAACCCCTTTAAAAAATTAATTTGCTAAAGCTAAATTAACCACTTATAGGGTTGAAATCAAATAATCAAAACTATAGTCAAACCTATACGCCTTCTTTTCCTCCTTGATATCTTAGTATCTACTATTTGTTCTCCTTCTCTACTTCAACGCTTAAATTCCTTCCACTCTTCTATCCTCACTTCATTTGTGTGTTTGAATTTTTCTTACTAATTTCTGTTAGACTTTCCAATGCTAATTTGGCAGGCCCTAGATGCAACTTAGAATAACCCAGTGCGGGTTGTAGTGTATTAAAAAAAACTAGTGTGACCAAATGACAATCCAATGCAACTATATGAACCACAATGTATTTAGATGGCCCTCAATGTATTCAAATGCCTCCTAGTGTAACTAGTAGAAGATTTTTTAGGCATCTAGAAGATTGTGAGTTCCCGGATTGTGGGGAATGTGGGAATAATGCCAAATCAATAGTATGACATAGTTAGGAGACGGCCATGTCAGATAATAATATTTATTTAATTATTTAAAATTTAAAAAAATTTAAAAAAATTTATTGATTTTTTATATAATAATTTGCCAACACTGCAATGGTTCACAACAAGTATAATAGCCCCAAAACAATCTTCCGGAGGCCTCAAATCTCCCCTAATGCAAATGATCCTCATGCATATTAGAACCTTTCTTGTAAAAATTTAATCCTACAATGTTGGTTGGTGCAGTGATGGGACCTCAACGGTTAATATGACATCAATCACAAGGACTAGTCCTTAGTTGTAGAAAAATTAGTCCTCTACTACGACCTTATACGCTACTTGGCTCTTGGCCATCGGTTTATTTTTTTTTCTAGTTTTTGTTTTTTTGCTTTAAGAACTAAACTATAGTTAACAAAATTCTAATAACTATTCTATGCAAGTGTTCTATTAACGAGCTAGTTTCGTTTTAAAAGACAGAAAATACTTTAGTATGTACCAAATTAATAGTACATAGGTTCAAAGTTTTGCCGTAATATGTGAGTGTTTTAATCTCCCCCCTTCAGAGGTAAAACGTGCACACGGATTCTAGCGGCATGAAAAGTAATTTCTAGGGGATGAAATTAAACGAAGTGTTCTTTGGCCTTCCAAGCAATGGACACTTTGTTATGTTGATTTTACCTAATTTAAATGCTTCAAAACACACTAATAGTTAAGAAATAAAGGTTGTTAAAGGTTGATTAAATGCGATTAAACTTCTAGCTAAATAAAATTCTACCTAATGTAAATCAAAGAATACAATTTGCCCTTTCCGAAATGGTAAAGCAAGCTGGATTCTGATATTCCTAGCAAACGTCATGCGTGGATGAAATCCGGCCCTAATTCTATCCTAAAAACTTCATCCGTCAACTAAAAATAGCAAAATAATGTGAAATAAATCTAAATTTCAGAGTTAAAAGGTTGATTAAGTTAACTAATGGAATTTTGAGAAAAACCTAATTTTAACCTATTTTCGGAATTTTCATCCAAATTTAGGTCAAATCTTCATCCACACTTTTATCTTTTCAAATTAAAGTAATTTTAAAAGTAAAAGGTGGATTTGGAATCTTCAAAAGATTCTCTAAAAGATTATGGTTTCCAAAGATCCCATAGTTGTTCCTTGAGAATATTCCTAATTGTTCTTTAATTAAGCCTAATTCTAAGTTATTATTCTAAATTTAGTGATTTTCTATAGTTTTATGGTTTTTTATGGGTAAAGTGATAAATTACTTCTTATAATGGTAAAAAGTAAGAATTTTGGACTTCTAGGTAAAAACTTATGAATGAATGAAAATTCCCCTTAGTTGGATGGAATTCGGTTTCAAATAAGTTTTATGTAGAATTTAAGGGACAAATTAGGGTTTAATCTCCCCAATTATTCTAATATTTCCTAGATTCTTAAATTATGTTAGATTTCTTTTGAAATTCCTTTGGATGAAATTACTATTTCGGTTTTCAAATTCACTCAAAGTTAATCTAATTATTACTTTCACGATTATAGTTAAGTTTTTTTTAAGGTTTTCCAATGATTTTAAATTTTAACTAGCTATCGGATTTCTAATTTTGTTAATTTTAGTTTTTTAATCTAATTTTTAAAGAATGAAAGCAAAAGAGAAAACAAAAGAAAAGTTTGGAAATTCATACCTCAGTATCGAGAATGTCGATCGTCCCATCATCGCAAAACACCATCATAATCGTCTCCTCGAAATTCTCCATTGCCTTTCATGTATTTGGAAGAAATCTTAGTATTATTGTTTCTAAACCTATCTAAAAAGTCCAAGTTTGTTAGTTTTGGCAATTTAAAACTAATCCTTTGATTTTAGGAAATTAATAATAAATTTAATTCATTTTTCCCAAGTTTTCAATGAATAGTAGTTTATTCGATTGCCAATTGTTTAATAGTTATTTTGTTAAATATTCCAAGATATTAGTTGGTATTTGTTTGTATCTATTTGGCTTATTAGGCCTAATAAAACAAAACTCAAACAACAAAACAACAACTAATTTGTCTTTGGAATCCTAATTAATAACTAAAATCAACCGAATGAATAGTAATCTAATAAAATAAGCTAAATAATAAAAACAAATCTATCGATGAATAGTAAAAGGAATTTTGCAATCCAAACAATCCAAACTTCAATAGTAAGATTCTAACGAAAAGAATAGAATAATCAAAACAATCCAAATTTCAATAGTAAGATACTAACGAAAAGAATAGAATAATCAAAACAATTCCAAAATTCAATAGTAAGATACTAACCTTAACTCCTTTATTCTTCGTCCTTCCTTGTTAACCTTCTTATGATCTTGCTTTCTTCCACTTCTTATGATGTTGTTGTTGTTTGAATTCTTGGCGATGGCGGAGAGAGAATTTGAGAGGTTCAAGAACCGAGGCGAATGTTAGTTCAAAATCCTTAGTATTCAAATTTTCCAAAATTTGCAAAAAAGTTGGTAACGTGGCAACAACCGCCTGTGTCTTGGGATTTAGTTTTGAGGTTAAGCCACCAAATAGCTTTTGAATCATGAGTTCATAACAATTCTTACTGAAAATTTTGGAAAAAATCCAGAATTGTGTTGGACTGTATTTCCAAACCACCGCTGGCCTGACTCTGGAATTTCGTTACCACAGGAGGTCGTCTCCTTCCGTTTTCTCCTCCTTGCTGTCAGTTTTCAGCCCCTGTCTGGTCCCGTCAGGTCGGGATCTCGAGCAGGGTCGTTGGGGTCTCGTCCTGTCTCCCTTGTTGTCGTGTCGTCCCTGTCCGCCGTCAGGTCGTCAGGTCGGGGTCTCGGCAGGGTCGTTGGGGTCTCGTCCCGTCCTGCTGCTAGTCGGAACGTTCCCGGTCTTTGGCCCCCAACGTTCCCTTGCTCTCGTCTCCACAGGCCCTTACTGATCCTTACTGAAACTGAAATTTCGACACCCTTAATCAAACTGAAATTGACTTTTAAAGAACAAAAATCAATCTCTTCATTTTTTTTAAAAAAGCAACAACACTAGAATATAATCAAGAATTGTTAATTGTAAAACACAAAACAAGGATAAGCTTAATTTTTGTGAACAATATCTAAAACTTAAATGAATGATAATCAAAATAACCAACTTGGGAGTAACATAAGCAATAAATGGCAAATTGGAAGCAAAATACCTCCACCACGTGTCCAAAACAAAGGGGAAATGAAACAACAAACTTTGAACTTTAAATAAGATTCAAAAGAACCTTATTTTGTGATTCCAAATTAAAGCTTCGCCGTACGAGGTAAATCTGAGTTTTAAATGGCAAATCTTAACTTTCAAAAAGTCAAAGCTTCGCCGTGCGGAGGCAACCCCAGGTCAAATCGAACAATTTTAAGTTTCAAGAATCCGTTTCCAGGGTTCAAAAAGTCAAAGCTTCGCCGTGCGGGAGCAACCCCAGGACAAACGGAGCTTTTTAAGCCAATTTAAGTATTTCGAAAGTTAGATTCTAAAGGAGGTACACATGAAAGTGTTTAACCGAACATTAGAAACGAATCTTCCGAAATTTCAAGTCAAAGTCAATCAATTAACTGCTAAAGGAGGTACATATGAAAGTGTTTAACCGAACATTAGCAATTAAACCTCAAATTCCGTTATACAACGAACTTTGAGTAGGAAATTAGTCTAAAATACTTTTGGCAAGGTCAAGCCCCGCCGCTTTAAGTATTTAGTACCAAATGCGTTCACGTGCTACAATGGATTAGTATTCAAGTAATCTTAAGCAAAGAATCAAAGTTTTGGGGCTTTCAACCTCCAAATTCAAAAGAAAGCAATAGGTTTTGAAGGGACCCTCTAGTCCTTCAAAACACAAGAGAATTAGCGGAAAATGCAAAGAAATAGAAGGAATTAGCCAATTTTTGGCTTAAAGTGCTCCAACAACGTGTTGGTAGCACAACAGAGCAACAATAAGGAAATGGAAATAAGGTTTGATCTGACAACGTGTCAGTACCAAAGAGAAAAGAAAATGAGAGTGAGGGTATAAGAATGAGGGTACCGACAACCTCGGGGGGAGGCCTTTTATACTCGAGCCAAGCCCTCCCCGGTAAGTTGTCGGTTAAAAAACGTTTAACTAACTATCTAACTAAATTCTAAACTACTATGAGATATTTTGCATTTAATCTTTGTTTAATAGGAAGGAAGGTCCTTAAGCAAGTTCCTTGAAGGCTTTAATTAGCCTTGAAATCTTGCCTAAATCAAATCCTTGATTGTCCCCAAAGATTTTATGAAAATAACCCTAACTAACCTAGATATTTTGCAATTTAATCCTAGGTCAAATCCAAATATTCTTAGTTTAATCTAAATTGGCTTTTAAAGGAAAGATTTGACATCTTAACTAAATCCAATCTTCGATTTTCACCAAGATATTTTGTTAATTAACCTCGAATTACTACAAATTACTCTAAAAAAGTCAAACTAAGAGCTGACCCTATCTATCTTTTAGGGAAAAACTCCAATTTGAAAACCGATTGCGCCATCGCGTTTAGAAGACCCCAATTAGTCTAGGGGACCCCCTACCCCCTTCTTCCAGGCTGTAAATATTTGTAAAAACCACTAACGGTAATTCTAGAGAAAAGTCAAAATCCCAACTAATGGAATTTGAGTTTCCCGAGAAAACTAATTGGCTAGGGTTGCTTGGAAGGTTCGTGGTAGTAAGAAAACATTCCTTGTTTGCGACATTCGGACACCGCTAGCTCCTGGCTCGCCGGTCAACTCGCCGTCGTTTTGTAAATTCTTGTTAAATTTGATGTTGATGCCGATTCGGGTACTTCTGACTATCAGAAAGTCTTTAAACTTGACAGGTCGCTCATTTAATACATAAAACTCTAATCTAATTTTTAGTGAGATTTTACCGCACTCTGGGTAATTTCTAAGAAATTACCATCAGTTTCAAAGGCGGTTGACTTCCCATGGAGTCATCGTGGAGTTTTGTAAAATCCCGAAACTTTTGGGCAATCTTTTGGGAAGTGTCCAAAGGCCAAGGGCAAAACCAAACCTCCAATAAGGATGCTAATTTTAGCAATTCCTTAATAATTTCCGCCCGGGGGGAAATTATTCTGGTACCGGGGTTGTTGTGGATGATTAGCTCCGCTGTTGATCTCTTGGCATGCTTTTACCCTAAAAGCACCTTTCTGTAAGCTCTAATCACCTCGCCTTTCTTCTACTTTGCATTTTGATTCATATTCTTCAACATCTATAGGTCTTCATGTAACTAATCCATATTCTACATGAATTGGATCGAGATACTTCTAAACCTTGATATGGACTCTTGTACTTTAGCCAGGATGTCACATGTGTTCACATGTCAAGTGTTACATGGACAAGACACTAGAACTGGCTAACTCTTACTTCATCACATCTCTCTAATACGTTAATATGGACTCTAAGACACTGAACTTAAGACATAAACATAGAAAAGCATAGTATTTTGTGCTTTCCATGAATTTAGGAAGGTTCCTCACTAATTTGGTAGGGACTTCTACCAAACTCCTCTCAACTACTAATTCATGCTATTTTGCGTGAATTAACACTAAAAACTAACAATAAATCGCGAAAAATAAATCCAGAGCTTCAAGTGCTAACTTGAGGGCTCACATAATACTAGAAATGATAAACTAAAAAGACAATAGAAGCATAAAGAAAGTTTTGGGGCTTAAAATGGTTATAACAAATTCAAAACTTCACCACTACTTTAATATCCACAAGGACACGGGAACAAACGCAAGGAAGAAAATGCTAAATCAAGGCATCACTATTAGATATGGTTTTGCCAAAAAACTAAAAGGAATGATGAAAGGGAAGTTAAAGCTTCACTATATAAGGCAGAAATTTAATAAAGAGGACAAAAAAAAACCACAACCACAAAACAAAGAGAGGTGAGTGTTTTAAACAAACGGAACAATTAAAGTCAAGGCTTTCCCATGGTTAGTATTAGGACTAAAATGTAGACTTTAAGACCAAGAATTATGACAAGATACATGTCTAGCAAGTCAATACTCTAGAAAAAAAGTTTCCAGATAGGGATTTCCCGCACAAGGAGCTTGTGCAAGAACACGTATTTGTAGGTCAAGACTTTAGAAAAAATTCTTTGGAACATGATCCCCCCTACAAGGAGCTAGTGCAAGATCACTATCTAAAATCAAGCAAAATCTAGGGATTTCTAACTAACTGCCTCCCTAGAATTTGGCTAGAAATTTCCTAGGCTTAGTATGTTACTCAATAATCTATTGGAAATCACAACTTTAGAGGACTTAACCACCCAAAACTTGAAACCACAAAGCCTACATTTGAAGAGACTCCTGCATTCTTCAAGAAGAGCTTCAAGGCATTGAGAATAAAGAACCTACTGCTCAAGAACACATCAAGAATATAAATTGGCCAAATTGGCTAAGACTTAGAAACAACAAAGTGAGAGTGAGTTGACATACAAAAAAGATGGTTTGTGAGAAGAGAAAAGGATCTTTTATACTCTTCTTAAGACCTCCTTCTCCTTGTTTTAATCTATAGATATTTTTAGAATTAATGTTAATTACCGTTAATTACCAAAAAAGGCAAGTCTATATTATAGATCCTACCTAACTTTTGGAGAAAGCTCCAAATGACAATTAGACTACGCCATTTGCTTCAAAGGATCCAAATCAACATAGTGAAGCCTCTACGTCCTACTTCTAGGCCATTTGGGCTAGCAAAAGTCGATGAACTATAAAATGTAAAGAAATGTCAAAATTTCAAAGATAGAGTTTGCAATTACCAAAGGATTTGATTTGCTTGGAGTGTTCGGAGGACTTGCAGGAATAAAAAAAGATTCCTCTTTGACCTCCCTTTGAATGTTGCAAGCTTTTGAAACGCCAGTCAACGCATCAAATTGATTTAAATTCCGCTTAAATTCAAGGAAGTTGCTGGTTCATGTACTTGTTGGTATCAAAATGCTTTGAAAATTGTTATGGTGCATTATTATCATTAAACATTATATCCTAATTTTTAGTGTTGAATTTTATCGCAATCTGAATAATTTATAGGAATTTTCTTTCATTAGTTTGAATGATTGATTTTCCATAGAGTCATCTCTGTAATCCAAAAAAGTCTAATTTTTTTGGGATAACTCCTAAATTTTCTTAAAATTTTAAATGTATTCATGTTTTTATTCTATATTATATATAAGAAGGTATTAATCAATTATTTCTTTTAAAACTTGATAGAAAAAGAATCTCTTGACTAAAAATTCATTTTGATGAACTAATTTCATTGTTGAGCTCCTTGTATGCTTTATGCTAAAAACAACTCTCTTCAATCCTCAATCGTACCATTCCTCATATTACTTGAATTACAATTACGTACTAATTGAATTTTATTTACAAAGCACAGATCTAATTTGTCTACAACTCTCTTGAATTGAAAGGTGATCCTCTAAATGGATTGACTGCAAGGAATCTAAGGCTAAAGGAACTCTCTACTATGAACTGCTAACTATTGTATAGCTAGAACTTGTCACATGTACTTGCAAGCTTGGTTTAGTGTCTAACGGGAATCTCGCAATCATTAGGCATGACTATCTCTCAAACCCCTAACTTCTCTCAAACACCAAATTGACCTCTCAAACACTAAATCAGACCCTAAAAACGAAGAACTAAAGTGGTGTCGGCACTTTTAATTTCTAAAGGGACAAATCATTGTATTAATAGGGATTTCTATCATCTATCATTTCTTTTTATGACTTTCTTACTATACATTCTTCTAAAATAAAGTAAAAAAACAAAACAAAATTGAGACTAGAATACCAACTAAAGGGCTTACACACTCGTACATACAAAATACTCAAGCCAGTGCAATTAAAAAATCTAAAAATGCAAAATAATTTTTTTTCATTGAATAGATTAATGTTTGCTTGGAAAACTTTGATTCCTTCCATTTGAATTAGTGATGTGAAAGATATAGTGATATAAAAGTAATCTTTTACACTATAAAAAACCCGCGTTTTAGGTGACAAGCCCTAATTTTTTTAAATGGATTTTAGATGACATCTTATGCAACAAACCCATGTTTTTATATCAACAAAAATGTTCAACATAACATCAATGTTGACATAAAATATGGTTTTGTTGCATTAGACATCATCTAAAATCCATTTAAAAAAATTAGGGCTCATCACTTGAAATGCAAGTTTCTTGTAGTAGTAGTCACAATTTATTTTCTTTAAAAGTCAACATTTGAATCATCCCTTTCAAGTTCCTATCCAATCTCAAATCCAAATGCATTGCCCAATAAAATTCTTGTTTTGCATCATATTTAGTCACCCCATACCTTGTCCCTTTCAAATTCCTATTTATTCCAAATCCAAATGCACTGACCAATAAAATTCATGTTTTGAATCATATTCAATCATTCCATAGAACTTATAGAACTAATTGAGAACATTGGTTATAAATATTTACTTAAATTAATTACATGTGTATTTTGAAAAATATTTGCGATGTGAATTTATAATGGTTTTTTGAATTTTTTTCGATAACATCAATTATGTCTATGCTTGAATTTTCAATTTTCAGATTTTTCAATTAGTTTGATGGTCCAAAATTCTTAAAGGGTCGGATTAAGCCCCTCTACCTTAATTACCGGCCGCCTTCACACATGCAACTAATTCCAAGGCATTGTTAATCAAAGGTTTCAAAAGTTTCTGACAAACAGACCTGAATGTCCCTCAGAATAAGCCCCTTCACCCGAAAAAACGAATACGGTAACTGATTTTTAGAGATTTTTTCATCCACGACTACCGGCAATCCGGAGGAGTTTCATCCATCCAAAGTGTTTTGAAAACCTACACGGAGTTCGAGGCCTTTCTTTGCCTCGCCCAGGCAAGTTCTGCGTAAGTTAAAGCGTAAGTTAAGTAAGTTCATGTGTATGCGAAGCTCTGTCTGCGCTCCTCTCGAGCTCTCGCCATCCCTCGGACACCTGCTGCCATCTCCCCGACTCCCCATTCTGTTCCCCCACGGCCCTCGTCATCCCCCGTCGCACTTCGATTCCCGCGTCGCCTCGCTCAATTCGAGCTCTTGCTCGCCTTTTTTGGCCTCCATTTGGCTCCCCTGCACTCCGATCTCTGTGCCTGCTTATTTTCTGCTCTCGATTTCTCGATCGGGAGGTTTAAGACGTCTCTCGGACGAAATTGGAGTGCCTTTGACTTTCTGGAGCTGGAACGGTTTCGATTTTCCGAATTTCGATCGCATTCTCTGTTCCAGGCAGGTCTGGTTTCTTCTTCAAATTTTGGTGCATCGTGAGTTTTGAGAGCGATGGAGGTGTGTGTTACAGTTGAATGATCCGATTTCTTTATTTCGTGGTTTGGAATTTTACAATGCGGGAGACTTTTTAAACATTTAATTACGCTCCAGGTCTTACTAACAGCGATTGGCGGCAATTTTTGCCTCGGAAGCATAGAAAGTCGGACAAATTGTAGAGTGCGTAAGGTTGTCTGGAGCTGAAACTGCTACGCTTTTCCGAACATCGGTCGCCTCTCAGTTCATCGCTGATCCTGTTTCTTCTTCAGCTTTTGGTGCATTGTGAGGTTTGAGGTGCTGGTGGAAGGTTTTATAGTCGGATGATCCTGTTACGTTTATTAGTGGTTTGGACTTTCATAATTCGGGTGACGTTGTAGAGAGTTTAGGCATTTTTATTATGCTTTGGGGCCTTCTTGTTACAAGTGTAACGGGGGTTGACGGCGATTTCGCGTAAGAAGCTTGTAAAGTGCGCTAGGAAGTGTTTGGGCTTTCTCGACGCGGCTCATTTTTGTCAATGCATTGTACTGGCACTTTCGAAGTGAACCGGTTGCGATTAACCAAAGCTTCAGTCGATTTTCTGTTTTGTGCAGGTCCGGTTTCTTCCTTCAATTTTGTGCATTGTGAGTTTTGAGGACGTTACGAGGTGCTGGTTGCTGTTGTAATATTTGGATGATCCAGTTACTTTCTTGGATTTCGTAATGCAGGAGACATTTCGGACATTTTAGTATGCTCCGGGTCTTCTTGTAACAGAGATTGACTGTGATTTTCGCCTAGGAAGCTTGTACAGAACTTTAGGAAGTGTACAAGCTTTCTCGACGCGGCACATTCTTGTTACTGGTACTTTAGTTTGTGGTATTGGAGTGCTTCGTGCGTAACTGGGTCGTTATTCGGCTCCGGGTCATTTTACTTGATATCAAGAGTTATGATTGTTGCAAGACAGTGTAGCAGATTACTCTTGAGAATGTTTCAACTCTTGAATTTGACAAAGTTTTTGTTTCTGTCTCAGCAACTGTCTGCCTGCAGGGAGGAGCACGGTCAGGTTCGGGTGTTACCTTATAGGACTTGCATTGTCGTCTGGTGAGCAGACTCGAAGTTGAGCTCAAACTTGGGAGTGCGAGTCTTGAACCACCTCCTGAAAGTAAGAACTTCGCTCTCCATGAAAACCATCCTTCAGGTCTACAGTAAAACCATTCTCTCCTGGATATTCGCTCATTGCTTTTTTGAGAACACATCTTTGTTAATGCGTTTCTTAGACTGCCACTGCGTTAAAGAGTCTAGCTGGCAGTTTCTTCACTCATGATAAGTTCTTTGTAATAGCTATCTGTTTGATGCGCAAATGTAGTGATGAGCGCCAGAAGTTTCCGTGCAATGACTTTGGTCGCATGAATTGTGTAGGCATTTATTGTTTGCTCATCAACGTGAGAAGTCTCATCCTTATTAAAGTTACATAGGTCTTCATTAGATTTTCGTGCGTGGCATATTTCATTCTGGTCATTAGTCTCTTCCGCTCGATGAAATTGCTCCTGTATATCAATGTCTGAGGTCTGACTGGAGACTTGCTGATTTTCAAAAATACTAGGAGACATTGCATTGCTCTTGTCATGTTCATGCCAATGACTGGTAGATCCCTTGCATCCTCTGTATTTAAGAGCTGATCAAGCAAACGACTCTCTAAATTACTGGATTACATATTTCTCTCGCCTGGAAGAAGTGGAACCAGGCAGACCTAAACCAGTTACCTTCTTTTGAAACACCTGGAAATTGTTGCATGATTTCCCTTCTTCAGTTTAGCGCCAAGATCACTTGCGAGTTGTGTCACGTAGAGAATGATCGAATAATTGATTGAGTGTCACCAGGTATTTGGCGATGCTCCTTCTCTAGCGCGCAATTTCTTAGTGGTTACGCATCCAATTCCCTCATGTCTTTGTGCTTCGCTCAATTATCCTTTCCTGTCCGGAAGTTGATGTTTTGAGCTTGGGTCGCTTACTAGTCCCCTGACAAGGCGACATTAGGCTGTTGAAATTGAATTAATTTAGGGCAATTTAATTCATCCAAAGTCTATGGATTTGGGAGGTAGCTAGAGCTCCATAGGACATTGGTAGCCGGAGCACCATGGGACCTAGGCTACACCAGCAAGTGCAAAATGCACCTAGTGAGTCTCTACATATTCTATTGTGTATAGAAAGACACCTAAGTAGTATCTTGCTCGGGATCTTACGTAGCTATGGGGGTGAAGGAGATACAGTTGAGTTGAGCATCTCTCAATATCTCTCTTCTATGGTTGTGCGGTGAGTTACACTCTCACACCTTTTACGTCTTCTTATAATTTAATGGATCGCTTATTGAGATTAACAGTTCATTTTGGTAGTGCCAATATATATTTTGTTTGGCTTTTTGACTATTGGTACGCTGTTCAGTGTTCACAGGTCATAACCAAATCTGGTTTGTTTGCTGAGGGTTTTCTAACGGGAGTACGCAAGAGCTCCAAGGTCGTTCTTTTACGGAATTCTAGGGAGCTGGCAACGAAGCAAGGGATTAGTGAAGGACGGAGGAAATCCTGATTATATAATCGCCACCATGTCTCAGTCCAGGGGGGGTTCTCCATCATCAGAGGTGCCAGGATCTCCATCTGTTGGAACTCCTTCACCACCTTCGGCGGCATTTTTGGGTCAGTCTGTCATTCCTCTCGTCAACAAGCTTCAAGATATCTTTTCCCAGCTAGGAAGCGCCTCTACTGTCGACCTGCCTCAGGTGAAATTTCTGATACCCTCAGACTCAATCGCCTAACAACGGTTTACTTTTCTGTGTACAACAGTCAGACCACTTCTTGACCTGCAAGCTTCCTCTCGTTCCTGTCATGAGCTTTTGCTAATTTATTGACGACTTCAACTATGCCTAGTCAAATTTGGAGTATCTAGTTGTGTTCCAGGCTAGTCTAAGTGGATATCCAGTATACTCAACATCTCATGGGATTTGAGTACCATGACGTCTTTCTTCACCCTCCATCTTTTAAATTTAATGATAGGTTCAAGATACGCAATATAGAGCAGTAGCCTAAATGAAGCATTTCTAGGGTGCTCACATATTATCCTCTTCATCTCATGAATATTCCAGTCCCGGTTTCTATTGGACACGTCTCAAGTCCTGCGATGGATTTAACTAGACTGAAAATATTCACAGGGTGTTCGTATCCTCTCTGAAGTGCTTGTCGACGTGCATTGATGTACAGTACTATATATGCATGTCTTCTGGTTTTCCTTCTCTTGCGTGCAGGATTACGTAGTGAAATTCTTGCATCAAGCCTAGTCCAAGTTTGCCAAATCGTGTTTCAGCTTTGTATTAATTTGTTGCGAATCCACTGTCGTTCAGATTAACAGTTATCTTGCAAACTTACGTTGTGCAGGTGGCTGTCGTGGGTAGCCAAAGTAGTGGAAAATCAAGTGTTCTGGAAGCATTGGTCGGTAGAGACTTCCTACCGAGAGGTTCAGACATTTGTACACGGCGCCCGTTGGTTTTGCAGTTAGTCCAAACACATCGGAGACCCGAGGAGAAGTCTGAGCTTGTGGAATGGGGGGAGTTTCTCCACATTCCCGGTCACCGGTTCACAGATTTCTCTGCAATTCGCAACGAGATACAGGTGCAATATTTATGGCTACAGTAGCCATTGAAGATAGTGAAGATCAATAGTCCAATTGTCTTGATGAAGAAAAATTATGCATAATTCTCTCAGCTGTAGTTACTGCCTTCCATTACGTTGGTTTGGATCTTTCTAACTTTAGAGAACTAATTGTATCACTCAATGAAGGTTGCCAATCGTGACCGAATTTCGACGTCCTTGTGCTCTAAATCGCTGTCTGATTACATGACTGGTATGATTATGATTTGGGTGACTTTTGTGATGCAGTCGGAAACGGAAAGGGAGCTGGGGACAAATAAAGGAATCTCCGAAAAGCAGATTCGGTTGAAGATATTTTCTCCAAATGTGTTGAACATTACGTTGGTTGATTTGCCTGGCATTACAAAAGTGCCTGTTGGGGACCAACCCACGGACATTGAAGCACGCGTTAGAACTATGATCTTATCCTACATTAAGCATGAAACCTGCATCATCCTGGCGGTCTCGCCTGCCAATGCTGATCTGGCTAATTCTGATGCTCTTCAAATGGCAAGGATAGCCGATCCTAATGGTTGGCAAGACCTCACCTGCCTTCTGGTTTACAATTTTAACAAAATATCTGGACATGAAATTGGCTAACGATCTTGATCCTCACCATTTCGCAATCCTCTTGGCACAAATTTATTCAGTTCTTTTATTTTTTCAGGATCTCGCACCATTGGCGTAATCTCAAAGGTAACAAATGTGCACTCTTTGGCTGCTTCATACATGCACTTATGAATTATTTGTTATGAAGAATCTCAACTCTAGTCTAGCAATTCTGAAGATTAATTTGTGGCTAGGCTTGCTTCAACGTTATGAGTGCATTTATGCTCAAGATGTAGTAATCTGATGCACTACTTAGTCAGTTTTGCAATGCATAGTACATTCATCTGATGCCTATGTGTTGGGGGTAATGCAGCTAGATATCATGGATCGAGGAACAGATGCCCGCAGTTTTTTGTTGGGAAACATCATTCCCTTACGTCTTGGATATATCGGTGTGGTCAACAGGAGTCAAGAGGTTAGTTCTCTGATTTTGTATCTGTGGTTTTGAGTAACTCGCTTCAATGGCTAACTCATAATACTGGATTGGAAGAAGCGGACTATATCCAGCCATGATGATACATTTGTCGCATTCAGTGCCTAAGTGAGCTTTATATTTAACATTTTGATGTGTACCAGGATATTAGTGCCCAAAAAAGTATCCGAGATGCACTCATTTATGAGGAGAATTTTTTCCACAACAGACCTGTAAGTATCAAACATTTCTTGTACAAATGAAGGCAGCGTCGAACATCAAACTTGCGTACATTTTGTATGTTCCTGAGGGTCTTGTAGTCCATGTGTATTCAATTCATCAGAAAATGATGAATTATATGTTCTTGCAAAATTTTGCAGAACTCTTTCTGATAAGTAGAGATTAATTTTATTTATGGAAATCATGTGTTCAGGAACTTATATTTGGGTGTGGTATGGCACCTTTCCCTGGGTTCTTTGCAGGTTTATCACAATCTTTCAGATCGATGTGGGGTTCCCCAGTTGGCAAAGAAATTGAACATGGTAGTGAAGCCATTGTGAGGCTTGATATTCGTGTTTATACACCATCTACCCTATATGAACATGCACAATGTCATGTGAGCTTAGTAAATCGTACATCCTCTGTTAGCAGCTTCTTAAACGAGTAAATAATGCTTGTTACTTTCACTATTAATAGAAGTGACATATGTTTGACTTGCAGATTCTGGTTCAACACATAAAGTCAATACTTCCGGATCTTAAATCTCGAATTAGCAACCAAATGGTTGCTTTGCAGAAGGAGTTGGCCAGCTATGGGGAATTGATGGATTCGAAGGTACCTGCATCATTAGGTTTTCACGTTGTTGGCTGGTTACTCGTGTCTTTCAAGATGATCACAAACTCTTTTCTCCTTGCAATTTGTTATGATCTTGTTCTCATAATTATATATTTTGGTTCTGTTCCAAGTCTTTAATCAATCATTGTGGCTTGGGTGAATTTTGCAGTCAGGACAAGGAGCACTGCTGCTTGGCATCATCACCAAGTATTCGTCTGGTGGGTTTCTTAAACCTTCCCCTTCTCCTGCCAAGTATACACCATCTTCACCGCAACACAAATACACAAACACGATGAAGAACTCATTTGCTTCTTTTGCTTTGATATTCTTTGTAACCATTTTGCATTTTCTAATTTGATGATTATTCCTGAGCTCTATAAAACTCAATTGGGTAGATTCCTATTGAAGAACTCTTCACTGCTGATTCCAGATTATCAAGCAATTGTGGATGGCAAATATGAAGAAATGTCTACTACTGAACTTGCTGGAGGAGCTCGCATGCACTACATTTTCCAAACTATTTTCGTCAGGAGCTTAGAGGTGCATGATTGTCTTAAATTTTTTTTGTGTTAATCATATTAATATGTCGATTCAAGAATAAACACTTACGGCATTTGGAGCTGGTGCAGGAGGTAGATCCATGTGATGATTTAACTGATGAGGATATTCGAACCGCAATTCAAAATGCTACGGGACCCAAAAATGTGCTCTTTGTCCCTGAGGTACAACTCAAAACGGTACTCCCCTTGTAATCCTGGCGTAGTTACTCTAAAAAACCATGATCAGTTATGGAAATAGGACATCATTTTCTTCTTGTTGCATTTGCTCTCTGGTTTGATCTGCATAGTGGGTGACCTAATTTTTACTACAAAATCATTGTTTTAATTCAGCGTCTGATGAAGCTGCAGAATCATATTGGAAGGGTAGTTGTAAACAGCGATGAGCTTTGATCGTGGTTTTTAATAATATGCCGATGTATATAATTTGAGGATGCTGTGCTTGTGCTATTGCAACAGGTACCTTTCGAGGTTTTAGTGCGTCGACAGATTGCTCGATTGCTTGAGCCTAGTTTGCAATGTGCACGATTTATTTATGATGAGCTTGTCAAGGTAACATAATGGCATATTGTTCTTCATTGTTTTTGTTTGGATGTATTCTTTTGTGATCTAGCTTATTTATTGGTTTTTTGAAACGTCTCTTCCGTGTGAATTTCTGAACATCTTTTTCAAATTTTGAGGGCAAGAGTGAATTTTCACAATCCTGGGAATTATTAAACAAGCGATTTGTAGTATCAAATATTCCATATTTGTCAAGATGGAACCATTTATTTAGAGTAATACAGGTAGCTCAGAATGGGTGAGGTACCGGTTTTGTTAAACTAGTTTGCCATTCGACCTTGTGGAGGTTGCTTTGTCTCTATTACTATTTCTCTAGCAATAATAAACTGATAATTTCAGCCAACAAACCCGTAGTTTTCAAACCACGTTTATCCTGTCTTTCCGTTTCTTGCTACCAGATTGTGTAAATAATTGAATGAATAATTGGGGAATTTTGCAGATTTCACATAGGTGTGAATCATACGAGTTGCAGCGGTTCCCTCTTTTGCGGCGTCGCATTGAAGAAGTGGTAGCAAGTTTCTTGCGTGATGGCTTGGCTCCTGCGGAAACTATGATTGGTCACCTTATTGAAATGGAGGTGCTTCCTGGTGCTCTAATCTGCCATCTTGAGCATTATATGAATCCATCATTGAGTAGGACTTCATATCCCCCAAATTTCAGGCATGGGTCTTGGATCTTGGATCTTGGATGAATTTTTTCTAGGTGCTAGTAAATGTCCCACGGAGCACATGTGCTTTATTTGCGGTTCTTCATTTTTCCAACTTAAGCTTCCTTCTGGAAGCCAGTGCGAAGTGATGATTGTATGCTCTTGAAGGCAATTGTAGATTCCTTTTGCAAAAGTATCAGATATCTCGAATGTGGGGCATGGAACTTGATGGCAAAAGTCCGAAGGCACGAAACTTTAATTTTGAAGATAGTATTTTATATTTTTGCTATGGTATCTGAGTGGTTAATTGACACTTGCAGATGGACTACATAAATACTTCCCATCCTGCCTTTCTTGGCGGTAGTAAGGCTGTTGAAGTTGCGCTTCAGCAGCAGCGGAGTTCCAAGGTTCCAACCTCTAACAATATAAAAGCCAAGGTTATTGCCCATAATCTTTCTGCTCTATCTGGCTTCTAGGGTACTGTCTTGACGTGATTCGCTCTACTTTGTGATTTTATCCGATCAACAACAAATTAACATCGCTTATACGCTGAGTGAAGGATTTTTCTGCTCAGGATAAGTATTAAGTCCTGTTCATAGTTTTTGTCCCAGGTTTCAATCAGGTCTTAAACTTGGTTCCAGATTGTTGTTGTTGTTGTCGAAATTCAAGTCATGTTTAGTACCTACAAGTACCAGATTATGCTATGTTTTCTGGCCTATGCTGACATTAGGTGTTGGTGGCAGGATGCTCATGACTGGAAAGAAATTGGGACAGACAGACTCATTTCAGAGAAGCCTACGAAGGCATGGGCATTTTTGGCTCGCTCCAATGTATCCACAGTTGTTTTTCCTGTTCGTGTATGTGTGCCAATCCAAATCATCCAGTGCTTGTTCGCTGGATGACTGGATTGGTCATTACATCATCTAGAGTCTGACAAGTTGTTAGAATTGAGTTCTATGGCAATTTGGGAACATGATTACTGTGCCATACCACTTGTAGAGTTTAACTAATCGGGTATAAATTTTTTCATATCATATGGTCTCTGAATCTCACAATTCAATTCGACTCCTAAAATTTGTGAAGCTTAGACAGGGAACAGACGTTTGAAATCTTGCAGTAGTTTCATCCATTTACAACAATTTTCTGATATTTTCAGAATTTTTCTCTTTCCTAAAATTTTTCCTCCTTTTGCAAATGCAGAATGGAAAACCTTCAGCTTCTCAACTGGAGAAACCAATTACATCAGGTGCAGTCTAGAAGTCAACGATCTTCTTTTACGCTTATTTTCATTTGTTTTTAATTCTTGTAATCTTGTGAGGTTCCAATGCCGATACACCTATCGACATTTGTTTGGAGTGGGGAGAAATTCAGGAGAAAATCAAACAGTATTCTTGGTAGCCAGCGCTTTTGTTCTAATTTTGGCTTGCAGACAGCATGAGGGCAGTTCTTACAGGTTTAATTAAATATTTTTTCTTGTTTCGTTATTTTCATTCAAAGATTTGAAAGTTTGTTACCAACAGGAAGCTCTGGACCTGTTGGAAGTTGGGGTATACCATCTATATTTGGAAATATTGAAAAAAGTTCAAGTAATGTGAGCAGCAAGGAACATGTTTTAAACCGTGGTCACAGTGAACCCATCCAAGGAAGTTTGGAGTCATCCTATGCCAGTATTCAGCTTCGTGAGGTACGTCTGAGATAACACCTTTTCCTGAGAGATACTGGAGATATGTTGAGATTTATGATCTTTTTGGATAATACTCTGGTCAATGGGAGATTACTGCATCCTCAATGAAGACGGTCCTTCCGTTATTTCTTCTTTTGACACGTTGTAAAACTGTGGTCTGGAACAGCCGCCTTTAGTGCTGAGAGCAAATGATGCCCAGACCGAGCAAGAGTATGTAGAGATCGCTGTGACACGTTTGCTATTGAAGTCCTACTACAACATTGTGCGAAAGAACATCCAGGATTCTGTTCCGAAAGCCATCATGCACTTTTTGGTAAGATCATTTTTGTTTGACTTTATTGTACGCCTTTTCTCAGTTATCGTCTTTACTCTCTTTTAGCTGTTGAGAAGCCAGTTGGGATGTACTTGCAAGCTTGAGACTCGCATCATGTGGTTGGGTAATTTTCTTGATGTCTCACGTGACAGACTTTGGTAACAGTTTGTAATATGATTAGTTTTGATTGGTTTTATATTGCAATTTCTATTGCGCAATGTGTGTTCGGACTAGGTGAACCATTCAAAGCGGGAACTTCAAAGTGTCTTCATCAGGAAGTTGTACAGGTAATCAATAGTGAATAGTATTATTTTTGAAGTATCATTCCGATTTTGCATATTGGATTAGGTATTGTTGAGTAATTCTCAAATACTCAGGCTCGTTGGTTTTTATTCTGTATTGAATTTTATGCCTTTTGGAGTGGAATATGTGGTGGAAGTCTAGTTGGTTGCAGCCCTGTTGCTTAAATTGAACAGGCTTTTGGACTAAGACACCTGCCAAGTTACTTGTCAAATTTTGTTCGTTGTCACTACAATCTGGAATAAGCAGCTGTGTTTCAATCGTACAGGGAGAACATGTTCGAGGAGATGCTTCAAGAAAAAGAGGAGATAGCAGCAAAGAGGAAGCGGTGTAAAGAGATTCTGCGTGTGCTACAACAAGCTGCTTGGGTACCTTCTGGCTCTTGCACATATATGACTAGACTGACTGTGCTTTCATCTTTTAATTCAGTAGTCTCTGCAATGCATTTTCATGAAGCCTATTTAATTAAATGTTGTTTCGACCAGAATTCACTAGCTTATCTCATTGTTATAACTCCCTACGTTTTTGAAGTTTGTCTACATATTTAACAATTTATATCAGATAACCTGCAGCCTTTTATTTCCACCATAAACATAACACGTTTGACATGAGATAGTGAGGAGCTTAGTAGTCTTTTCGGTATTTACTAGGTTATATAATATGAATTAATATCTAGATTTAAAACTGGGCATTTATTTATTGTGCTGGGATGGTAAACAGAGCTACTCAGATGCTGAGAGAGGGTTCGCAGAATGTATGAGTTGTGGGTGTTTTTGGAATTGTGACCAGACTTTGGAAGAACTGCCCCTTGATTCCGAGGTGTCGTCTTGGCAGTTGCAAGCTAGCATCGACGCAACGGGTTTGCCGCCCCCACCATCTGCGAAAGCAGCTTCCAACTCTACAGCCCTGCATGGGCTTTCTAACAGTGATTACAATGGGATGACTGCACAGTCGCCTAGAGCAGCATTCATGAGTTCCCCCAAATCGTCCAAATCACGAAGAGCAAGTTCCGATTCCTCAATGGGTTCCAATGGCTTCGTGTCTAACAGTGGTGACCTCGGTGTTGCAGCATCCGGTGGTGTGCGATACCCAACCATTGACAAAAGTTAACTGACTTCGTTGTTAAAATTTATCAGTTTTGTTAGGCACTCGGATTTTCCTTCATGATGGTATGCGTGATGCATCTTGAGTCGGTAGCCTAGGCTGTACTTGAACTTCTTTAGAGGCTGTAATTTCTTAGCAGTTAATCGCAACGAGTTTGGGTTTAAGGTGTGGCAGGTGATCGTATTATCCCCCCAAAATGCATCCCTTCAGAACATTACCTCATGGAGAATTTTGTAATATATCTTTGGCATTCCAACTGTTTCTGCTCCTGCTTATGAGTGCACTGTTATGCTTTGGTTTTGCGAAATAATTGGATGTTTGTTATGAACCAATTTAGTTTCTCTGTTTCTTTTTGCTTTTGGTATTATTTTTGGGGTATAATTAGTATAATCTGATGTGGTTCGTTTTTGTCACTTCTAGTAATGGTGTTTGTGTATCGCAGTTTGCTTATCTGGGGTCAATCCTGTGGTCTTGTTTTCAAATCTCTCTTTTCTAGAAACTACTGTAGTGACTAATCATTTTTTCATAGTGAGCTATTTTTCAAATATGAAATTTTTAATTAAAAAACTAATCAATTTGCAAGGATAGGTCGTTCGCCTAAAACATTTGAGATTCTCTATTGAACTGTGACTGTTCCCTTGATTGAGTTTCAACAGCTTCATAATGCAAATTTCCCAAAATTGCAGGAACAAATAATCGTTGTCGTTGTAGGTTTATTATTTTGGTACATTTCCAGAGTGGAAATCGAACCATCCCAAGTAGATTCATATTTTTTGTTACAATATTGATTTTTCTATTTGAACAAAAGACGTGTGATTATTGTCGTATGCTGGGACTTGGGCTCCTCGTTGTCATGGGTAGAACCCTACAATAGGCTTGTAGCTGAATGAATGCAACTCACAATGTAATGAAAAGATGTGTCATAGTCCATTTCCTCACCCACCCACCAACCCACCCCTGCCTGATGCTATGCTGATGCTGATCTTGAAAAACAACTTTGCATATAGATATGGATACGTTTGTCACAATGACCATGAGCTCAAAAGATGTAGTAATTGCATTAATGAATGAATGCAACTTACTATTGTAGAACTAAATTATAGAGCATATTCAACATAAATTGCATTACCAAGTTGTAGGTAGAATCACTCTTAGTGCATCCTCTCTTGGTGCAAAATTGTCACTTATATTGTTAGCAAGTAGGCCCAATTTCAAGCACTTTTTTTGAAAAGTAGTGTAATTAGAACCAACATTAGTTGGGTGACCATTATTATACTTTTCTAAATGCATAAACCTCTCTTAGTACATAGTCCCGGCACTAATACACTAAGACAAGTTCTACATGTACTTCATAAAATAAATTCTAAATTTTTTCTTAAATTAGCAAACAAAAATGTCAAAATCGGGATTAATTTCAAAATAGGATTAAACCCTTATTTGAATGTCAATTCAAATAAGGAATTCATTTGTGATTTGTGCATCAAACTATTGTGTGCTCCTTAGAATGCCATGACTTTTCCATCGACTCACATTTCCAATTGTTTCACCATTGTGTACAAGAAAAGATTTAAAATTTGTGGAAGAGAGCTACTACTCAAATTTTTTGAATTCAAAGGAGAGAGTTTGCATTTCTAAAAGGAATACAATCAATCAATCAATAAGGTGGGTATCTCTAAGACCACCATGGCAGGTGAAAGGAGGTTCCAACATACCAAAGAATGCAACATTTGGATACCCTACGCAAAAATTATGAAGGGTTGTGGTCGTAGTCTTTTTTGGTAGATGTTCTATAATCATTTCTTCAACATACATACATCTTGAGATGTACCCACAGTGATATGGCGGTTTTAGGCAGGGTGTGATTTTGGGTGTACCCACCTTATACCTATCCACTACTTTGAAGACCGACAAAAATTCGGGTTTCATTTATTGAGGTTGAGCCGAACTAGAGTGGCATGATGTTGATCAATGAAGTGAAACAAAACACATCATTCTAGACTGGTGTAATAAAACGAACAAAAATATAAATCAGTCTGGCATTATGAAATGAAACGAAATTCAAGGTAGGTATAAGATTCATCACGCATAATTGAAGCATAAATTGAATCAGATCCTCTGTCAATATTAAGATTTTTTACTGCTGTAGTCCCTACATCTAACAACGGCAGTTGATACCGTCACTTCAGTTAGCTTGCTGGAGCTGGACGTGAACCCCCATTGTGCTCTTAGGGTGCAGATTGAGCGCTGGTTGCTGCTGAAGGATTGCTTCGTCGTTAATGCGCTCCACACCAAGGTCCTCTAAGTACCGTGATGCTGAATTCAAGTCGTCAACCTGCAGAAAAGAAATCAACGTCATGAGAGTGTCTGATTCTTTTTAACACCTGAAAAATCATTCTACAAAAACAAGTTGAGTTTTTAACTAGTTCACAATGTTTTCAGTAAGATTGTTTCAGGAACTTTTAGACATCATCATAAAGAAAATCTTCCTTGCGATTTACAGGGAGGTCTTTACAGTGGCCTCCCCACGAATTTAAGGGAACATCCTCTTTAAGATGCTATCTAAAAGTTCCTGAAACAATCTAATCTTAATGAAAACCATGTTTGTTGGAACTTATCAGAAACAGACTGAGTTTTGATAACAGTTTCAAGACATAGATATGCATAAACTTCATCAAGGTAAGTTCCTTGAAAGGGGAAACTGACATCAAAGACTTCGTATCAATGCAGTCATGACAATGCCATGCTCTTGCTCTCGTGGATTTGAAGCCTTAGACATGGGTCTCAACCCTTTTAGGTTGAAACGTACCGCAAAACAAAGGTGATGGATCCCGCCAGCCGGATTCTTTTCCAAAAACTTTGCTACTGCACTGCTGGTTTTCAGTGGATGCAGAAGCTCAATGGCTACGTTTGGCAGCTTCACATACACCACTTTGACACCCTCTTCAAGCTGGTCCTGCATTCACACATTTGAGCTACACATTACATAACTTTCGAAGTACCCTGAAATGTAACATATGTGCAGGAGCATCCACAACACAAGTGAATTCAAAACCACAAGATTTCTTACTTTCAGGCGATCCGTCTCTTAGAAAAGGCATCAACTTCTGACGACAAGCTAGCAGAAAAATGGTATATCATAAAGCTGGCCACATAAAATAGATTCTATATTAGAAATCCTTTAAATAGTTTTCATCTTCGATGGAGGTATACAACAAGCGATTCAAAAGTCAGGACATGATAAGGAGCCCATCCAATTTTACAGCTACTTAGGAAACAAAATGAATCCCACTACCCTAATCCAAATGCACATTCAACTTTGAACCTCTCCAAAGCTACCAAAGGCTTCCCAAATCTGTTTTGTGACTCAAAAGAGAAGGTTGAGAACGAATAGAGGATGAAACTCAAAATTCTAAGCATATGAGCCATAATTAAGTTTAACAGTTTAAGGATAAGGAAACTCAGATTTGGACTCATGTTAGTTTAGCAGTTTTGAGGAGTTTATATAAAGGTTTTTATTCATTCAAAAGGTATTTTTGTTTACCAGCACACACAATGTTCTTCATTCAATCTAATGATACAAAAATCTTCTCCACTCAAATTAGACTTTCCACGATATAATCGATCAAAACAATCATTATAAAACTAAGAATCCTTCGTCCTTAAAGGGTTAAGTGACTCTGAATATAACGTCTTATAATATGTCAAAATGCTCAGTACATGACTCTAAACATCCAAAGCGTGCTGAATAAGCGACAAAGAAGAAACACGCAATAATGAGCTTGAAAATGAAAACTCAAGCAAGTAGAATTAGGTAGACATAACAGAAGAGGTTCCATTTTTCTAATAAAAGGATAAAACTTAAATTATTTTGGAAAAGGAATGAAGGACATAAGCCTCCCTGAAAGTCTAAACTCCAAATAAGATGTCATACATACCACAGGAGCACTAACTTGCGCTCCGAAGGCGCACCGGTAATGCTCAGCTGCTGAAGCCAGATCCGGAACTGCAATGGAGATGTGCTTCAAGCCTTTCAAAGTGTAAGGCAAGTCGTCTGGAGGGCCTCGCACCCCCACTCCCCCACTTCGACCTCCACTGCCTGCTCCCACATGTGTGCACAGTATCTGCACATCACCAGGCACCCTAACAGTCAAAACTTAGGTCAAAACTTACACACCCAAAACCAATGTCAAATCTCAACTGCAAGCCTTGGAGCTTTTGACCTAAATCTCTAAAACAAGAAAGTTGATGCATAATTAGACTCCATTCCTGTCTATTGCAGACTTGTGGTGGAATTCAACAATAGGGTTGTCAAAGTACCCTTGCGGCAGGGCAAGATCCACCTCTCGTTGCCCACAAAAATGCAACCGGTCCCCATGACCGTCGCAATACTAACCGAGACATCATAACTCCCCTTCCAATTTCACCCAAAAAGACTTCACAAACGACCGTCCAATAAATTCGAGGAAGCTTTTTAACATGTCAATTGTCCAATATGCTCAATTGCAACATCCAATTGCAACACCAAATGCTGCTACAGGACAAGATTGTTAATGCTCCAATTCTCAAACATGCCTGCGCCATTCCATTCCAAGCAGGAACATGCTGTTGAGTGCTTGGACATGCACTTCATTTCAGGGTAAATACGCAGTGGTCTTTGCTCCCAAACTCTACCTACAGTTGCTGTATCCACAAGATTACTGAGAAAGGGAGCATAAGTGCAAGATTGAAGGCTTAGAAAGAACCCAAATTATGTAAGTGTGATACGCAGGAAGCGCAAAAAATGGAAGAATTATGGTGGAAGCGAAAATCGTCGAGGGTGGAGACGTGATTACTGAAGAATGTGAAGGGAGTGCGAATGCAACGGCAGGAGAAAGATGGGGAGACGAAGTTTTTCCTACGACCGTGAATACGGTAGGTTTCCCCTATGACCGTGTTACCCAGAACCCAGAACTGCCTGCGGCGCTTATCTCCACGTGGCATGACAGCTTCACGTTGAAAATTGCAAGTGGAAATCGAGTTAACCTGGAAGTGCGTGTCATTTGGATGGTGAAACAAAAAATATCCATAATTTGAAAGGATGATTTTCATGCAATTTTTTGTTGCTCAACTCTTGTTATGATATATCCACCTCATTGTATTAAGCTTAAGTCATTTTAATTGTTTTCTTAATTATAAATAAGGTAGTATATATAAATATGGTATACCTATACCTTGTGTTTAACCCGTAAAGGTCAGAGACTATGTTTTCACCAAAACCGCTTCAAAACTACTATTTCTAATACAAGTATCAAATTTTACAAAAAAAACATTTTTGGAAAAATATAACCATAGGATCTTGTATTAAACTAGTTTGAAAAATTATGAAAAAAAGTTCAGAAATTTCCACCGTTTGGATTGCAGGATAATAGTGTTTGAATTGACAAAAATCCTTTTTTTGTCCCTGCGAAAATCTGGGCAGCTGCACTTCACAAGGTCACATTTGTATGAAAAATGTACAAAATGGTGGTTACTCTTTGGATTCATTCTTCAAGGCAAGTTGGCTAAATTCTTGAAAATTTTCAGATCATTTGGAATTGTAAGACATAGGAAAAAAATAGTAAGTAGAAAGAGGTAGAGAATGTCCAAAACACTAAATTGTTAAGAATTGAAATATAGAACTAAAAAATGTCAATCCCAACAGTTGTGATGTTGTAATAAACAATACACACCCAATATTTATTTATTTTTTCAAAAATATTGAAAATTGAGTTAAATAAAGGACTTCAAAGTTTATTTGATAGTAGAGATTTCATAACTACTCTCAGACTAAAACTCCTCATAACTTTCATCTCATTAATCAAAATGGAATGATTCAAAGCTTCTTGTGTATATATAAATCTAAAGAACCAATTTCAAGTTTTTATTTAAAAAAAAATGATTTTTAAGATGTTTTTTCAGCTGCCCGGACTGCCTGACGACCAATGGAAATGACATATCATGCAATAACTTTTTAACCACGTAGTCAAAAGCTATGAAAATTGTTGGGCCTTAAAGCTACTCCTCCGGCACATCTTGTGTGAAAAATTCAAAGAAAAAAATAAAAATTCTGGTCGTAGTGAGCTGCCCAAAATCGTTATGTTGTCAAAAAACAATGTTTGGCCCTTTAGGGGTTAAGGACTCTTAGCTTTTTTCCTTACTACTTGATTTTGACATTCAAAAAGATTTTGTTTATTCTTCAACAAAATTAACAAAATAAAGATCTAAAGTTTAGTTTCTATTGCACTTAAAGTTTTTGAAATTTTTCTAAAAATAAACATTTAAGTATGACGTTGAATCCTTCATCCTTTATCGATTACTGAAAAGACTAGAATCTAATCATTTAATGTAAGGTAAGGGAACTACACGTCTACACCTAATTGCATCAAAATAAACAATTAGTAAGCACTATTTTTATTATTAAATTGCTAAATTATTTTGGTTGAATCTTGTTAGAAGTCAAAAAGAATTTTTTAGATTCTCTGCTATAGGATACTCTATGAATTTTGAAAATAGAGGTATCCAAAAGTAACCTCAAGCTTTCAAAAATAAAGGTAATATGTTTCAGGCAAGAATCTAACAGAGGTTGTTTTTAGAAACAGGTCACAAGTAGGTGCAGTTACCTTATATGCACCCATAATCATCATTGCCCAAAGTGCAACATCAACATTTGGACCAAAAAGCAACACTGAAATGTAAATATTGATGATGCAACATTTATACAATTTAAATATAAAAGCCTTCTATCAATTTTTGATACACCTAAAAATAATAATTTATAAATTTATAACTTATTAATCTAGAGCACATAGTGATTTCACCCCTAGGAATTTTAAGAAACATTAGTATTATTTGGGCATCACACTTTGTGTGTCAGTCATATCCTCTACAATAATTCTTGAAGTACAATGGCTTGTATAAGTATTTGTACACTTCAGAAATTGCCATAACTAATTGAAAAATTAGATTTTTTTCAACAAATTTTGGACATGTTGAAGTATAAGTAACACACTTGTATAAAATGATTTTTCAAAATTTTTTAAAGTCTTTCTAACATTTTCTATAATTTAATCAAATTTATTAGTGAAAAGAAACTTTTAATACAAGTAAATTTTTTCAAATATTTTTCAGTAATTGGAATGGAAATCTTTCTTAGAATTTTTTGGTAAGAATTCCTCAAACTTTGAAATTTTGTCGAGTGAAATATTATTGACTAAAGTATGACTCCAAAAGGTATTTTCAAGAAAAGTTGTCCAAAACTACCATATTTTGCTCTATTGACCAAAATTGAAAATAATTTTTTTAACTTCAACCATAGAAAAGTGTATTAGACTATTATAAAAATGTGTGCAAAAAATTTCAGACCATCGGACAACGTGGATTGAAAGATTATAATGTTTGAAGTTTGTAAGAAAGTATTTTTTATCCCTACCCAACAAAGACAACAAACTTCAAGCCCATTAGGAATAAAACTTTTGCTGCACAAAAAATTGAATCTCTCTACCATTGAATTCTATATTTGGTTAGACACAATAACACAAAATTTTAGAAGAAAATGCAAAGTCTAGCTTATTCTAAGTCACCTAGAAATACGAGGTTTACAAACCCAACAATTCACTTGCTAATTTTTGATAATTTCCTATGCACCAAGATTTCTACTTTTAGAAAATTCAAAATAAAAAAACATGAGTTCTATAACCTTCTACAAGTCATAATTTTTTCATTAGAAAATAAAGTAATCGCATGGATTTAGGCTTATTTCCCTTCTAGTGTCCAAGCTCTTTGTGTCTTCTTTAAAGTTTATGCAAGCTACCAATCAAAAATTGCTTACAACGCTTTTAACATGCATGCATCTTTGGTCATCAACACAAACTTGTTTTGTTAGTGTCAAATGTATCAAATATTTGAATAGAATATACATTGTCACAACTCCCCTCAAAAATGATATATGCAACTTTTAATTTCAATACAAATACATTTTTTTTGGCAATAAATTCACTAGCATAATACAAGTGCAATATCATTTTAGAGTTTACATGTCAGTATCTTCCTTGTACATGAGCATTGTGATGGTGTTCAAAACATCCCTTAAGTGTGCACATGTATTTCTCATCACAATTAGAACAACAAATGCATGGCCTTCAAGCACAATAAAAACAAACCCGCAAACTTGAAGATGACTGATAATAATATCCTTTACTTCCTTCCCGGACATTTCTTCCATTTGAATGATGTAGAAAATGCTCACACAACTTTGTTTAAAATTATATATGCATCACTGGGACTCTCAACCTTATTGCATGCATTCATTAATATACATGACATACATGTTTACAATAGACATGTCCATTACAAAAATAAACACATGATGCCATCACTTATAAGACTAATTTTGAGAACAATACAAAGCACACAATTGGTCTACCACATCAAATGTATAGTATGCTCAACTAATGAACTAAAAATGTTTTTTCTTATAGACCCATTTTTCTTTTATACGGACACCAACGGAAATGCAATTGGAAATTGAATTGGTCACAAATGTACATAGGTAGTAGAAGCATTGGTCAATTGTCTATCTACACTACAAAAAATCATGTATGGTAGAACCACCCATTGTCGACCACTTAAGCAATTCTGCATATGTTCCAGAGCGGTAGAAGGCAATATGAATTTACAATCTTGTAGGAAGATAGAAATGATGGACATTGCCAAGTTTTCATGATTTTTTTTCTTAAACTGAATTTACTATGAATTTTGGAAGCCAAAAGTTGGCCTCAATCCATACCCAAGATATATGGTAGAACCACCCATCACCAACCAGTACCTAGTTGCCAACCACTAGGGGGTATCAATTTCAGTACATGCTAGGATTCAATTCCATGATTAATTTTTGGGATGGTTATATCAATGCTCCAAAGTCGTGACGCCATATGTCCTTAACTTTGGTTGTTCAAGTGAGTAGCAATTACTCTAATAGTGATCAATTATGCATGACTCTACAGAGTGGAGATGGGTTGAGGCCAACTTTTGGCTTCAGAAATTCATAGAAAATTCAATTCAAGGAAAAAAATCACGAAATTTTGGCAATGCCCATCATTTCTATCTTCCTACAAGATTGTAAATTCACATTGCCTTCAAATGTTCCAGAACATATGCAGAATTGCTTAAGTGGTCAACAATGGGTGGTTCTACCATAAAGTCTTCCAATTTCGACCATTCCATAACTACTTTCTCACTCACTGTTTCCTGCTTTCTTGCCCACTAAATCTGAACATGTGTCATGACTTTATAGTGCCAACCTTGCAAAAGAGAAAAAATTACATTTCAAATTGTGGTTGGAATTTGTACCAGCCTCGGTTGGAAATAGCTGCACTCTAAAGGTTGGTTATTGATGGCCGGTTGGTAATGGGTGGTTCTACCATACTTAGACTCATGCATGCGCCACTCTAAAGGCCCTTAATCACTTCTAATAAATGTTTTTGTATTCTTCAAAACCAAAAGAATGCCCACTTGATTTATACGTACTATTTTTGTAGCATACCAAATGCCTAGGGTGAATGCAAGAAAGACCGTCCATTTTGCTTAGCGTTTTCCACAGTACTCATGTTTTTTTCGGGAGTACTGTATAATTAGAAAAACAATTTAAAAAAAATCTGAAAAATATGTTCAATGTATACACCTTTAAGAAGAAGTTACCCTAGGAAGGAAAAGCATAGAAAAATTCTCTAAGTAGGGGAACTGGAAAAGTGCAAAATCTCATGAAAATAGGTACTTTCACATTTTAATTTGTAAAAAATAGGAAAAACAATTTTTTAGGAAACTAAAAATTGGACATTTGGGAAGACTTTATAGGAAAGACATTTCACCAAAAAAATGATCTTGAAACAATTTTGAATGTTCAGAACTGCACGCGCAAGGGAGCCTTGTTTGCACGTATGTGGAGGGCATAAAATAAAATATTTTTAAATTTCCTGTGGTAGAAACATGACATACTACTATGGGAATAGACCATAGAAATTTCAGATCTAGATCATTAAGTTTGGATACTCCCCAGTACTAAAAAACCCTAAACTGCAAAGTGTGACAAATTAGCTAAATTGAAATTTAAATATAAAATGATTTTTAAATTTTTTTGAAAAATAAGGGATCTAAACAAGATCAGGTTAGCCATCTCCAAAAAAAATTTCAAGTTAATTGGATTCATTCTTCAAAAGTTATAGCCGATAACAAGTCCGACACGTCAAGTGTGACAAAAAATAGTACTAGTCTTTCTTGCACTCACCCCCTATCTCTAGTTAAGATTTGAAAAGTCCAAAGGAGATGAAATGGTTGTCTATTGTTATAACATGGCTGATTTTTTCATGTCCCTTCAACCCCTAAAGGACCATTGTCCCTTCGGGGGACAAAATGGATTTTGGGCAGGTTCCTATGACCTCAATTTTTAATGAAACTTTTTAAAACTTTTTCAAGATAGACAAACATTTTAGCTTCGTGGGAATATAATTTTTATTTCAATCGGTGACCAAGAGCAAAAGTTATGCCATCTAAAACATAATTTTCACTTCACCGGGCAGAAAAAAAAATCCACAAAAACATGAAATAAAATTTTTGAATTTTTTTTCCCTTATAGATCATATTTTTGTCTACATGTGATGCTTTGATTCATTGGATTTGGATTAGTGATGTGAAAGTTATGAACAATCTTGTTTCTTGGGCAATCTAGGCATCTGAAATAATAACTTATAGGATTCATTTCTAAATGCAATTTTTCAAATTTTTTAATTTTAGTTTTTTTAAAAGATTAAGTTTGATTTCTAGAAAAATCTTGCCATTGGAATTATTGTGTTTCAATCCCATCTTAGAGCTATTAATGATTTATTTTTCATTCAATCTTGGACCTATTTCTACTTGACAATTCTTTAAAGAATTAAAAACAAGCATTTTTATTTTGAAATTTTTTTCCTAGACTTTCAACTCAATTCTTCAATACAACAAAAATTAAAATCAAAGTCCATAGTACAATTTTTTTCCACAAAGGGCGGTCAAAGTCATCTGAAATTGCATGCTAGTGTTCAAAAATAAATAAAACTTCAACTTTGAATGCTAATATCTTCCAATCTATCGTGCAATCTATACGGTCAAACTCCATGAAATTTTTACCACATGATCTTAGACAAGTAAAGTACAATATCCTGCGATTAGATTCTAAATTTCTTTTTTTTTCTTTTCTTGGATGAATGCAACAGAAATGGCAGTTTTGGGTGGTTTTTGACAGAAAAATGACCTTGATCCTTTAGGGGGTAATACATTTAGAACCACACAGTGAGTTAATGCGGACTCTCTACTTGCAATTGAAGTCACTCCCTTAAACACTACAATTTTACCACAATATACTTCAAAAGTTGAATCAAACTTGGACTTGAATCAGTAAGGCACCAAACCTTTATACTCCACTTCTATGAGATTTTTGGCAAAAATTGTCTTGATAGACAATAGGAGACCTTGTACCTTATCATCATTTCATCTAGTTGTATACATCCTTAAGTGTCAAGTCCTTGTACATGAGTCTCTAATGCAATTTACCAACCATTGGATTTGATCTATTTTATCATATCTCAATAGATTCTTATCATGCACACAATTTGTAGATTGGTTATGTGAAAATATCTTGTCAATGCTTCAAAGCACGCTCAAGGTATGATTTTGGAGATACTAGGGCAATGGTAGATAGACCCTTTTCTATGCCAATAAATCTTTTGGTTTGGTTGACACTTCATGCATAGAAAGACTACTAAAAAAGTCCTCAAGCCTAGTACAAGACATCCTCTCATTCCTTCCCTTCCATAGTATTCTTTTGGCAATCAACTTCCTTTGCATACCAGTTGATCTCCAATAGTCCAATTCCAGTTAATACAAAACATTGATGGGTCAATAAAATTTCAAATATTTGCATTAAAATTGGCAGTTGGTTCCAAAAATAATTAGATTTGGAAGTCCCTATGAATTGTGTAGGGATGGGGGTGTACAATAAATATTTTTATTTTATATGCCATTCCAATAGAAAAGTTTATTCTATTTGGACACCCTATACCCTATATCCCCTAGAGCCTCCTTAGCTTCTTCTTCAACTTCACAATTTTTCCACTAATATTATTACGTCCACTTTGCCAAATGTATGCTCTATTGTAAACCTTCTTTTATTGTCAATATATATGGGTTGGAGACCAACGGGTATTCCATCAAAATTTTCATCATTGAGGTAGTCATGGCCAATATATTTTTCTCTAGCATCAAGTCCATTACTTACATTTGTCCATTTTCTTGATGTTTGTGCAAAAATGGTTCAATATTTGGGGCACATTCTTCATCCACAGATCCCAAGATAGAAGTTGGTCCCTTTTTGTGCTATAAGGGTGCTACTAGAGAGTCAACCTTCAGAGCATCCCCTCAATTCTAAGCCTACATTACTCCCAATGGCCAAACCACCATCCTTCCAACATCCCACCCTAGCCACTTGGTTTGCCACCAAAACAAACATTCCATAACCCCGTGTTCTTTCCACCCCTCTAGTCTACTTGTTTCTCTTTCATTGAAGGCAAATCTGCCAATTGTCACTTTTGCATGCATTCCACAGCGTTTCACTATTTCTCACCCCTCAGAATGCGGCCCTTTATGGCTCTGACTCCTTCCGTCTCGACAGACCGGTCGTCCCGGTTGTCTCGATTCTCACACCGCTTGACTGTTAGACTTTTTTACCACGCCTGATTTACCCAGCACTGAACACAGTGGTAAATCACAATGTTTTGAAACTTGTGTTTCGAAGAGGCATGGCATGGGGTCATGTATGTCATGTATGTCATGTATGTCATGCATGCATCAATGATTTTCGAAAACGCTTTTTGACCGTTTAGGGGAGGTGGGCAGTTTTTGTGGGTCAGTGTTTCGGCGGGATTGGTGTCCGTTGGAAACCGACCAACTGTGTTTTCCGTGGCTAGGGTTTCGAGAAGTTAGGGTTTGGGAGCGTCTCTTCCGCCAGTGCGAGCCGGGTTTTGCGGCAAACTGGAGGTTTTGCGACTAAGTCTCAATTTGATAGAGGCGCTATGGTTTTAGGTGGTGATTGCGTCATTGCAGTTTAGGGGTTACCTTAGGATTCGAGTTTGGCGCAGAGACAACCAAGGATTGGAAGGCGTTTTTCAGGGTTTTGGGGTGAATTTGCGGTTGGGCATTTCAGGCATTTGGGCGGAATTTGCGGCTGTGCTGGCGTCAGGGTTTACGGTGGAAAGTCGTGGCGCCAGGGCACATTTCATGAATCCAGCGCTTCTCATCTCATACTGCGCTTCGTTGTGTTAGTTAGGGTTAGGGTAATGGTGGTGTTCTTCACTACTGCAAATTAGCAATTCCAGAGGGTTTAGGGTGATGTTCCCGATTTAGTTATAGAATGCTTGGATGCGGGCTCCTAAGTGTGTGCATTTGAAGGTTCTTCGTGTATACAATGTGTACTTCATGGTCCTAGTCCACGTGAGCTGAAAGGAGGATCTCTGGTTATTAGCAATTTTGCACGCATTAGCAAATTTGAGGCAAATTGTTGTGTATGACTTAGAAGGCCTTGCCTTCTTCGCATTGAATATAGCTGATCTGTCTTTCTTCCATGGCGCGCACTGAATCAGCAGCGACAGTAGGTGATCATTTAACAGATGTTTCTATCGACTCAAAGTGGGCTGCCGATGTAGGTGTCAAACACGACGCCCGTGGGAAAGTGCAATCGCAGGTGCAGCTCGACCTTGTCACATCGAAGCTGCAGTTTCCGCCTCATAGGCCGATCTTCATGCACGACTTGTTGTGGTCCCTTTGCGAAACCCGACGTCTCCGCTAAGGTCAATGGAAGGGCAGTAAGAAGGAAGTGGTGGTCCAGCAATGTTTCATCCCCACCAGCAGGGTCCCAGATTTTATCATGGGAATGGAGAATACGAAAGGCAGCGTGACGTGCAAGTTTGTGAAAATATGCACAAAGCCAGCGAATGGCGATAAAAATTTCTTAGCAACTGAAACTACTGCTAATGAAGTTGTACGGTAGGCGATTCAGGTTACACTTACCTCCTGTCCATTTTGGATCCAGTCTTGCTTCTTGCGTATTTAGACAATGTTCCGTTTTGTCTCCCATTGACTCAATGTTTTGAAATGTTGTATGCATGTACGTTTCGTCTTGCAGCTACCATTGTCAATATGGTCCATAGGACCACTCAGCGAATGTGAAGACTGTAAGCTCAGTGTTGCTTAGGAAGCAAAGACCAAAGGCCGCTGTTGCTGGAGCTGCAAAGACAAAACGCAAAGGAAAAAACAAAGGTCCTCCCGCGGAAGGGGAAGTGCAGCCACCAAAACACAAGAAAATTAGGTCCAAAAAGAAGTCTAATGCAACAAACGGAGCGGAAGTTACTTCTGATAAACCCAAGCGAACGCGCGTTGCCAAGAAGCCTCCACCGCCTACGGCTGCCATTCAAACGGACGCTGAACGATTAGGCGACACCGTGCGTGTCCTCAGCATGGAAAGCGCTTGCAAGAGAACTGGGACCACTATCGATACACTGGTACCAGTGGTTCAGCGAAAAACTGGATTCCAACGTGGACGTTCACGGCGGCAAACTGGAGTTCCGGCCGTGGCTGAAGACAGCTTACTGTCAAACGGTCCTGGAGATGTTCCTTCAAGTGATAAGCCCGATACACTTGCAGGTCGAGATATAAACCTGAATTTACCAGCGAATGCCGCAAAGCCTTCTGAGGTACCTCTTACTGCAGCGGAATCAAAGGTACTTCGCTGGCAAGCTTCAAGTGCCATCAAGTTCCCAAGGAAACCAAAAATGGTTGTGTGCAAGCGCTCAAAGGCTTCCAAGAAGGCACCCATAACACTGTCAGCTGCCTTCCTAGAACTTGACTTGAATGCCCCCCCTCCGGACTGCGATAACCAAGACTTGCCTGCAGTTACGAACAATGATGTGGAAGAAAATTGTCCAATCGGAGAGTGTGTACCTGAAGTGGGAAGCAATAGGATTGACCAGAATGCACTCATGTAGAGTACTGAGGCTGACACAACTACCAGTGCGCGGAAAACACCGCTTGATCAGGAAAACACTGAAGAACCGTCCGGAAATCCAAGCGGGACCACTAACAGGCCACGGCGACCGGATGTAGCATTTAAGCCACGAGATTCTCTGAAACAGTGGGGAGGTGGCCTGAAGCGGGGATGCCAGGCATCCTTTAGTGTAAAGTCACTATATCTCCTCCCACATGTCACGGAAATAACAGTCTATGAATGTGAACATGTAAATGAAGCCCAAATGCAGTGCCATGGTTTGGGGCTTGCGGGAGATCGAAGTGCATTCACATGGCACTTGTCTTCGGAAATCAAGGAATTCGTCTTGAAACTACTACGGGATGGACATAGTGTACCGCAGGTCATGTCCAAGCACATTCAAATTGTGAAGGACTCCCTCAGCACTGGCAATGGCATTTCGAGGGACATGTTCCTACATGAACGTGATGTCAGGAATTTAGCAACGAAGGTGGCGCAGGAGACATACATGTTGCACCCTCATGATGTGAAAAGTGTGCAGCTGTGGGTAGAGCAGAACATGGGAAGTGTATTCTTTTACCAAGAAACTAGACTGGTCACCCAAGGCACTTTGACGCACTCAACTATGCCTTTTACTCTAGGGATTCAAACACCTTGGCAACGTGAAATAATGGTCCAGTTCGGCCACGAAAATGGTGTCTCGATTGATGCCACTTTTGGCACTAACGAGAATAAGGTTTAGCGTCTCAAAACACTGCTTCTGAGAAGGATAGGCATTCAATTTGGTCTGCCGGTAGTCCAGGTCATGCCTTATGCTTAGGTTTGGTTTTGGATTTAGGGACAGCTTCGCATGAATCTAGCATTCTGTCTAATTTTGCATTTGATATCTTACGATTACAGTTTCGTGTTCAGTGTTCCTGATGTGCGAAACACTATTTTGGCGTTTTTGCAGTTTCCTCTATACACGGTCATGGTGTTCGACGAGTGGCACAACGGAATACCGGTGGCATTTGTTATTACATCGCGGTCAGCGCAGGAGGATCTTACTCCCTGGATGCGGGTGTTGGATGTTACATTGAGGCGCGAAATGCTGAATTGGAAGCCAAATGCTTTCATTGTGGATTGCGCGCCAGGAGAGATAAATAGCCTAAGGTATATATCGCCTTGACACACTGTCCGACGATTCATTACCATTGGCCACCACCATGTTCTTGTAGACAGTTTTAGGGTTGAGTTTAGGGTCAGTTTAGGGTCTACCCGCGCTCAGTTATAGAAGCACTTACCAGATGTCACATGTAAAAGATAACACGCTGAATTGTCTCAGTACCCCTAAACCCTTAATCACTGACTTCCTTGTCACTTTTCTAGGATGGTGTGGCCAAACACAACCATCTTTTTGTGCCTATGGCACGTGCATCGAGCGTGGCAGAAGCAGGCGTGCATCAAAATTCAAGATAGTGACGCACGGGCGTCCATTCTGAGGGGCCTATGTTCAATCATGTATGACCGCAGTGGGCAAACTGGAGTTGCGGCTCCGGATTGGGCTGTTTGGAGATTGCAGCAGTTGCAGTCAATGCACCCCGCTGCGAACGAATTTTGGGATTACGGGAGGGAACAGTGGTTGCCGAAGGTGCATATGTGGGTGGTGGGCTACCGCAATATGCCATACGCCGGCCAGGACACTAATGCTGCGGTGAAGAGTTATCATGGATACATGAAATCGGTCCTGAAGGCAGAAAGAAGTCGAATGACCGGGCGTCGGGTGGACTGGTGCATCCACGTTCTCACAGGTGATGTGCTCACCCACTATTGGTACAACCGAGTTCGCAAGCAGTTTGGATTTGTTGACAACCGAAAGGAGCGCGACATAGTTGTTTCTGCTCTCATTTTAGCTCGGGAGATACCTGACATCGACGTAACACTCCCGGAAGTCAAGGGAGGATCGGCATTTGTCACGTCCTGTACACACCGGCATTTGCGATATGTTGTGCAAAACCCAGGAGAATTGTGGGCCTTCTGCAATTGTGTGCATGCACAACGAGGAAAGACCTGCAAGCACAAGGTGAAAGTCCTAAGACTCATGCATCCACAGGTAGCAGAGGGGATTGTTGCTAGGTTTTGTGGAGCATTAAAGGGTTTAGGAGTGGCAGGTACAAGTGAAATGGCCGCACACGCTGGATTTGCTACTGAAAATGCTGTGCCGCATGAAGTTTTAGGGATGACTCCGGATCGGCTTCGGGCCGAGACCCGGCCCGAAGCGTCACAAAACATTGTGCACCGCCATACCACTCTAACAATCTTAGCGCAAGAAATTCTAGATTTCAGTAGCCAAAGTAACATTCTGATGGAACATCTGTACACTGATCTGCACCGCTTACAAGGAAAGATGAAGGCCTTAAAAGCCGATATTGATTCCGGGATCCTCCACCCAGTCAGGTCCACTCCAATGTTTCAGCGTGTGGAAGATGGGCTGGGTATGGACTTGGGACGGTTGAGGGACATGCTTGAGGGCCGAAGAAGACCAGGAGTTTACAGAAGACTACGTTTGGGTGGAGAATCGCCGGCTTGATGGACAGGAAACAGGGGAGAATTATGCTTCGTCATGAGATTGCAACTCTAAAAAACGTACGACACTGAAGAAAATCAGGCACAGTGTTTCGGGAACATTCTCGGTTTTAGGATAGGGAGCTCTATTGTAGCTCTTCGGATTTGTACTACGATTAGGGTACTAGACCACGGCAGAAGCCACTTATTTGGTAAATTCTAAGACTTTGGATGAGTTCTGATTTGCCTGCTTCTTTTGAGTTGTTCCCTTTGCATGCTTATAAAATGAGGGGTGACTTTTCTCCACCGACAGCTGATGTTACGAGCATTTCAGTCAATTTTGTATGTATACTGGGTACCATGAATTTGGCTTAGGGTTACGTCTTACTCAGTAGAAATAAGAGTGCAATATTCATGCGTTAGTTTGTAGAACAGAAACAAAGTGCACATTTTGAGAATGCACGAAACACTGTAAGTAGGCTATCCAGTCAGGACTTCCAATACACTTCCACGTCTAAATTGACCTACATTTGGATTGGAGTCGGAACCAATATTCGCAAATACGCTATATTTATCACAAACACAGTTATGAAATAGAAAAGTCCTACGTACTATCCAGCTTCAGAACAGATGAGGTGTAGGAATGCATAATTCAGTCTTATTCTTTATCAAGAATGCCGCTTCAAAATGTAGTTGACAGTTTAGCTGCATACATACCCTTGGGTTTTGGTACAATTCTATTATTATTACACAAAACTTTTCATGAGCTCTAATTTTGCAAATGAACCACTGCGTCGTCCTGCAGTCCTGCCGACGAGGTCTAAATTAGATGATGCATGAAATACTGTGTCCATTTACGAAATCAAGTCTTCAAATGTAATTTGGCATATTATTCTACATACACGTGGTATGCAGTAGCTGTCTAGGAAAACAATTGGAAATCTGAAGACACCTACTAAACCAAAAAGAACTGTCTTATGGGCCATACATGTCTAAAACACTGTTTACCGAAGGGATCCGCGGCAGCACAAGGAACCACGGCGGCACAATGAACCGGATACCAACATCAGAAAATGCTCTCACTTCCGATTTGGAGGAGTGAAACCTAGCACTGAAGTGTCGTCGTCCACGTCCTTGGAGTAAGATACCCGGAATGTAGGCTCGTAGGGTTGTGTATCACGGGGGGCTCTCAGCTCATCTGCAACAGCTGCAATAACGTTCTTCTGCAGGTCACGCGCTTTTGCAGAGGATGCAATCTGGCATCTGAACAGCTCCTATGCATTGGACCCTGCCGTCACCGCATCGTCGCCATAGAAAACACGGAGGAAGCACTCAATGTTTCGGAGCACACAGAAGCCGCATTCGTGGTTCCCAGTTTGGAGATGACAAGGGACGTCTTCCTTCACGGTCGGCAAGTCAGCCGCGGCTCGTGCAGCATCTCCACACATGGCGAATGCGACGCACGTACTCCAAGTCCTGAGCCGACGAGTGCATTAGCGCACTATCGAGGTGCTTGACGCCGTCACTGCTCAAAATGAACAATGACCAATGCCCGTCCGCAACGTAGGGAACGAGAACTGTCATATCCGCCACGACACTGCGGTAGATGTGCGATGGGACAAGGTATTGACGGCCCCACTTCACAAGCGCCTCCTCCGTCCCTGCCTCGCATGCAGAGGCGAGCGGTGCTTGCATGAAAGACGACGCAACGTAAACATGACCGCGGGCTGACTCGGACAGACTCCACCACAATCGCCGGCTGAAAAGCTCCAGGACATTCTGTCCGAGAAATCTTTTGGTTTGGCCCAAATGACGAATCTGGCTGATCGGCACGGGCAAGGAGTCCCACTCACTTGTGTAGAAGCGGACCTCCATGTCGTCGTCATCTCCGGCACCTTTCCTGCAAGTCAATGATGATCCCAAAACACTGTCAGGGGCAGTGTTACGTGGTCATGTATGTACCTGAAGGTTCGGTCTGAAATCCAAAGCAAACGCATAGGATTTGGGCCATTTACCTAGGCAGCGCCTGGATGAGCTCTTCAATTTGTAAAATCGCGAATGTCCGCTTGATGCTGAGTCTACCCCATGCCTTGGACTGACGCTTGACAATCGGGAAAGGCTCGTATGTTACGCTCTTTCGATGACTCAGCGACCTCGGCCTGCCTTCACGGTCGGGGACAACCTCCGCCGCGCTCGCGAGCTCCACATCGCTGTCACCACTGTCCGCCTCCGGAAGTGCGTAAGGGTCGTCTTCCGTATTGATTAGGGCCTCGAATACCTCTTCTAGGCTACGAGGGGTGCTGGCCACGAGGTCAACTACATGCGGCCCTGAACCGCAAGACGAGCCAATAACAGACACTCGATTCAACGGAGTGTCCTCTACAATGGCCAAATTGGTAGTGTCCAGATCCTGTGTCTGGATATCATCGATGCGGAGTGGCGGAGAGATCTGTGAGAGCGGCAGCGGGCCCTCGTTCAATAGTGCGTCGTGAAACACTTCAGTTTGGCCTGAAGAATGACCGAAAGTAACCTCCGCTACATGCGGTGTAGGGCTCGACGATTTAGGGCAAGATGACTTCACCGCGTCTGCAACAATAAGCGCTGCTTCAGTCAGTTTAGGGATAGGCGTATCCGGACCAGTCTGGGCCCCTGCGTCATAGAATACCGTTCCTGGAACACTAGGTGGACCGGCAGTGTTCCGGACAGTTACCACATCCGTCGCCAACTGTTTAGGGCCGCCTACAGACACCACTTCTTGCGCTGACGCCGCGCCTTCATCTTGGAGCCAACCGTGCGAATCCACCTGAAGGTAAGCCGTCTCGTTTGGAACAATGTTCCCAACTTGGATCCGCCAAGACGCCTTGTCGTCGTCCTCAATGGCCACGTCCAACGACTGCACCAATTCCTTTATTTGTCGACGGGTCTCCGCCACTCGTGAGGCCCACTGAGGGGCATCGTCGTCCGACACCCAGCCAAGGTCGAAGTCTTCACGGGCTCTCAGGCACTTTTCCCAAATGAGAGATTGCTCGGTCCAATGCTCGGGATCGGTACTTCTCCAAGAAGAGAGAAATGCGGAGGGGTGATGGAGCGCCAAATCCTGTAATGCCCGCACTCTGACATTCTCCGCCCAATGCATGACCAGGTCTAACACACTGTCCCCCTTGCCTTCGGCGACCATTTGCGCATCCCTGATCAATTGAGCGTGGACGACCCTTGTCTCGCCTTCCTTCATGCCCGCAAAGCGAAACGGTGCTTCGACAGAGAACAAGGTCACCGCTTGAAGGATGGCTGCCTCGTTTCTGCAAATACCCCGCACCACCGAACGTGTGACGCCAAACAAAGGGCATGTCAGTAGCCTCCAACGCCCGAAGGCAGAGTTCATGGCGAGCCGGAGTACCTTGACGAAATGCAGGGCCCTTGTACGGGGAACTCTCTCAGACAGCAGTATGCGGCGGACCACGTCTGCCTCGTCCTCTGAAACACACAATAAATTACTTAGTCGAATGTACAGCTCCAAAACACAAGCAGTGAGATCCCCATCCATAAATCAGAAGATGTCGGAAGTAAAGCACTGAGAGGGAGAGAGTACCGTACCGTCGTGGCGCCAGGGCAACGGCGGAAGCCGCTGGAAGACCGTTGGCGCAGAGACAACCCACCAGATTGGGCACCAATCCCAGCGGTAGCTCTCACGTCTGAAGGCAGTGTCTCGCCGGAACGCGTCCACAATCTCGTGCACAACACGCTCTTGACGCAAGCGTAGCTCCGTTGTAGACTGCTGACACCTGGCCTCATATGTAGCAGAGTCGCGAAGGAACTGCAGGTAATTCGCAAGCAAGTCCACATCAGGAGGGACTTGGTCATACTTCACCGACGCGCATATGGATCTTACAGTCCGACCCACGGCATCAGCGATTCCGGGGTAATCCTCCTCCTGCAAAGCACAACGTGATCGGACTAGGTGTGAAGGAGTCGCACTTCAAGGAAGACATAAACAAACGAAACACTGAGGCGGCAAAGAGCGCGAGTCACTGCCAATGAGGTTACAGCATTGCAAGAAAGAGCTCTCAACAAGCAGGAAAGCTACGGTAGACAGTGTCAAAGAGAACCCACACCGTACTCAACGACAACAATGATGAGGAAAATGAACTTTGTGTGGTAGACAAGGGCCACGTGGAATTTGGTTTCAGAAGATCTAACCTTGGCCTCACACAACCACCACATGGAGCAGGCCCTCGTACTGGCTTGGAATTTTCGGTTTTGCCACGACCTGTCGAAGTCCCGCTTGAATTCCGAAGCTGTCTGGCCGTGGTAGTCCCAGTCAAGTAGCGTTGGTAAAATGAGGACAAGGTAAAAAAGATCGGGAGGGGGCCCGTGCACCGCTTTGGGTATCCTCGGCCAAGATTCGGCCAGTACATCTGCCTTCGCTTGTGCACGTTGCTTCACTTCTTGCTCATCCGCCTGTCGACGGTCACCTCGCGACGCCCTCGAGGTTGACAGCTCCGGATGATACACACCTAACGGAGCGGGGCCCTCTCCGCAAATCCAGTAACGCTACAATTCCGCGCTACCCTCTTTGTTGCAACTCCAACACGTTTTGGATGGTGGCTCAAAATTACCTGGACTGGCACTATAACCCTGAACAGCGTTGCCAGGATCCGGACTGTTTGCATCTTCAAGATCATTGCTTTCCCCCAAAAGCAGGTTTAAAAAAGCTGCAACTTTACCCTCCGAATCCAGTGTTTCGTGATCTTCCCGGACGTCGGGAACAAGGTTGGCCGGCCGTTGTCCTCCACCCAACGTCTGTCGCGCCGCAGATGGGTCATGCAAATCTGATCCGTCTCTGGTCTCATTAGGATCTACTGAGACGTCCATCTGTCCGCCCTCATCTGGTCCACTATTTGGAGATAGTATGACTCTGCTAGTGTTTCGCCGTGGAGTTGGAGAATCACCCGCGCTTGTGTCCTTCGCAAGGGCTGGTGCAGCGTCCACCACAGTCTTGTATCCTAACGCCTGCAAGCTTGCGTGCGCTTTCTCCTTCTTTGCTTTCTTCACGGCTCGCAGGTCCACTAGACGGGTCAAAACCTTAGCGCGCTCCGCAATCGGCGAAAGCGGCGAACGCACGTGTCTCGGGCTCGCCCGCTGTGCCGCCTTCGTTATTAGCTTCCTCCAATTTCCCCACACGGGATCTACCTGCATTGCCGGCGAAACACTAGCCGTCCTTCGCTGCTCAGTAGCGGCCTCCTTGGTTGTTTCAGGACCCGCGTCCTGACTAGGAGTGGCTCCACCTAGTTTATTGCCTTCAGTTCCTCCAAAGGTCCCGAAACGCTGCAGGACCCCTGCCGCCTCCTCTAAAGGCGACTCTCCTGTACTCTTCCAAACCTGCACCGTTGTATACTTCTGCGTTTCCGCAGCCTCCACTTCAATAGCCTCCAAAATGGGCTCGATACTCTCTAGAACAGCAGGCGTATCCATTTGAGTCCTCGAATCTGCTGGAGTCCATTCGTCACTGAATCGTACCTTTGTTTTCCTCGACCTGGTCTCCAGTGCGTCGGCATGGTGCTGCTTCTGCTCGGGCTCCTCGTCACTGGACAATTCGTTGCTTAACCGCACCTTCGTCATCTTCGACTTAGTGGCCAGTGTCTCAGCCTCCTGTCGCTTCTCCTTCGACTTGGTGGGTAGCAGAGTTTTGGCTTTCCGTCGCTTCTCCGCTTGCTCCGAATCACTGGACTGCTCCCGGATGTCCCTCTGCGCTGGCGTCTTCTTCATGCCTTTTGACGGAGTCGCTCTTGGGTCCCGCGCCGGAGTCGCCAGACGTGTCCATGTTGCGATAACCGCCTTCAGTGTTGGCTATTGCGTCCCGGAAGGTACTAAACTCTCAAAACCGCCTGAGTGTTTAGCGGGCTCTGTCTCCGATGCACCTCCCTCGTGTCCTGCACCCTGAGACACTGGCTTCGGGCCCTCTCCTCCATCCAGGTTGCCCGCAGCTTCTTCAAGTGGCATCGCGGAGGCGGTCGCTGCATTCTGGGTCCGTGATTTCCCTATCAACTTCGCTTGAGCCTCCTCCCCCTTCCCTGCGCGGATCATCTGCGAACTCTTGCCCTGGCCGACGCCTTGGTCCGGATACGGAAGCAGCCTGAGAGGATTTCCCATTTCATCCTTCACCGCCGGACACTCAGCGTCCCACCGGTGCTTGTTCAAACGCATCTTGTTGGCAAAGTTTTGCCTCCCGCAGTGTATGCACTGTTTGTATTTCCGCTTTGGGTCAATAGTCTTTGCGATGTCCATGTTCGCCAGCAGAGCATACTCGGTGAGGAGCCTCGTGAACTCAACCTCCGTGCCATAGTTCACGTCCAAGTGTTGGACGTCGATTTTGATGCTCCGCCGAAACTCTGGGCGTGCCGTACCTGCCGGTGCTGCTTCCACCGTTGTTGCAGTCCCTTTACCTCTTGAACGAGACGACCTCTGCAGTATAGCAAAACAAGTTCGAGTTAGTGTACCGTAAACCACAAACTCAATACCTGACCACCTGAAATCGCTCAAATGGATGCAGCATGTATGTTAAAAAATGTTACCCGAGAATCATGGGACTTGTCATCACCACCATCGCCAGAAGCTTCTGCGAATGCAACTCGCGGTTTAGGGTCCGTGTGCTTGGTCTTCGCCATCACAAAGCAGTACTTCATTTTCAGGTGTAAGTCAAATTCGCCAAACCAGTTCTTCCAGCCGATATGCTCGCCCCAACGAAACACTAGCTGGTAATACCAGTAATGTTCCGGGTATTTGATAACTGCCCTGCAACAACAACGACAAGCTTGAGTAAGTACGGCCGCATTAGACAGAGATCCGTCTGTAAGACAACAATGGCAGACTCTGCACTTTTGCAAACAAAAATTTCGAAAACATCCTAAACCGCTCCTGAAATCGCTACGAAATGCGGACAAGTGAAACTCCCAACAATCCGCAAGGGCATTCACGGATTCCGCACACCCACAGATATAGAAAATTCGTTCATGGCGAGCCTTTCCTCTTGGCTTGATTATGAAATAACAGTTTCCATCTTATTCCACAGACAGAATTGATCCCATCAAAATCTAGAAACTAAAACCGGCTCTGAAGACAGTGGCAACCCTTGCCTAAATCTAAACCTCCGACATGGCGTCCTGCAAAACCGCTAAAAACCGCATCGCAAAATGATTGCGTTAGTCCAATTCACAATGCTTTCAGGCGGCTCTCCCAATTCAAACCCTCACAAAATGTAAAACCTTGTCCACGAACAAACAACTATGTGAAGCAGAGGGTTTTTAAAGTCCGGCATCTACTTCCAAGCACCCTAAACCCTCCCAAACCCTAATGTAAAACCGCTCAAGCGTGGCTGCAAGATCAAGTCGCCTCACCCTGCATTCTCTGTCATTTTCCACGGTTTGGGTCGACTCTGGACTACTCAATGCGATCTCCTTCACTTTGCGCTCCAACTATCACAGTTGGGAGCAATTTCAAGGACGGGTACGCATTTCGCCCTACTCAATTTCCTAATTCGCGCCTATTCGTACATTAAACTAGCAGTGGCGGCAGACGCAAGTACCAGCCCGTCTACAGAGCCCTAAATCCCTATCATCTGACTACCACATTCAGAAATTTCTGCAAGCCACAACCTAATAGACTAAACCCAATGGAACGCATCACAACAAAGAAACTCACCAGTGAACGCAAACCAGGTAGCCTAGAATCGCACGCGCAGCAGCTAGTCCGCAACGAGTTGACGTGCTAGCCTCCGAACTCAAATTTCGCCCTAACCCGTTGATCGGAATGATTGCGAGGCCTCGCACTGATTACACCACCCAGAAGAAGACGTCGCCGGATCCAATGCTCTCGGTTGCTCCGAAATGGACCACCACACAATCAGCCGCACCTTACAGCGAAATTGTAAATTCTCCTACCCCGGACTAGTTTCTTGCGTCCCTCGACACCTCAAAATCGTTCTTCAGAGCCTACTTCCAAGCCTACCCTCCCTGCAATCGCAGAAGTACACCTTGGCACTCCTGAAACACTGCGACTGACATTGTACACAACAAGTGTTGTCACTCGTGCGAGGGTGCGTGTTCTCACACCTCCGAGCCGAGGTTCGGTTATTTACCTGAAAACGCCCCGTAAAGGCGGCTGCTCGCGAAACACAAACTCTAAAACATCTGCTTTGGTCGCGGGAGTAATCGCCGTCGTGGAAGACGACACGTGTCAAATCGCGGGTTGGTGTTTTGCCGAAGTGGGCGGCACTGTTTTGTCCGTAAATTCCCTGAACGTAACTCGTTCGGCCCACTTAGCAGTGTTCCGTTTCGCACATCTTCCTCACTTGCACACTCAGAGTTGGTGAGATTGAAATTCTAAAACAAATGCAGTAATTGAATTTAAAAACCGCTTTTGAATCAAAAAAATTTAAGCTGTTTATTTCTTTATTTTGTGCTTTGGTTCTTTTGGGGGTAATCATTAAACTATTAATATTTTTGGTTTTAGGTTCTTAAGAATTTTTAAATTTTTAAATTTATTGTTATCTTTTATTTTATTTTATTTGTAGCCGGGTATTCCATATTGTATTTCATATTTTTTTGAATTTTTGTGTTACATTTTTTTTTAATCAATCTTCATCTTTGTTTTCCCTTTGTTTTTTATAAACATTTCCCATTTTGGGTTAACTTTTTACCCATTTTTTGTAATGTTTTATCGCATCTTCTTTCAACTTTTATTTTCACCCTTTTCCATTTTTCATTCTATTTTTATCAATTCGTTGGGAAATTGTTGGAGGTGGGTGGGAGTTAGCATCATTTTTTGCTCTTTTTATGTTGTTTATTTTTTCTTTGCTTCATTTAAAAGTTTGTCTTTTTTTATTTCTCTCGTTATTACTGTATTTTCCTTTTAGTGGGGATTGTTTTATTAATTATTTTATTTTGTCATGGCAAATTTTCTTATTAATCGTTTTAGTACTTCTTTAATTTCTTTGTTTCAAGGATTATTCATTTAGGGTTTAGTCTCTTATTGAAATCATTTGATTACTCTTTTAATATAGGTTATATTATATAATAAGCATTTGCTTTATATGGGATTTTTTTTAGGATCTGATTTTTTTTGGGTTTATTTGATTCAGTAATAATTATTGTGATCTTATAATTATTACTTTATGCGATTATTTATTTGTAGACCCCCTCCAATCGAAGCGCATACGTACCTGGTTACATTTATGTATCCATTTGCTAATGCACTTATGTATTTGTTTATTCTGGTATTCATCTATTCAGATACTTCATGGTTAGTTAATTTATGAAGTTGGTTGTGTATGAATTTATATTTTCAATTTGATATACACAAGTATATCAGTCATTTGTTTTAAAGAATATCACTATATGTACTTGTTGGGTTATATATTTTTTTTCCTCAAAACCCTAAAACCTCCTATATGTATTCGTTAGCATGTGCAAATTAGTAGTTGTTTATTTCTTACTTCCATTGTTAGAATACCAATCTAAGTCAATATTCTTCCGAGCATACATCTTTATACTTAGTATCATTTATTTAGTATGTAAGATTTACCTAAACTCTGTGATTGTTTTTGTATACTCTTTAATGGATTCTTCATTTAACCCTAAACCCTTGGCAGAGAAATTTATTTATTTTATTATTGATCACCGTACCTGGTGGTTACTTTCATCCTTTGTGGGATTACTTATCTCATGTATCGTCCGTTGGGTCCTACTAGTGATTCCATTGTTTATGCAATTTTTTTTTTTTGCAAGGATTCTTCATTTATGAATTCGTATAGAATTCTATTTATTACTTTGTTGGGCTAGTGGCTTATACTTTTGTCCTTTTAGTTGTTTATAGATAATTTTATTCGTCTATGTATTTATTTATTATGGACTTTTGTATATCTTGTAATTTTCTTTATTTTATTATTTTTTATATCTATTTCTATATCTATATGTATTTATGTTTGCCTTTATCTTTTATTAACTCTTGTGGTGGTTTATTTACTACTTAGTGAAACTACGGATTTAGACTTTAGTCCTCTAGGTTTGTCATGTCTTATTATGTTTACACAGGTATTTCAGATTTTTTCATTTTTTCATTCTCCTTTTTTCTTTGTCGATTTCAGATTTTTCTTATTAAGTCTTGTGTTGGGTTTCTTATTACTTAGTGGAATTACTTATTTATATTTTTATTCTTTTGGGTTGTTCATTGATTCTCTTCTTTATGTAGGTATGAATTTGTTTCTTTCTTTCTTTTTGAATTCCTTCTTTTTGTTGGTACTTTTTCAATGTTTCATTCTTAATTAATTAACTGACCCGCAATTTATTTTTTAATTTGCACAAGAACACCATATTCATTGAAATGGGAGATTGAGGACCTCTCAAAATAAATCATGTTCATCTCGCCATAAATCAACAATTTCCATTAAAATGAGAGTTCTGAGGTGAATTGATATAGAATATTTCAATTTTTGACCTAATTTTGAAAGGGTTTATTGCAAATTAGGTCGATTCGCCCTAAATTGCAATAAACCCTTTCAAAATTAGGTCAAATCTGAAAGTGTTTTTGTCAATTTAGCTCAACTTGACCCTAAATTACAATCACTTCATGTCAAAATTAGATCAAATAAGAAAGTGTTCATGTTAATTTTGGTCGATTCGAACTAAATTGACACAAAACCTTTCAAAATTAGGTCAAATTTGAAAGGGTTAATTCCAATTTACGTTGAGTCAACCTAAATTGACATAAAATCTTTGATCAAATCTTAAAGGTTTTATGTCTATTTACCTTGAACCGCCCTAAATTGGAATAAACCCTTTCCTCAGGTTCTTTAATTTAACTCTCATTTCAATGGAAAACTTTCATTTTAATGAATATGGTGTTCAATTATTTAATGATTTACTGTCCCTATGGCCATTGTTCATTGATTATTCTTTTGTAGAGTTAGTAATTAGATTTACTCTTTAATCTTTTTTCCTTTCTTTATTTCCTATTGTAGTTGTTTATTTATTAAATATTATCATTTTTTTTGGGGGGGGGAGTCATAAATGTTCCTTTTTCTTTTCATTTTTCTAGGTATCGCTTGTTACAATACTTCTTTCTATAAGCTTTGTTTAATTCTTAAAGTATTTCTACTTTTATAGGACTTTTTTTTTATATAACTGTTTTTATTTTTGTGGTGATGTGCTTATTACTTCAGGTGGTCTCTTTCTTTATTTTTTTTTGGGTCTTCAGTAATTACTCTCTTTGAGTAGGACTTTATGATTTCGTTCATTTTTTTTTTTAATGTAGTGTCTCACTTTCTTTCTTTAATTATTATTTTTTTATTTATACCCTTTCTTTCTTACTTTCTTAATTTTTTCTTAATTTTTATTAAATCTAAAGGTTTATTGTTGATTAGTTTGTAGAATTACTTTTTCATTTTTTTGAATCTTTGATGCCTGTAGCTTTGATTTTCTTTTCATAAGGCGATGAATTTCATGTATATTTTTACTTTATAAATTTCTCGTGAACCTTTGTATTTTATTTTTATTAGCTTGCTACAGTACTTATTTGATTTTTCTTCTTTCGGGTGTTTCACTAATTACCTTTCAAATGTAGGTATTAAATGTATTAATAGAATTGCTTGTATAACCAAAAATTAATATTACATGCTTATTCTTGTGAATTGGATGCCTTCATTTTTTTCTAATTTTTTAATTTTTAATTTTTAATTTTTAATTTATTTTTAATTTTTAATTTTTAATTTATTTTTAATTTTTAATTTATTAATTAATTTATTTATTTATTTAATTTTAGAAATTAACTTTCCTTATTCTTTTTTTCTTTTTTGTCTTTATTTTTTTATTTTATTTTACGATATTTCTTGAAATTTCTTAATTAATTCTTCAAGTGCTTTCTTTTTTTCTTACATTATGGGGTTACTTTTTTTTTTTTTTAGTGTTTCATTGGAACCCTTTTCGATGCAGGTATGGATGTATATACAATATATGTTTTATAAATTTCCTTTTAAAATTCAATATTTTCTTAAATTTGTGATGGCTTCATTTCTTTTTTTTTTCATTTTTTTTTTTTTTTTTAATAAATTAATTTTATTTTCATTCTTTTCCTTTTCTATTAATAGATTTATTTTTCTTTACTTTATACTATGTTATTTTTAAAATTTTCTAATTGTTGTAGTGGTAAATTTATTACTTTGTAATTTTTTATTTTTATCTTTTTTTTGGGGGGGGGTGTGTCATTGATTAGTTTGTTCATATACATACCGTTCCCTTTTTTTGTGTGGTGGTTATGTTTTACGTTCTTCATTCACAGAATTAGTTCTTTTTTTGTTAGGTGGCAGGGGGGGCATTCAATATTTTTTGTTTAAAAGATATTTAATTTTGTTTTTTTTTCAGGTGTGGGGCTTTATCTAAAACCTTGTTCATTTAAATGTATATTTCATTATTTTTTGGGTGTTTTATTGATTACTTTCTTAATGTACGTATGCATTTGTTTATTTATTTCTGTCCCATTTTGTTTATTTCTTTATTAATGTGTTTAGCTGGTTTTCCTTTTTTGGGTTGATTTTGTTCATTATTTTATTAATGAATATGCTCACTTTTTGATGTATTTATATATGCAACATTCATTTTTGGTATGTGGTTGTTTATTGTATGACCAAATAATGTTCTCCTTTTTCATGTTTGATACTCACTCATGATTTGCAACTCATTGGTTCATTAATTAATTTAGAGTTCCATTCCCTTATTCCCTTATTCCCTTATTGAATTACTCTATTATCCAATAATTCTTTTAAAAAATTAGATTTTAATTCACAGTAATTGAATTTAAAATATTCCTATTCATACTTTTAATATTATTTGTAATGTCAATTTATAGTAGAGTTGCTGAAATTTAAGAAGTGCCCAAAGCGAGGGCCATAAACAAACCCTAAATCGCCCGAAAGAACACTGAGCCACAACGAAACAGTGGAACGAAGCGAAACACTAAAACCGCATGGCCATGCATGGCCATGGCCTGCGAAACAATTTCCCAAAAAATTACCAAGGTCCCTGACATGGTAAAAAGTGAGAGCCCGTGTTTGCAGGTTTTCAGCCCAACTACTGGGACCCGCAGGGGCCAGCAGTGCTGCAGCAGTGCTCAGACGAAAGCAAGCTTTAAATAGCCGCTTTCTGAGGGGTGAGAGATAGTGTGGTCCCATTCCACATGCCACTCCTAATCCGACTAGCTTCCAAAGCGAGTATATTTGTCCCTTCTTCTACTGAATTGGCCTTAAGCCATAGGGTTGTCATGTCAGATACATTTTTGGATTTTAATAACGTGTTGGGCGTCCGACATCATGTATCTTAGACATTCATCAAATAAGCCTCTCTATAAGCGTCTAACAAAAATTAGGGTTTCAAATTACTTTATCCCACAAAATGGATTTGACCTCCGTAGCGACCTTTTCTGACTGTCAAAACCACATCATCTTGGACGACTAGGGACTGGGGCGCATGTAGTTTTGGCTTGGGTGTCCACAATTCCAAATTTCAAGGCAACCACAAATTATAGGGATAGGGAGATTGAGGGTGATGAGGCAACTGTAGGTCCAAGGGAGACTCATGGTTGAAGGAAAGGAAACCCTTGGTCTACAAGCGACTTCTTTGTTGCAATTGTCCCCCAAAACACTCAAAACTACCATTTCTAGTGTAAAGAGTAAAAAAATTTAAGTATGATATTTTTGCATATGTAATTGTAGGATCTTGAAATAGAATAGTATGAAAATGTGTGGAAAAAATTTCAAACAATTTGACCACATAGATTGTAAGATAAATGTGTTTAAAGTGAAGAAATCATGCTTTTTGGTACAGTGGAGACTTTGAATCTTTATAACTTAAAAAATTTTGCATTATAGATTTTGAACTAAAAAATTTTCATCATTCAAAATTGGTTTGAAAACAAAATTTAAATTTAAAATTTAAAAATAATGTGCTTTTAATTCTCTAAAAAATTGTTAAGTAGAAGAAGGTATATCATAGAGGGAAAAACTACGTCATTGATAGCTCTAAAATAGAATACACTAATCCCAATGGTGAGATTGATCTAACAATCAAAGTCAATATTCTGGACCTATTTGTTTTAAAAAAGTTTAAAAATTGAGCCCGAAACGAATTCTATACCTAATTCTTTTAATACAATACTATGATTGCCCGTAAAACAAGATGTTCCATAACCATCACATCATCAATCCAAATTAAATGAATAAAAGTTTTCCAAGTAGACAAAAATCCAATATATAAGCATAAATTTTTTTTAAATTATTTTAATTTTTGTGAATTTATTTTTGTCCGCCCAATTTAGATATAGGCTTATTGTGGTATAACTCTTGCTCTTTGGTACCAATTAAAATAAAAATTATATTCCCTTAAAACTAGTAAATTTTTCTATTTCATGAAAAAGTTTCAAAAACTTCATAAAAAATTGACATTATATGAAATTGCTCAAAATCCATTTGGCATGCTATAGAGACAAATGAGATTTTAGAGCTTAACATCCTAACAATGTATTCACTTCAAGAGAAAGCATTAGAAAAAATTTCAGCCCTCAAAGAGGCCGTGAGTTTCTGATTTTCGGCACCCCCGGGATGCAATTACGGGGAAAAAAATTAAATTAAATTAATTTTTCCCAATCTGACGTGGCACTAATGTGGCACCAGCAGAGCTGAAGTGGTACCAGTAGTGCCACATCATTTTTCAAATTAAAAAAAAAGAATTATTATTAAAAAAAAAATTCCCTAATTGCATTGCGGGGGTGCGAAACTTGTGACTTCTTTGAGGGCTGAAATTTCTTGTAATGGAGTGTTTTTAATAAAGACGTAGTAGTCTAGTCCTCTAATTTATGATCTTTTAGGAAATTATTAAGAAAATTTGAATGAAACACCTAAATTTCTAATAAATTTATACTAAAAATCTCTTGAAAAAGGTCAAAAATTATAGAATTATACTACTAGAACTAAATTCAAAACATCTTTTTTCACTCATAGTCATAGTGATTATTTATGGGGTGGATTTCAAAATACAAAATAATGGATGGAGATATTTGTAATATCTTTTCCATTTAATTATTCTCTACTCTCCAAGCTTCCTTGTACTCATGATTTGTTTAACACCTTCATCTACAACTTAAAAATTAGAGGGAAGAGATTTATAATAAAAAAATTCCTTTTGATTTATGCAAATCTCAAAGAGTCATACTACCAATGTTTTATTTATCAAGTGCATTTCAAAATACAAAATAATAGATGGAAATATATGTTAGAACTTCCCCATTTAACTTTTTTTCTATTTTTCAAGCATCCTTGTACTCATGTATTATTTACCACAACTTAAAAGTTAAAGGGAAGAGATTTAAATAAAAACTTTCCCTTTTGAATTTTTATGCAAATCTCAAAGAGTCATCCTACCGGTGTACTATATATCAAGTGTATTTCAAAATATCAAATAATAGATGGAAATATATGTAAGAACTTCCCCATGTGATTAATTTAATTTTAAAGAACTACAATCACATAAGGATAAATAACCATATAGACTTAATACAGTCGCCTCTTTGCAGAATTTAAACATTCAATGGAAGATGAGATCCTATCATTTCATTTATTTACTAGGAGTAAGTTCATAGATTAAAATAGTTATGGTGTGATTCAAACCATACTGTAGAAAATCCAAAACAACTAGATTTTTAGAAGAACTTTTATTTTTAACAAATGAAATTAGGTGTCTAGGCCCTGAATTCTAATCTCATCTAGGTAAATCCATTCTTCTAGTGATTACTTGTCTTGGACAACCTCTCATGGGTGACCATGGGTCTCAAGCAACCGCTTATAGGTCACCATGGATCTTGAGCGACCTCTTCTAGGCAACCACAAGTGCTAGGCAATCGTGAGTGGAGGTGGAAGTCATTGCCTTCTTTTTGTCTAAAAATTGGCTATTTTTTGGCTCTATAAGTGACTTTAGGTCTAAAGCGACCTCTTGTCTAGGACAATGTCTTATGAGCAAATTCTTATGCTAGGCAACCACGGGTGAAGGTGGAAGCCATTGTTTTCTTTTAGTGCTAAAATTGTCAATCTTTTTGGTTCTATAGGCGACTTCAAGTCTTGGATGACTTCATGTCTCGGGTGACCTCTTATGGGCAACCTCTTGTGTTGAGCGACCTCGGGTGGAGGTGGAAGCCACTGCCTTCTCTTGGTGCAAAAATTATCAATTTTTTGGTTCTATGGCAATTATGGGTCTTAGGCAACCTCTTGTGGGTGACCTCATGTCTTAGGTGACCTCATGTCTCGGGCAACTTCTTGTATTAGGCGACTATGGAGGGAAGTAGAAGCCATTGCCTTCTTGTTGTCCAAAAATTGCAATTTTTGTTTTGTTTTATGGGCAACTTTTTGTAAATGACAATCTCGGGTGGAGATGGAAACTATCACCTTCTCTTTCTTCACAAAAATGGCTATGCTTTGTATGCACTTGTATATTTTATAAGTTTAAAAAAAAATAGAGGTTTAAGCTAGAACATCTTTTTTGTAATTTTTTGCAATTAGGAGGAGATTCCAAATGTCTTTATACTTTTTTCTTTTGGCTTGTAAAATTATTTATTAATATTTTTTTCCTAAGGTCCTCATATCAATCATATGTCATTAAAATACCAAAATAAATTATTTTCTAAATTTTTGAAAATCATTTGCTATTTATTTCTCCTCCATTTTTTCATTGGATTCAAGGAGCTTAAATGCCTTGATTTGTAGGAATTCCTTTGAATTTTTATTTTAGAAATTCTTCTTGGTTCCTAGAATCCTTATAAAGTGGGTCTACTAAAATTGCCCTTGCTCACTAAATCTTCCCTCTATGTAGTGCAAAAAATTGTTATTATGATTTGCAAGCTTTTTTTTGTAATTATGCAATGAGTTTTGTTTTTGTTAGTCCAACTAATTTTTTTAATGGCATTTAAGAATGAGTGACACCCCCCACCCACCCCCCAAAAAGGACGTATTAAAAAACTATGTGGTTTCACTTTTAGGTGCCTTGATATCTCTTTGAGTCTCCCAAGATTCATTACAGATATCCTATTAAGGAAAAAAATTGGAGAACATGAAGGATTATTGGTGGATGGCTCTAGTTTTTTTACTATGTATATAGGCCGCAACATTCAAAAAAGAGCATAGAGAACATACAAGCAAAGCATAAATGTACAATGGAACCTATATTGTATTCTATTAGGAAAATTGACTTCTTGATGAAAATGAATGATATGGAGAAATATGACAATGAGATATTAGAAAATACATTGACAATGAGGTATTTTGTGAAGAAGCTAAATGAACTCACTAAGCCTAATTTGAAGAAACAACTAACAATCATGTGGATAGGTAGCAAACTTGTTTACTAATAAACCATGTCTGGTTAATGAAGCCTCCCGAAGTAGTTTTTTGCACCAATGTTTTGTAATAGAACAAGATGTTACTATGTTAGCATGCCTCCAAAATTTGAAGAGTAATGTAAATATAATAATCCCTAAAGTTTTTTACTATGTTTTCACCCAAAATGCTCCAAAACTGCCATTTTAGTACAAGTATCAAATTTTAGGAAAAAAACATTTTTGGACAGATGTAACCATAGGATCTTGTAGTATGATACTTTGAAAAGATGTAGAAAAAAATTCAAAATTTTTCATTGTGTAGATTGCAAGATATTAGCGTTTGAGTTGGCCAAAATCCTTTTGGGGACCCTATGAAAAACTGGGCAGCTACACTTCACAAGATCACATTTGTATGAAAAATTGTCCAAAATGATGGTTCTTCTTTGGATTCATTTTTCAAAACAAGTTGGCTACATGCTTAAAAAAAATTCAGATCATTTGGAATTGTACAACATATAGGAAAAAATAGTAAGTAGAAAGAAGTAGAGAATGATTCAAAATACTAAGTTGTTAACAATTTATTTATAGAATTGAAAAATGCCAATTCCAATGGTTGTATTGTTGTAATAAACAATCTACACCTATTGATTTTTTTCCTTTCCAAAAATATTGAAAATTGAGTTACATAAAAGACTTCAAAGTTTTTCTTAGAGTAGAGATTCCATCATTGTCCGCAAACTAAAACTCCTCCTCATTTTCATCTCATTAACCTTTAAACAACAAGCCAATCATCGTGGAAATCATATGTTGGGTACTGTGTGAATTATTGGCTTAAAAAAATGCAAAAGCACGCATTGGAATACAAACTATTGTAGATGATCTTTTCTTTCCACGCAAACTTTGGAGGATGAATAGTTGCAATTTTGTCTTGCATGGAGAGATTCTTTGTCATTCATTGGCTAGAAAATGTCCTCCACGTTGTTTATGGATTAACCCGTAAAGGACGATCATGCGTTTTTTGGTAGTATAGAAAATTTTGGCAGGTACTTGTGGCTGGCTGGAGGTTTGCATATTTTTGGTTGAAATTTTAATGGAAATTGTGGGCAAGGAATATCTTTCATATGCACAAAATTTCATGACATTTGGAAATACGAGTCAAAAGTTATGGCCTAATATGTTACTTTTTCTCTTGGTTGGGCAGTCTGGGCAGATCAAAAAAATCACTTTTTTCAGAAACAAAAATTTGAAATTGGTTTTCTAGAGTTATATATATGTGGAAAGCTTTTAATCATTCCATTTTGACCAATGAGTCAAAAGTTATGAGGAGTTTTAGTTTGTAAGTAGTTATAGATTCTCTACTCTAAAATAAACTTTGAAGTCCTTTATCTTACTCAATTTTCAATATTTCTTGAAAAAGATAAAATCATAAGATGTAAATTGTTTATTACAACATTTTGACCATTGGGATTGGCATTTCCAATTCCATATCTAAATTCTTAACAATTTTGTGTTTTGAATCATTTTCTACTTCGTTCTACTTACTATTGTTTCTTATACGTTGTACAATTCCAAATGATGTGAATTTTTTAAGCATGTAGCCAAGTTGTCTAGGAAAAAAAGTCCAAAGAAGCACCACCATTTTGGATATTTTTTCATAGAAAAGTGAGCTTTTGAAGTGCAGCTGCCCAGTTTTTCCCAGGGTCAAAAAAACAATTTCAATGATTTTGAATGCTTATATCTTGCAATCCATGTGGTGGAAATTTCTGAAATTTTTACCACATGTTCTCAAGTCAGCATAATCCAAGATCCTATGGTTACATGTGTCAAAAAAAATTCGAAAATTTGGTACTTGTATTAAACATGGCAGTTTTTGAGCGCTTTTGGTGAAAATATAGTCATGGAACTTTAGGGGTTAATCAATGTAGAATGAATTAAACATTTTTACGTACATATAAATTTAAAATAAAAATTTAAAATTTTTATTTCTTAGAAAAGTGATTTTCAAAGAAGTTTTTTTAACTACTTGGGTTTGCCCATTGAACAATGAAAACTACATATCATACAATAACTTTTTAATTATGCAGTCAGATGTTATAAAAATTGTTGGGCCTTAAATCTTTTCTTTGGGCACATGTTGTGTGAATTTTTTGAAGAAAAAAAATAAAAATTCCAATTGCAGTGAGCTACCCAAAATTGCCATGTTGCCAAAAAAATCTACAGTTTAGGGCTTCAAAGGTTAATTACTTTTTACATGATGTGATATTTAAAAAAAATATTGAATATTCTAAATGCAAGGTGTGGAGGTTTTTGTACTGAATCTCAAATTTCAATTCTCTTGTGCAAATATTTTGTAATTTTTGTCAAATAATTTGTTCTAGTTTGTTTGCTTCTAAACTATTGTGTGGAAAAGTTCACAAAAATGAAGTTGAATATTAACCCATAAAGGACCAAGAACTCTCTAGAAGGATTCTAGAGGGGTTCACATAGATGTCTATAGTCTCAATTTTCATTGTGATTTTTTGAATTTCCTTTTGAAGATAGATGAATACATTATCTTTGTGGGAATATAATATGTTTTCATTTGGTGTTTGAAAGCAAAAATTATGCCACCTTAAGCCAAAAATTACAAAATATTCAAAGTTTGAATAATCCCTCACTCCTCCCATTTCTTTGATATGGATTTGTAGTGGTATGCATTTTTATTATAGCTAAAGAAGTTCCTTGAATCACCATTAGTCATCCAAAGCTCATCCTTCATCTTTCCCACTCTCACCCTCAAAAACTATCTTTTAACAAGTATTCACAACTTAACTCTCTTTCTCCTCCTTTCTACAAATTAATGGATTATAAAATTGAATTTTATAGAAAGTAGAAACAAATTGCTCATCATGCAAGTCTAGCATTTTAAAAGAGTAATGGGAGGAAAGAGTATATCCCTTTTTCCTTCCAATGTGGCACGTGGTTTTTCCTTTGAGTTATTGTGCTTGGAATTGAAGTTGTGAGAGTGAGATGAGTCCAACCTTCCAACTTTCTAACGATACTCTTTAAGTGACTTTCTATTGTTTTGGCTATTGCAAGAAGTAGATGTAGGATGGAAGGAAAATTGATGGAGAAGAGAGGGTTAAAGAAGGCTAGTTTGGGAGATGCATTTCTTTATATCATGAGCACTAAATTTTAGCATTGTAGAGGAGGGTTGTCTTTGTTGAACTTAGAAAATATGCGGCCTTGAATTAATGAGTGAGTGTGTGTGGTAGGCTCTAATTGCAATGTAGAACTTGACTTTGTGCAATTAACACTTTCATAGCTTCTAATTGTAGCCTCCAACTTGCATTCCTTATTTTCGTTAAGGTTGTAGAAGAGTTTCTCATAGTTGAATATAGGTGTGTGTAGACATTGCTAGTTGAAAAGTAGAGCTTGACTTAGTGCGCTAAAGACTTCTTTGCACATAATTTAGACATAAAACATGCATTGACAATTTATCTTAAGATAATAGTGGAGGTTGTCATAATTGTTATTAATAAGATGTTTGGCATTGAATGAATGAGTATAGGAGTGTGTAGTAGTTGGTAATAACAATTTTTTAGCTTCAATTATTTTGGAAGAATACTCAATTGCTTTTAATTATAGGCTTCATTGGGCAATGCCAATTTTTTGGAGGTGAAGTGTTATTTTTGGAAGTTCAAGTTGATATTGGAAACATGTATATAATCCGACCCAAAATTGTATGGCTCTAACATAGTATGTTTCATTTTTGAGCAATCGTACAAAATTTGAGTTAGAAATACAAAATTTCAAGTGATGCACCTTTCTCAAATCGCTAAGTGAGAGGGTTGTACCATACAACACAATTGCTCCCGGTTGTAAGTTCTTGCCTTGTTAAATCTCTCACCCCCTAAAATAATCCATGCATGCCCTTAAAACACACACATTAGAGAAAAAAAAAGGCATTAGGAGGGTTGCCAACAAGTGACCAAACCAGTCTATTAATAAAAAAAATAGGCAACCTGACAAATCTAGGCGTAGTGCATTGTCAGCTTGTGTGAATTTCAGAAACAGTATCATGACTCAAAAATCAGGGTGTAGCAAAGATATGTTTAATAATCATCAACATCAGATTACACAATGATTAATTGACAAATGAAGCAAATTAAGCCAAGTGAAGTGGCTTTTGAAACTAGTTATCAAAAAAATTAGAAACACGAATGCTTTTGTAACAACTTTACAAACCATTTAGTTGAGTGTTGGAAGTTTGTAAGGAGAGATATTTATACAAGTGGATAGTAGTAGGTAAAACAATCCATGTGGGATATGTAAAGTAGGATTAATAGGTGCACAACCGCTCATAGTTAAATGAAAAGTAAGAATTATGCTCATGGTCGAATTTTAGACCTTATTTAGGCATAGTATAATGATTTTTTTTCCAAAAGACTTTGAACTAAAAAAAATTGTAAAATCAATTTAGTTTTTATATCCCAAAATCTGTTTGAGGTTTAGAGCCTCTAATAAAAAGTTATGGACAAAATTTGGAAAGGGAGTTTGAAAATGTTAAAGAAAATTTTCCTTGCAACATCTTTTAGAATTTTGTCTATAATTTTTTATTGGAGATTTGGAGATTCTAAATTAAAAACAGATTTATGTAGATGAAAACTAGATTAATTATTCAACTTTATTTAGTTCAAAGCTTTTTGAAAAAAAATTATTCTACTATCCCTAAATGGGGTCTGAAATTCGACTTTGAACAGAATTTCAACTTCAGTCCCTCCACCTATCCTACATGTCTTAGTGTACCACACAACTTTCCTACATACCAAAATTTTCAAGGCAAGATATCTTTATACCTAGCCACTAGATTGCAAAATCATTTTTTATAGCAACAAGGGAAGGGAACCTACTATGTGTCAAAAATTCAAGATTATCTAATAAAACTGGCTTTGTATGAGTTTACTTGAATTCCTAAGTGTGCATAAAATGGATACTTGGTCCTTTAGGGTTTAAGAGATCTTCTAGAAACATATTTCCATTATAGTCATATATTTATAGAGCAAAAGAACAACTGAAAATAGAAAAATCTAAATCCTTTGCATATGTGTAAAGAAGTCTCCCTGAGAGCAAATTTTTAGACATTTGGAAACACTTTACCATCACATTTCTAATAGAATCTTATCACCATATAGTTTTTAAGAATGGAATAGTTTTGTTCTAATTTTTTAATGTTTTCACTATTTTTTATATTTAAACATCAAAGTTCTTGTTTTTTTGAAAATTTTCATCAATCTATTTCATGATAACTATTAACTTAAATATTTTCTAAGTCTCAATTTTTGATAACACATTGTTGTAGTGTTCTACTAATTATCCAGATTTATTTTATTTTCAAAACAAAATTTTCCAAAGCTAGTAATATTGCAAATATTGCCTCCACATGCAAGAAAATGAGCATGTGATTTGTGGATTCACCCTCTCTTGTATTTCTACCTTATGTTCATTTTCATGTCTAAAAATTATTTGTACATTAAAATTTGTTAGAATATCTATATCCATGTAAGGTAATTGCACCTCTATAAAATCAAATCTTCAATGAATTAATAATTGGAGCTACATATCAAATGGAGATGAAAATTCATTGATGCATTGTTTCATGTTATGTTTTTTTTCTCACCTTTAAAAAATGAAGTTGTGCCACTGATATTACAATGGGAAGAATCGTAAACTCTAACTCCCATATTTGATTGTTTTTAATCAAAAAGTAATTAAAATTACTTTAACTTAGTCCTAGAAAGACATGACCCCAACAGTAAGGTAGTTAGTCAAAAATGATCAAATTATAGGATGAAGGGGTGCATTCTTTATTTCTACACTTTCATTCAAACTTCAAACTCCTCCATCATACACTTTCAAGCCTCAATGTCCTACCTGGGTCATCTCAATCACGTGAAAACACCATTAACAATAATTACGTATAGGGCAATGCCCGACGACGAGAGTCAATGCCCGGCGTAAACCGCAGCTAGCAAATCAGCAGAATACGAAACATTCGGGATGATATTTCGGGATGATATTTGAATAGAGGATGAAAAATCCGTAATGCCCGATTACGCGGGCAAACCCTCGTAATCGGGCATTACAACCTAATTGCGGTACAGAAGCAGCCCACGAAGTGAACAGACCATTTGCTGGCAGTGGTTTACGTAAATAAACCAAATGAACATCATCCGCTCTTTAGTACAAACAAGAATTGTTTTGCCATCCGTTATCCAACTTTTGCCTCCTAGCTCCTACTAGTCAAGGGCTAGACCACAATCTAATCTTTTACCTAGCAAATAATTGTAAATTTCTTGTAGAGATTTCAAACGTTGACCTCTCCTAGTCAACTCGAGGTCCCCTGATTCCAAATATGAATTCCAAATTTCCAAATTTCCAAATTCTGTCGCCTGGTACAATAATAAAAAAAATTCCCTGCATTTTCCATCAGGACTAAAAATTCCAGAAGACCAGTGATGTACGTTTGTCTAGCTCTGGCCCCCTCCTGCCTACCAGAGGCACCAGTGCGTATACTCAAGTGAAAGAGGCCACTCAAGCTCGACAGCAACAGTCCGTCGTTGCAGTTGCAGCAGATGTGGCCACGACGAAACTTCGTCAATCTGGAAGATTGGTAAGTCTGGTACTGTGCTTGCTGCACAACTTCTGATAGTCAAACCTATAACCGAAGTACAGAAGTACCGAACCCCACAGGCCTACAATCAAGTAAAGCATGCAGCTGGAAAACAAACCCAACAATTTAAAAAAAAACAGAAAATTAAAAAAAAGTAAGAAATTACCCAAAAAACAACCCTGTTTAGTACGATCCCCTGCAGTTACACCAGGAGCCTGGATTGGCACCTGCGGGAATTAATAAAGCAAGGCCCTGCATCGATCCACCGATCGATCCGAAGATTATCAATATCAACGTCCATAGAGGCGTAGTCAGCAGCTAGCTAGCTAGCTAGCCAGCCATGGAGTCCGTGCAGGCGCGGCAGACCTTCGTCGATCGATCTGCAATCGAAGCTTAAAATTACTTACAGGCAGTGATTGATATCAATTGCAATGGCAGGGGCAGGACGTACATTTTGACTTGCAACTCGTGTCAGGAATTGAAGTGGTTACCACGTATGTGGATTTACAGATCATTACAATTCCTGAGCCTCCTCGTTCCCACGCTTGCTCTGTGTCGGGGCATGCCATGCCAGTAAGCCAGTTGCAACCTCTCGAGGCTCAAGTGGGAAGGACTTGAATTGAACCCACACTATTGCAATAAAGCTCTCGACGCGTGCAACTCCAGGTCCAGCTAGCTTAGCCCTCCATTTTTCACATCATATGAAGGCCGGATTCTCTTAACGACTAGACTAGTAAGTTAGCATGCATGGTTCGATCGAGGTCAAATAATAAAGGGAAGCTTCGATCTTCTGTGTCGATCGATCAATGCGGGACCGAGGTTGTAGAGTCACCGGCCGGCGCTCACTAGGGTGGCCGGGATCGATGTCTGGATCAGAGATTTTCTTGTCGACCGATATGGCAAGGGAGTGGAACTTGCGACGGATTGGAAAAAAGAATTACCCTAAGGTTCCGGCATCAGCGGAGTACAGATATAAATTGCTCTTATAAGGTGAATGCATGTACAAATATTGGATGAATAAGTGTGGTTTCATCCATAGTTTGCATGTTTTATCCATGTATTTGGATGTAAACAACTTCATTACTGTAATGAAAATTGCTTTGAAAATTGCTTCTGCACTGCGTAATTAAAACAAAAGAATTTAAAAACCTCCTATACATCCATCATTCCATCCATCCAGATGTTGCAATATCAGCCTGCTTTGAAAAAAAATTGGGTGACTTCCGTCTGGGTGATCTCTTCAGAAATGGAGAATTGATTTTGCCCAACTCACTGATTTCAATTGTTTTTTTTCCCAAAATTGCCGAAAGAAAGTTCACACACTTTATAGAAGAGTATAATGGCGATCTCACTCACGCTTTGATTGAATGAACTTGAACGGCATAATTTTGTGCATTCCTCGATGTTAGTGTAATTGCTTTCCAAGCGTTTTTTAATCTAATAATATATTACATTCATGTTCGATGTGTCAATTGCTGTGTTTTCAGGAGACAAAACATGTGCGCTTCTTTTTGAATTGAATTTAATTGAATTGAAGGGTGCGTGGTTTGCATCCGCCAAGCATGTGTTTCAAAGAGTGTACCGTTTGTAAAGTGCGTTGGTAATTATCATCTGGGTTTCGTTAGATTCGTGGCCACACTTGAAACTTTCTTTTAAATCCTCTCGTGCTGGATGAGCTTTTAAAGCTCAAGAGGGACAAGATGATGATGCTCCTTCGGTGTTCAATCGTCCTTGGGCAAATAAAATCTTATATTGGTGATTAAATTGATGTTCTTTCTGAAGTCAACCAATGGGTGCTTCGGATTTTCCCGTTTAGTAGAAAATGCCAATGGAATTCCGTTTCCGTAGTTTAAAAGAAAAATTGCCAATAATTATTTTAGAATTAGAGTGTAGCAGCAAACAGCAAACAGCAATCACACTCGACTACAGTGATTTTGTTGTTGTGGATTTTGTTGGGTGCGGTAGGAGATGCTAAAGACATATTCTAACATAGAGATACTTATTGGAATTTTTGAATGTACCAATGGTGAACATAACTCTTTTAGATACTTATGATATTTCAATTTCAAAAAACTAATAATTAATTCCACAAATGTCCAAAAAATATGAAACTATGTGTATTAGGTGCTAGTTCTATTTGTCTTTCAAAGGGAAATTTGTAGACAAATATATCAAAGAATTTAGATTCTTCTTCAAATGCAATCAAGTAGTAAATAGTTGCTTTACAGACACTGGTAGAAAACTGTCACAATCAACAAAAGCTAGTTGACAATTTCTGTAAACTAAGTTGCAGTGAACACAAATTTCTGAACCCCGTGTTGCAATCAACACAAAACACAAAATATCAATCCTAGTGTTCAGTTTAGCAATTGTATAATGTTTTGAAATCCTCAAAAGAAATTATAATCCATGATAGTCCTTCTTTTCATTCTAAGTCTTTAGTTTAGTTGAAGAACAAGTATAAAATTGGATAAAATATTTTTTTGATTCTTGATTGGATAGGAAAAAATTCATTAGAAGGCATCAATACTAAGGTAAAACAGCCCATTACGGACCAAATGGGGGGTTTGCCCTCATGTCATTACTTTAATTTTTTAATTTTTTTCTCATACAAAGACAAGTGATAGAAATGGTGAGAGCAATTGAAATTATATTTTTTTGATAAAGTGTGAATTTGTTATAAATTTCTGAAGTGTTCTGCCCATCATGGCTAAAAGAGCATGTAGACTACCCCAAAATCAACAAAAATTATATCCATAACACTCGTCTAACTCACCTATTGCGGTCACAATATTTTCTAAAATAGAAGGCCTGAAAAAATCACTTCCTACAATGAATTAACACTAAAAAGCTGGAAGTTCCTATTGTGGTTACTAATTACTCCATTCCGGATACCTAACCCATTGATTGTGGCGCAGATTTAATTTACCGGAAGAAAACCATGATTCATTAAAAGAAAACCATAATGGGGTCATTCCTAGGAGTCTGTAATGAGTAAAAAATCTGTAATGGGCTATTTTACCTTAGGTTTTTAGAAAACTTTCCTTCAGTCTCTCTCTTCCCCCTCTTCTGCCCTTTTTTCACTTGCCACTTACAAGTAAGCCTTATTGGATGTCAAAGCTTTAATCTTGTTTTCTTTCTCCGTCAAAACCACCCGGTTTTGGTTTTGGTAATAAATTTCAATCTTGGTGCACACTAATATGTCCATGAATGCTCTCAAGTTTGTAGCTCTCGTGCCTAGACTACATTTGGGAGAATAAAACCAAATTGGTATTCAAGTAAGAGATAAAATGAATTTCTATAATTTGAAGGCATATGACATTGTTCCAAAATTGTTGGCCATGTCTTTATATAATTTTGGTTTGATTCTCCAATCAAACACCGAGGTCTATCTTACATTTGTGAGAATGAAAAAACTTTGAATTCAAGTTATTGACTTCCACTTTGAAGACAGTGTAAATAATTTGCCAAAGATTGAACTTTTCATTGACCTAAATGGTTTTCTTCTTCCAATCCATTTTGAGCATGGAGCGGCTAGCCTTCAAATATCATTTGGCCTCTAATATGTACATATACATAATCATAAATTAAATTTGATCACCACAAATATTAGCCAAGGCGTTCCTCAGAGTTGGGTTTTCAAGGGGAATTGAAGTCAATTAGACAAAGTTTTAGGCCTCTTTTCAAGAAAAAAAATCAAGTACTTCTAAGAAAGGGATTCTCAAAATTCAAGATATTAACAAAATCTAAACCATATCTATTGATTGTAAGTCAACTCCTCTTGAAATTAACCTTGAAAGGACATTGAGAATAACATGAGTCCAATAAGTGACTTTAGAAAAAATATAGGAACAAAAAATGTACCTTTTAGTCTAATAATCTTATCACTATTGGTTGACTAACTTAGTGATAGGATAACATCTTTTTATGATTAAGTTTTTGGAGTTTTTTGTGTCATAAAAGGAATAATGATTCTAAAGTAAAAGGTAGCCAGTCTAGCCACCAACAACATGCCAAGCAAAGTCAATGTTCTTACTCATCCACAATTCTAAAAGAAATGCAATTAACCTTCAAATGAGCAAAGCAAGGCATGGCTTTATAAAATTATACTCCACATTGCTGCCATCCCTAGTCACCAACTTAGAATGGAAGCTCCAACTCATGTCAAACTTTCCTATAATCTCTTCCTTATCCTTAGCATGCTTAAAAAAAGTATTATGAAATGCCAATCTACGACTCTAAGAGCATAGCCATGGTTGTGTTGTATTCTCTCCCGGCTTGACAAGAGAGCACTGGTGGGTCAAAAACTTCCCCACCGTAGACTTGCCAACTTCAATTTTTTTCCCCAGCCTCTCCAAATCAATGCTTTGCTACGGCAGGATCCGAGGCATGTTCAAATTTTTCATGCACCAAAAATTCAACGGATCCGTACTTGGTTTGATGTTGTTTTGGGCTTGTCATGATCCTTGTTCACTTGAAACAAAAGGAAGCTTTGTCGCACCTTGCAAAAGCTTGCAGCTCCCCCAATCTGTGTACAACAAAACATTGTATAACTAGGCATTCATGGGAAGGTATTATGCTATGCTAGATGCACAAAAGGGACTTATCAGTTAACACAAGGATTGGAGTTGACTCGAGAGCCATCAGTAAGACCATTTTGGTTCACTGCTGGGGTCCCCCTTGCAGAAAGGACCCATGCCTCATTGCTAAACAATGTTATATGTGTCGGAGTTGTGTCAAAGTGGGCTCGGGCTGGGACTTTGAAGCCCCCCTTGGGCAGCCCGGCAACTTTCCGCAGCTGTCCCTCCCAGTGCCACGGATCCACAGAGCCTCGACGAAGCCACTGAACTCCGCCAGCCTGTCGGTGCCAAGTTGACCGTGGTACCGTGGTGATGCTGTACCGCTACCAAGCCCGATACTCCGAATATCCTATCCCTGGTCTACGTCTGTGATCGAATTGACGGTAATCCAGGGTTCAGTTTCACGTTCTGGAATTGTAACCGGGCGGTCCGTCTAATGTCTGCTGAGATCAGCTGCCCCACCCACAGCCCCACCCCGGGTGGGGCAAAGCCGGATCTCGATAAATTGGTTGCACGAGATATTTCAGGAGGGGGGGGGGGAAAAACCTGCCCCTCTTTTTTTTGGTTTTTATAAAGTAGAAGAGGACCTCCTAGAGTAATTTGGGGTCGCAGGCCTCAAATTTGCCAAAAAAAATTCAAAAAAAAGCCTCCGGACCCCCTAAAATGAGAAAGCCAGAAATTTGAGAGGGCAAGGGCCCACCTCCTGAAATATCTCGTGCAACCAAAATATTGAGATCCGGCAAAGCCCGCCCCCCTCGCCTCGGTATTGACCCTGCTTGCGAGATGGTCCGTCCAACTGTCTTGGATAGGAATTCAAACCAGGTTGGCCCATGCCCATGAGCCGAGGGTGTGGCATGGTTCGGTTTGAGGCCAACCCAAGGGGAACAGTGGACCCTGGAATGCAGGAGTCCACTCATTGTAAGGGGAGGGCACAGGCGTCAGTAAGCTAGGAACTTACCGGTAAGTGCCTTCGTCAGATACTAGTCTCAGTCTCTCACTGGCTTGCGATCGGACGGACGGAGGGTGCCAGATGAGTCCCACTACGCCGCCCACTAGCCATTGCTCACTGAGATTTGAAGGGACGGAAGTGATGCTTCATGGTGGGTAACTTTGGCGGTTTGGGGGTAAGAAAGTCGGCACGGCCCCTGTTGCTTTTTCTTTAGGAAACCTCACGGAAAGCTGCTGTACAGACACCAAGAGCATGCAAGCAGATTTGGGAAACTCACGGGCATTCTTCTATTAATATTACTTTTCGGCCGAGTCTATAGTATTGCAACGAGCCTCTTGCGGAGGCTCTTGTTTTACCCTTTGGGGAAACACAACAACCATTTAGTTGCTACACAGATTTTTTTTAATAAATTTTGAGTTCATATTTGCAATCAGAGGCCCCAAATTAGCAAGATAAGTTGATAACCATAAAACGAATACAGCATAAAATAGGGGGTCTTTTTTTTTACATTCACCTTTAATTGGACCTCTGCAAGAGGCTTGTTGCACTATTATAGAGTCGACCTTATTTTCCTGCTACAGATCCAAAGTCTCCATCTCTCAAAGTAGAGCTTCCATTCAGACTTTCATTCAACAGCCAGATTCCCTATTAGGAAAAATTTGTGTCAAGTAGGAACAAAATTAGCATCACAGACAAATTTAGTGTCCATCCCAATTTATTTTTTGTGGAAATGGGAACAATTATGTTGTATTAGTTTCAAGGATTGTATTCTCATTGTATATAAGAACACATGACCTAAATCAAATACCAGTCGTTCATCAACATCTAAAAACAACCTAAATCCAAGCGCAATCGGACTCAAAGTAGATAGGGGGGATTCCAAGAAGTTGTCAGTGGATCTTGCATTGGCTAATCATCTATGTGCCATCCAAGCTTAGAGTGTGTGGATTCCAAACACTTTTGGGTGTTTCATGCCCATTTTGGTGTTAGTCTAGTATCCACAATAGGTGAGTCTATACACTTGTTTTCAAAAATTCGTATTATATTCATACAAGCTTAGAAAAATATGAAACTAATTTTGTTGGTTTTCTAAACCATTTCCTAACAAGCTCTATTCACTTTATTCAATCCCTACCCTCAAGATCTGAAAATCTTGAATAAGTGCCGCATTTAGATAGTGCTACCTTATTGAGGATTGTCTAACATAGAAAATAGAGTTGGCAAAACCACCCCTAACAAGGAAAAGAATGTTTGATATGGTCAAAGGTTGATTTTGATGATTCCCAACAAAGATGAGGTTCCTCAAAATGAAGCACAAGCATGTTCTTCCACAATATGAAGTGGCCTAATTAGCTTCAAGGGTTACAAAAAGGATAAATTATCTTGCTATAAGGTAATTAACTACACCTAATTTCGACCGCTTTCTTAAATCGACCACTACAAAGAAGTGGATAAAATGTACTCCCACTATTCATGAAAAGTCTGTGGTCAATTTCTAAAACACCTATTTTCAGCACTTTGAAAAATTCATAGTTTATTTACAAGGTGTCCAAAAAATGAATTCTAAGATAATCTAGAATCCCCTTTCGACTACGAGCAAGACCCCCACAAAAAGTTTTTCAATATAATAATGAGAACCATACCGATTTGCTTATTTGTGCAAATTTAGGTGTAGTTACCTTAATGCTTGGGTTTGGGACAATGTTTCTGAGGAACAATGCTACTTGGGAAACAACGGTGTGGGCCTCCCTACCCTACCAGGTGCACATGGAAGGAAGATCTGGTGAAGCTCACCCACTCATTATTTCACATGGAGTCATGGACGGAAGCCCCAGTACCCCCAGACCCCAGTGGCCCAGTGGCCCCACCGCCCCGTACTAGCCAGCAAGGACATCGGACAAGAGTTAAAACAGAAACGAGATCAGTTACAGGAACTCGATCTGTCGATCATGGCCGGTTTGTTGCAAGTCAGCCGCAGAAGTCAACTCCCAAAGTCAACGCAAGTGCGTCCGTAGGGGTGGTTGGAGCAAGAGTGTGAACAGGTCCAACTCAGAAAACAGCCACACTAAACCAGCACCCAGATGACACAGCTTTAATCCAGTGGAAAGAATGGCAAAGTGTGCTTCTCCAAAGACGTGTCACCGAGAAAGCTTTTATAGTAGTTGTGTCCTCCTTGACGGAGCTTTCAATCTCCAACAACTGGGCATCGAAAATTAAATACAGAGATACTCTACTGCTCCTATCCTGACGAGAGAGAGAGAGGGGTGGGTGGGGGGAGAGGGGATGGGATCCAATGCCAACCAGGGCAAGCTGCAAGCCGTGATGGAAAAATGTGGTCGTAACGACAGCACTGCTATAATAGGCAACCCTAACAGGGCCGCTACTCTTTCTGTCTGTTCTTTACAAAACTGAATCGATACATGGGGATCCTATACAAATGCGGGGACATCCAATCAGTTGCAGCGGAGGAGGAGAAACGATTTCAACCAGAATCGCGACACCTCCAACGCCGCAACTCCAAAAACCAAAGTGCCGAGCATCAGTGGCGCTACAAGCACCAACAGACCTTGTAGAATCAGTGATGCTTGCGCACCAAGGGAGGGCACCAAACCTTGTAGAATCAATGGCGTTTGGGGCGCCAAATCTTGTAGAATCAACGGTGTTTGGGCGAGCACCAGAGCTGGAAGGAACTGTGATAGTTGAGCAGCAAAGGTCTTGGTGCTCAAAGCCAGTTCTTGCGTGGTGGATTCATGTTGGGAGAGACGGAAGGGAAATGAGGTTGGGCAAACCCAAATCACAACACTTCCGATACCGCCACTCCAAAAACAAGTGGCGAGCCTACCGGCTTGCGATACTAGTAGAATCAGTGGCGCTACAGCACCAACAGACCTTGTAGAATCAGTGGGACTTGAGCACCAAACCTTGTCGAATCAATGGCGTTTGGGAACTCATAGAAACTGTGATAGTTGAGCAACAAAGCTCTTGGTGCTCATAGCCACTACTTGCGTGGTGGATTCATCTAGGCGGCGATGGAAGGGAAATGAGGTTGTAACACGGGAACGCGGACCCCTCCAAAAAATGTACTGACGGTCACAGCAATTGCACCGCGCTCGCTCGCTCTCCCCACCGAAAATCCACTCAAAACCGGTCAGCTCCTTCCAGCCCACCATGCCGGTGTCGCACAATATCTTCCAGCAAGCCTTCGCTCAACCCGCCCGGTGACGGCGACGCCGCCAAGGAAGCCATCTCTTGCGTCCGCGATGGAATACTCCCCCAGCACATAGCATCTTGCAAATCCTTCATCAAATGCTCACTCCGGCTCTTCTCCCCAGCGGCACCTTTCGGTTCATCCGCAAGCAACTGCTGCGCCAGCAACAGCGAATTCTCTTTCTCTCCGACTACCTTCGACGTCAGGAGGCGACTGGGATCGACGTGCGGGACACTCGGCTTGGGCCGCAACGGACCCTCCGTCGTCGTCACGTCCTTCGCGGACGGCAGCTCATATTTGACGCGTGACGGTAGCGGCGGGATGGGAGGAGTTCCTGTGGTGGTGGTGGTCGCAGTGGTGGTGGTGGGTGCCTGGTAAGGCGCGCCGCCGGGTGGATGCTCACCCGACGCGGGCAGCAGCGGCGCGTCAGAAGCGCCGCGCGAGCCCGTCGCGGGGCTGACGTGAGTGTGGGTGCCTTCGTACGTCGTGATCACCAAGCCCGTGTCCTCGGCCGAGCGCTCCACGCGCTTCCGGACAGGGCACTTGGGATTCGTGCATCGGTAGTAGCTTCTGGATATTCAAATAATGCTCAATGTTAGAGACGAAACAGGGGATAATTTCGGGATTCAAACGGAATTGAATTGGGAGAATGTGGCAATGGTGGAGATAGTATGTACCGTGGATGCGGGGAGTTTTTCACAGCTTTCTGGCCATACTTGCGCCATTTGTACCCATCTTCCATAATTTCGACTTCGCTGCGCGTCTGGATGGCGTACCGCGGCTCCCTCACTCGCTTCGGACCCTTCTTTCTTATCTTGTGAGATCTGAAGAAGACCAACAACAATCGCAAAGTGTTAAAAACTGCAAACTATTGAAAGTTAATCTCCGATCATCATATTTTCAAACCCATGCAATGTTCGCAACCCTCGAGACAATCGGCACTCCAGTGTGAGTGAGTGCATTCGTCATAAGCAATCACATTCAAAAAATGGTTTGAGAAAAGGGGTTACAACGGTGCAATGCAAAGTGAAGTTGGAAGCTTACGGTTTCTTGGAATCGAGGGACTGAATCTCGTCGTAGCTCTCGTCCAAGTTCCCGTCCGGCGCCTTGCGCTTGGCGCCGCTGCTGCTGCCGCTCGGCCCCGCAACCGGCTGCGGCAGCTGCAACAACGGCCGCCCCGAGCTGCTCACTCCGCCTTGATGCGACTGATGCGACTGATCCTCTTCCACCGCCCCCGCGTCGCTGAAGCTCCCGGAGCTCATGGACGAGTTCGGCGTGCTGGGCAGCGTACTCGCGGCCGAATTCAAGTGCGCCGGCGAGGACGGCGATCTCGCAGCGGGCGACGCTAGTGGCGAGTGCGAGTTCCCCTTCTCCGTTTGGTTCCAAAACGCGGGCGAGGTGAGAAGCTCCGGGAGGCCGTCTTGCGCGGGGAACCAGGGTGGGTACTCGGGTAAAGAGTCCCAGAACGCATCTGGTTGCTGCCGTTGCGTGCTGGGAAAGCTGTGGAGATTCATGCCACTGGTGGCGTGAGCGACGTCACCGAGCGGGTTCCACCCCACGGCAGGCGCAGGCATGGACAGAAGCTCAAGAAGAAACGAGGGTTGGGATTGCGAAAATGTTGTAGACGCCGAAAACTCTTGGCGACTGGGAAACACCCCCGAGGGTTGTTGCAGCGCGCCGAACTCGTGATGCAGCTGCTCGTACCCATGATGCCACTGGGTGTGGCTGGACTGCGTTTGGGAGTTTACGTCCTCGCTCAAAGATCGCATGAGGCGCTCCAAGTCGCCCTCACGCGGGGCACGCAGCACCCCACCGTCATCGTCGTCGTCGTCGCGCAGCAGGGGCGAGGTCGTGCTACTCGACATGGCCGACGGAGGACGCCCGTAGCCCCTCTCGAACCCCGCGAGGACCTGTGCTAGCTCCAGCTTGAATACCTTTCTAACACTACTCCCACTCTTCTCAAAGTCTATCACAAAAGTTCCCCAAACACCCAAGCACCCTTCCCAACAGCCACTCGAAATCTAACTTCAAAAGCTCCCCACCCAAATTGCCTCGCCACACGAAATGGCTTCAAACCTTACACGTTCGAAGGAGCCCGCATTTATACCAATTGCAAGTCCCAACGCCTAAATGCTCACACGCACTGGAAGCTTCAATCCTGTGAAGCTCTAAAGTTGAATCAGTTGAAGCAAGCCACCAGTTTGGGAGACACCCCTGTGATGCATCCACACCGAACTCGAGTTGGCTGTTAGTACCACCATGGATGATGCTCTATGACGAGTACCAAAACCTGCTGCCCGAGCATTACCACCAGATCACCCACCACTGACGAACCCCAGCTTTCCGAAGCTGCTCTTCGGGTTCCAATTTAAGCAACGTCAACGCTGAAGAAGAATCCCTCACACTGACATATCCCTGGCCACAGTGCGTGTCCGAACACTGAAAGCTCGACAACGCAGCAGACTTCGAGCAAATAATAGTATCGTTCAGTAATTCCGTTGGTACGTCTACTACACCTACCCGCACTGCACTTAACGAACGCCCAATCCGATGAACAGGAGCTTCGAAGTGTGTGGCTATGTAACCTACGCTTGCCGGCGCAGATTGCAATAGAACACACAAACCCCAGGCACTCGTAGAGTTTTCACTCTTTTGAATGACCGACCTTGGGCTGCACCTTCGGCTTCTTCTGGTTCCTACTACAGACGGGAATCCCTTGCAAACGGGAGGCAAAGAGACACCTTTGAGATTAACAACGAGAGGAGCACTCCAATGGCGCCGATCTCGCGGCCAAGACGGGGAATATACACACACAAGTCCCCACAGTGGGGCGGAGGATGGCGCCCCCCGCCCGCGCTGACCCTGGAAAAGGACGGGCCGGGTCGGGGATGGACCCGTTGTCGGTATGGGCGAGACAGCGAGGTACTGAGACTGCCCGGGCAGATGGGCGTTGGGTAGCGGCGGGCTGCCCGGACGCTGACTTTTGATCTGAAATAAAGGGGCACTTGCCAGTGGCCAGTGGGATCCCAGGGATGAGTGTGAAGTTCATCCGATATCTTCATCCGTTTCTGGACTTTTCATTCGTTCTTCCAAAAGGTGAAGGGTTGGTTTCGGACGGGTTGTCCTACATGGCGCCGCAAGAGTGGATTGCTGAGCTGGAGTCGGGAACATGCGTGTGTACACGGGAACGCTCTTCGGGCAGGTGGCGACAAGTGTCGGGCACTCGCTCGCGGTTGCACTGCCTCTTGAAACGGCCAGGTCCCCACAAGAGAAGGCATGCCGAATAGGGGGCCCCCTCTTTTTGCGTTTGCTGGATGGGCACTTATATTAATAATAAAATAATAACAAAATATTTATATTGACATGCTATTATTCTCCACGAATGTTCCCTACACAAATATGAGGGATTAATTGCCATATTGAAATTCCATAAAAAAACAAAATATCCAATTATATATAAAAGTCCCGACTCTGTTAGATTTGTTTTTTGTTTTTGTTTTTGATACAAATGAAACGAAATTCTATTACAAAAAATAAAATAAAAGCCCAGCTAGTCACAAGTGGCATGGGGACACTACAAAGACCTAACAGACATAAGACCACACTGACCAAACCAACCAACTGGACATGGGGCACCAAAGACGCAACACATTAGGAGGCCGTGAGGTCTCTCACAACCGAAATCTCACAATATGGTGATGATGCCATTCCATCAATGAGTTGGGAGAACATTCAAGGTGATTAAAATATGAAGTCAACATGGGGGCCAAAGGCTTCTCATATTAGTTGTCCATTGCACATCACTGCAAAAATGTTGAACCTACATCTACACTTGACGAAGTTGGCTAGAAGCTTTCTTTGAGTCACAAGGGAGCATACCATTGGACTACTAACATGGGACCACTCAATCCTACCATAGTCTAGGAGGTTGTACCATACATGGTGCTTCAATCTCTCAATGGTCCAAGCTTGCCCATTGAATACCATATTGGATTTGCCTTTGAGTTCATTTGAGTAAACTAATTTCTCTTAATAATGGATGTGATACTAATTTACTAAAATCACACTATTTTGAATTAGTCAAGATTGAAATATTATTGTATTATACAAACATTCAAAATATACATAATTATGTAGTGACATTGATTTTCAATTTGTTGTTTATTATCCTTTTTTCCCAACATGAAGGAATGACTGGAAAAATCATAATTGTTGTGCCCTATTTTGAAGTGATTAATTTTGTATTCTAAAATGTTTCTTACCTAGTTTTCTAAGTCCAAGTACAAATTTATAATTTTCAAATACTATCAACCATGGTAATTCATTTGTTCTTACATTTTTTCTACATAAAACACTTATAGGACTAGTATATGAGGACCCCAATTCTAGTGATACATATTCAGTTTGGAAAATTTCCAAAAAAGAAACTGCACATAATCAATATGTGCCTGAAATGTACAAATTGAAAGTTTTCATAAATTTGGAATATATAAAAAAAAGCAGCAAAAAAAGAAAGCAATGCTTTGTCATTTTGATCTTGCAAACTTTCAATAGTACTAACCTTGGAGTGTTCCAACGTCCAATTTATGGACAATGAACAGATTCATACTCTTTGTTTCTTGCTCGTTGCTTCTTGGATGAAAGTCATCCTAATTTGTGGAGATACTTTTTCAAGTTTTTGTCCTATCTATCGATTGAATTTGGTACTAGTATATATTTTTGGTGATAGCATTGGTGAATCTAACCATATGTATGGAATCTAATATTCAAAACCTATAATTTTTGTTTGTATATCAATTCCTGAATATTCTTCCAAATAGTACTTTATAATGATTTTTCCCAAATCATCAATTTTGGAGAAGAGTCTAGACGTTTAGGGATTGAAATATCATGATTTAACAAACTTTTGTTTACATATTCTAATAATGATGGTACAAAATCAGTAACTACCAATTACATTACAATGGAAATTAGGCCAATATATTATTATTTTAACCATCTTGATTTACAATTCATTTAGAGAACTATGTATTTTGTAAACTAATGTCACGCACACTAATTGGATAAATCATTGTGGTACCGAAATTGCTCTTGGAGTAGGATAGTATTTGCCTTGCAATCCATGTATGCTAGTTTTAGTCAACAAATTGTATGGTAATAATTTTAGTTAAATTTGCACTCCTAAGATTTTCCAAATAATCTTACCAAACCATAAACTTCAATTGTATCATATTTTTTACTATGAGTTCAGTAAAATAAATAGTTTTTTTAGTTTCATGATCATTAAATGTTAGAAATACATAAAGGTTGTACAAAGAGCACGTGTGATGTAATACGGAAAAATTTATAAAAATTCATATTGAGAGTAATGAATAGTCAACTTTTCACTTTAACAATAATCTCGTACGTTGGCCTTGTCCTTTATTCCAATGAAACGACAAGGAGAAGGTTTTAAGGACTCTTTTGGGGGCCTCTTTTAGGACCACCATGAAACCAAGAGTTTGTTAGTTGTTTTTGTTTTTGTTTTTCTAGAGTCCGTCGTTTGTTCCAAACCTCACAACAACAAAGTTGAGGGCCGAGATGTCTTTGAACTATCTCAGGAGTGGACATCCTTTTTCCTGAAATGATTGTACAAAACCAAAAGTACGGGAAAAAAAAAAAATTTGCTGCCAGGAAGGAGCTCTAGCAGGAGCAATTGAAACGATGCCGTAATTGGCAATGCCTCATAAAAAAAAAAAGGCCACCCGGGATGCTTTCATGAGTGAGAAACATAACGTTCTACAGGGAAAAGCCATTGTGTCCGTGCCCATTTGCAGCTGTTTCCGTCTTTCAAGCAAAACCCCGACAAGTTGAGCGACGAACGACGGAGAAAAATTGGCACCATTCTGAAACCTTCATCAAGTGGGTACTGAGGGAGACACGATTGAATTTTAGTACTTTGGTACTACTATCCTACATGAAGGTCAGATTTGGCATGAATGTAAGTCATTTTTGTTTTGTTTTTTAATAAAAAAGTGCCACATGTCATCTTGTGAATGGTGTAAAGTGACATTGCCCCCCCCCCCCCCCCCCCGGAATCTGATGTGGAAATTCAATTTCGGCTCAGACCTTCACGTACAGGACTGATCAATCTATTGATGCTTTTCATGCTCACATGTTTGGTACCAAACATGTGACTCACATTGAAATTATCTTCCATGATCGTCCATCAGTAAATTTAAATATATATGTAGGTCTCATTTTGATTTTTGGACTAGCTTGGTGACTGCAACACTGTTGTTCGTTTTTATCTCCCACGACTATTTGTCTGTAAATTGAATATGGACAAGTGGGTCTGTCTGCCTCAGCTTGTTTTTTGACGAACTGAGTGGTAAATGTGACATGTTTTTTTGTTGTCCATGGACCATCTGTCGGTAAATTGGACATTCGTTTGGTGCAAGTTTGAATTTTTTTGAAGGTCTCAAAACTTGGGGCCATGTTTTTTTTTCTATTTGTTTTATCAGTCCAAAGGTTGTGGGAGATGGGTGTGCCTTAGAGGTGCTTCAGACTTGAAATTTCTGAGGACAGAACTCTCACTGGCTGATTGAGAACGTAGAATTGACCAGAAGTCAACACGTGAGAGTGCTCAGAATTTTATTTTTTATTTTCCAATCTTGGCCTTGAATGTAAACCGGCTCTTACTCATATGTGTTCATAGTGGGGCCCACAAAAGCGATCATTTAAGAGCTGAAACTGAATTCGGGGAGGTAAAACTTCTTTGAAATATTTTTCTAATTATTAAAGTGGTTGCTAAACAACTTCTTATTGCTACAGTCACGGTAGTTGGAAATAGGTCAGCTATTTTTGTTTTGTTTTGTAGGCAGCAAAGGCAAAAACAACATCCAAAGTTTTGTTTCCAAATAAAATTCTAAAATAAATCCCGAAATAGAAGATGTTTCATGTTTACTAAATTAATTTTACCATTGGGATTGGCATTTTTCAATTCCATGTAAAGTTATCAACCATTTAGTTTTTTCCTTTGTCATTAACCTCCTTCCACTTCAGTTGAGGGAGGATAAAAATGAATATGTTTTGGTTGTTTATTTTTCATGTAAAGGCAACTCATTTTCCAACATCACATATAAAATGCACAGGGTGCAAGACACAAGCATTTTAAATTAAAAAAAATTTAAAGACAAAACGTCACCTTTAGAAAGGACTAGAAAATACTTGTTTTTGAAGTTAGGCACTATGTTCTTGCAATCAATGGGGCTTTTCACTCTAGAACTTTAGATTGATGTACTTGAACAAGTCAAATGCTCAATCATGTGGTTGATTTTATCAAAAAATTAAAAAAATGAAGTTTTTAGCCTTGCTTTTGGGAGAGAGTATTTTGAAGCAGTTTGGAACCAAAACATTACAATATTGACATAAGGTGAAGACACCTATTTCTGTAACTGTATCCAAATTCATCAGGATGTACCAAGGGTGCACATTTTTGTAGTAAGAATGTACTTTCTTGATATATTGTGACGAAATTAGGTACAAGGACGGGAATGGGTGTTTTCAACTCAATGTTCTCATGATCTGACTTCAAAAAACTATGATTGAACATTTTAAACAATGCCAAAGGTTAGAAGTAGAAAAAGTATTCTTCTTATTTAAATTAACAATTTTCTTTTGTATTAGTGTACACTTTATTAGAAGCATTGCGTCCAACATGAGACCATACAACATGAATCTAAATTTTCAAAAATAGCTTGAAAATATCTTAAATGAAAAAAACAAATTGAGCTCCTAAATTTTCAAACTTAAGATAATAAGACCTATTCTTTCAAATATGATACACAATAGTATTTCTTGTTATCTCCTAAAGGACCAAAGTCCCTGTGGGAGATAAAATGGATTTTGGATGGGCTCTTACGGTCTCAATTTTTGTCAAAATTCTTCAAAATGTTTTTTCATAATTAAAATAACATTAGCTTTGTAATAAAAATTAGTTTTTATTTTAATTGTTGCACAAGAGCCCAAGTTATGCCATTCTAAATACAATGTATACCTCGTTGGATAAAAATTGAAATCTACAAAAAAATGAAATATAAATAAATAAAATTCTTATAGAATATATTTTTGTCTACATAAAAAAGATTCGACTTGTTCCATTTGGATTAGAGATGTGAAAGTTATGGAGCATCCTATTTTCCAGGCAATCATAGCATCTATTTAAGAAAATAACAAAATTATCATATTTGTTTAAATTGAAGTTTCACAATCAAAATCAGTCTACATAAAAAAGAAGATCCATAATGTTTAGTTTGCTTGCTAGAACAGTCTCATCTTTGGGATTTGTCAATGCATTTCAATCCATCTTAGAAATATTAATAATTTAGTTTTTTCCTCTATCTTGTGCCTACATCTACTTGAGTTTTTTTAAGAATTAGATTTAAATATTTATATTTTACATTTTTCCCAGTCTCTAAAGGTTCCCTAAAGGACCAAGGTCTCTTTTCACCAAAAACACTCAAAACTGCCATTTCTATTGCAAAGAGTAAAAAAAATTGAATGTTTTTTTGCACATCTAACCAAAAGATCTTATACTTAATGTGTATAAGAATGTGTGGCATAAATTTCAGAAATTCTGATCACATAGATTGCAAGATATCTTTGTTTAAAGTAAAGAAAACAAGTTTTTTTGCTCATTGCGGGACTAAATTTATTGACTTTGAACCTTTTTAACTTAAATTTTTTGCACTACAAAATTTTGAGATTTAAATCCTTATGGTGGAAAATTGAGTTGAGAGTGTAGAAAAAAAAAATTATTTCCAAAAAATTTAATTCTCATTCTTAAGAAAATTGTTAAGTAGAAGTAGGTATGAGATAGAAAAAAAAACTAAATTGTTAATAATTAATATCTCTAAGGTGGAATTAAAACACACTATTCCAAATAGTGAGATTGTTCTAGCAAGCAAACTAAACCATGTGGAGATGGTTTTGTTTTTTTAAATTGTAAAAATTGCATTTCATAAATGAATCCTACAAGTTATTTTTTCCAGAAGATGCTTAGATTGCCCTAAAAACAAGATTGTCCATAACTTTCACATCATTTATCCAAATGAAATTAATCAAAGCTTTACAAGTAGACAATGAGATAGAAAATGCTTTGGTGGTTGTGATACCATGTTGATTATTTTTAACTTAAACTTTTCAGTTTTGTTTGGCAATGTTTTCTATTTTTGTGTGCCAAATTTATTCTTAAAGAAAAAACATAATACAAAAATGATAGCACACATGATATTAAACATCAATGCTGTAGATGATTTTAACGGATAATTGACAAAATCTAGACAGATGAAAGTCCAGAAATAATGGTTGACTGCCAGCTGAGAGTTGCCAAAGTGTCTTATCAGCATTCTACGAAAGAGCATAACTCACTCATATACTATCCAAATGGAGCATATGAGGTGTTTTTTGACATCTACATTTTACGTAGATGTCAAAAAACACCTCATATGCTCCATTTGGATAGTATATGATGGTCCACAAATGATCAATTTGTCCAGATTTTGTTAAATATTTGTTTTTGCCATATTTAAAGAATTAAAAAATGAACATGAAAGGTTAATTAAGAAGGGTTTAGCCATCACTTTTGTGTCAATTACAAATGGCATATTGAACGGTTGTGGCAACAACACATGGCATTTAAGTCCAAATGAAAAATACTAATAGTTGAGTTACCCAAATGAAAAGTTAATTAGTCAATGAATTATCAATCCGATGATGAACATCTTGTCATTTTTCTAGTACATAATTCATATTATAAGAGTCAAATACAAAGCTAGATATATAGTTTTGTGCAACCATTCAACTCCTCGACGCTCTGACATTCAAATACTAGATGATGAATAGAGAGGTTTCATTGAGGGGCTTTTGTGACCACAATCATTCCAACCAATGCTTGACTTTTTTAATACCGTACTTTTTGTATGATGAATCTGGTGAAATTGGGGTAAGTAAACAATATATATGTTTATAAAGGTATGAGCAAAAAGATGCAAAAATTTGAGGAAAAATTCAGGCGCTATGGGTTTTTAAGGGTTGTGTTTCTGCCTTTGAAAGATGACCGTGCAAATGAGAAGCTTTTTGCTTTGCAAATCAAGTGGACCTCCTTTACCGTCTCTGCTGACATCACCTCTGATACTAAACTTATCCACAATCATGTCCCCAGCACTTAAGTTAAGGGTCTGGTCACCGCTCATCTCCAAAAGCCCATGGAAGCTCTTTTTCTAAACTGACTGAGTGGGCTTGGCATTTTGTTTTATATAATTGATTACCTAATGAGTTTATTATCAGGAAAAAAGAAAAAGGCCTTGGGCCCAGTGATGAGGGTGCACAAACTCCAATGTATTATGGTAGAAATATAATGTCCCTAATTTGCTCTAGGGATTGTATTTCTCATACCCAGAGGTGATTGATCCACATAAGGGCATTTGCAATGCAGCCCCTGTATATGGCCCGATATCAGTATAACTAACTTTTGAACGGTAAATAATTAGAACTTGAAAATTGTTTCATTGGAAACGCATCGGAAAAAACTTGGAGAAGGTTCAAGAAAATTCAAAATTGAACATTGGACAAGTACTTCAAAAGCAAGGTAAAAATCTGAAATTATAGAGGTCTTAGCAAATCACGGATACCAAAGCAACATTTGGCCATTGACCCCCCACATTTGGCCATATTTAGAGGGTCAATGGCCAAATGTTGCTTTGGTATCCGTGATTTGCTAAGACCTCTATAATTTCAGATTTTTACCTTGCTTTTGAAGTACTTGTCCAATGTTCAATTCTGAATTTTCTTGAACCTTCTCCAAGTTTTTTCCGATGCGCTTCCAGTGAGACAATTTTCAAGTTCTAATTATTTACCGTTCAAAAGTTAATTATATCGATATCGGGCCATATACAGGGGCTACATTGCAAATGCCCCAAGGCGGTACCAAACCATTACCACCCTGAATATCTTGGGGCCAACTTCAAGACGGGTATATATTTTTCAGAGGTGTGCATTTGTTTCACAAAAGAAATCCAAGTGGAATTATAATTTTTTTGATTAAAATTGTAATTTTTATGAATATTTGAAGTGGTTTGTCCTGAAATTACAAAATTGTTCATAGATTGGAGTCATAAACGTCCTATATACAACCCATAATTGTTGTTCCATGTATCCAACAATGTTTAAGTGTTCACCGTTAAAAGATTGACACATTCACCCCTTGTTGGCATTAATGCAATGATTTGTCAGAAAATGGAACAAATTTGGATGAGTTATTGGACAAAATTGGGGCCCAAAGTAGGATGATGGAATTAGATAGTTGGTAGAAATGGGTTGGTTTACCTTAAACAAGCAATGACATTTAGAGATGAAATGAAAAGTGCACAATCAATGTTTCACTCAAATTATGTATTCTCTAAAAAGGTATTTTGGTGTACTGAGGTAGTTAGTTTTTGCCACACAATTGGAGATGTTCTTATTTTTATTTACACCTATTTTAATTGAAAAAATTGAATTTCAAAAGCTAATTTACACTTTTGTTTTAATTTATACTTTTTTTAATTGAAAAAATTGAACTAATAATGCCACATTAGACTATGATTTTTTTTAATTGAAAAAATTGAACTTCAAAAGCTAAAATTATTTGATTTGTTGGTCTAATTGAACATAATATTTTATAATTTGGTTTGAAAGTGACCTAAGCACTGGATGCAATGGTTCCTTATTCAAAACAAACATAAAAATATTGTTAATTTGAAATAGTGACTCTAAAGGCACTAAAATCATCAATTGTAGTAATGAACTCTCATGGTATGTTACAAATATATGTTAACTCTTAAGAATTACAATGTCCTGTGGGTAGATTAGAATGCTTTTAAAAAGCTTGTTGTTGTAGCTACATGAAATGGATGAAGTAGATCCAATTCAGTTGAAGAAGTGAGTTTTATTTATTTTTTAGCCATGTGACTGCACGAGTCACTAGTGTAATCATTCAAATACTTATTTTTTTGTGCTAAATATGGATGTAGATCATACATGGATGGGAAGAAACAAAAATAAATTGCAAATTAAGACATTTCTAAAATTTATATTCTTCTCTTGAAGATACTAATTTATTTTGCCTAAAAATCTCTAAAATATTTACATACTTCTTTCCTTTAAAAATAACACATATTCCTTTTCTAGCAAGAATTCTCTATTACAAAAAAAATCCATATCTCTAGAGGGCCACTTTATAGTGATATGCTTGGCTATTTCCATGTCATTGTTGTCAAAAACAATGACATGCTTCAGACAACAATGTCATTTGATTTTTGTGAGTGGTCTCAAGGTAGCCAATCATATTTTGGTCTCACACTAATTCTATTAGTATATTGGGCAGAGATATGGGAACAATGCATTGTATAGGAAAATTTAAATTAATGAATGGTCTCCTTCAAGCTCATTCTGATAGTCCTCCATTCCTTCAAAGGTTCAAATTTTTTTGTAATGAAGTTGAATGGTGGCAATAGATTCATTTTAATGATGATGTCAATTGTCTTTTTACAAAAGCTCTCTAGCTTACTCACAAAGCTTAATTATACCTTTTCTTTTTTATGCATGATATTTTGCCAATTGACTACAACCAAAAGATGTTGCTATCTTTTGCAAAAGAAAAGTTTCATTTTTTTATAGTCCTAATAGTCAGATTATTGTTGTATGTAACAACCAAATTTTATCTAGGTATCACCTAATTTTGATAGAGATATCACCAAGTATCACCCAAGTATTGCCCAAGTATCGCTCAAGTATTGCCTAAGTATCACCCGTGTATTGCCCAAGTATCACGTATATATCACCCACCTATTGTCCAAGTATTCCCTAAGTATCACCCATGTATTGCCCAAGTATCACTTATGTATCACCCATGTATTGCCTAAGTATCACCCAAGTACCACACGAGTATTGAAGAAATAGCCAGCTACTTCTCCAAAATGTATAAAAAGAGAAATGTATAAAAAGAGAAAACGATCGCACGTAATCCTCTGTCACAAGCCCCCGCTGGCGAGCTGCGCCGCATCGAACCCCGTCACACCCATCGCACCGGACACACCTTCCGCACGAAGTGCTAATTATGTAAACCATAATAATACCGGTAGTCCTGCGCCAAAACCTCATCCCATGCACACAATTTCCATCGAATTCTTTTATTCTTCGGCGCAACTCGAATCCTCATTCCTGCACATGCACGCACGCTTTACTATTCCGAGATCATTTTGCGCCGGCTCACTCCTCAAATGTTCCAAATTGCACACCAATGCAAATGGCGCCCCTGTCTTCCGCGCAACTGCAGGCCGACGGACTCCGATCCACAGGCACTAGCTCAATCCTCTTCGACCACCGCCATTCCATTCTTCCCCATTCGATCATTAATAAAAAAGTTCAGTTGCAAAGGGCCGGGCTCGGCTGATCGATGAAGCTCTAATTAATAATTAACACTCCGTAATTAATAGTCTAGCTCCCGGTCTAGCTAGCTGGAATTCTAGCCATCGATTTCCTGTACGACAGTCTGGAAGTTCGGCCATCTAACTTTCACTGGAAGTTCCCTTTACCAGCTAGCTGAGCCACAGTCCTCAGTATGCTCCTCCATGCTGCATGATCGGGATCTAAAACTCGGGATCCAACACTCTGCGGACAGATGGAGCTGGGAGCAGTGATGAGAACTTCGAAGAGGTATGGATCGATGAGAGCAGGGGGAATGGGATCACTGTATGCGGAGACAGCGGAATGTGTGGGTGCCGCTTCGTCCGGTCCCTGCGACAGTTGGGAACCCAGTTGGGAACAATGAGATCACTGGGGTGGGCTGGGAATAGCAATGAGGAGGCAGACATCAAATGCTCGTGGAGCGGGGGAGTAACTGAGCGCGGGGCCGAAATTTGCTGCCAGCCTTTAGCTCCGATTTGTGCCACAACGTTAAAAGGAACTAAAAAAATTGGGTGCCAGCTCTCTCGGGCAATCTGCAATCTGGGGCACGGGAACTACAGTGCCTGGCCCCTTGTGGATTTCGGGTTCGCAGAGAGCTAAATTTCGACGAACATTCTTCGCTCGGGTGGGTCTGGGCGCCACATCGCAGCGCAGACAGGTCGAACGGGCGGCCGGTGCGGAGGGGCTCCGGGTGTCCGGGCCGGGACAAGGAAGTACTGTTTGATGCCATTCAAATTATTTTGGCCACCTCCCCGCCCCAACAAGCAGGTGGTATCTGGCGGAATTTCGATACTGTTTGGCTTCACTCTCCTGTCCTGGCTCGTAGGAATGGAGATCCCATTATCTGGACCAAGTGTCTCCCCTCCATCCCCACTGAATAGGGGTACGAAGGGAGACCAAAAAATTAAAGGGACTTATTGTGGAAAATTGAAACATGATGTACAACCCCCCGACACTTCAGTAACTATTGATGTATAGCAGAGATAGATATTTATATAGTGAAAAATGTCGATTGATTAGTATGGGTAGCTTTAACCCCCACAGGTCAAAAGACTATGTTTTCACCCAAAAAGGCTCCAAAACTGTCATTTCTAGTATAGGTACCAAAATTTTGAAAAAAAATTATTTTTGGACACATATAATTGTAGGATCTTGTAGTACGTTGGTTTGAAAAGATGTGAATTTTTTTTTTTAATTTCACCATGTGGATTGCAAGATATTAGTGTTTGAATTGACAAAAAACTTTTTTTGTCACTGCGAAAACTTGGGCAGATGCACTTCACAAGGTCACATTTGTATGAAAAAATGTCCAAAATGGTGGTTACTCTTCGAATTCATTTTTTAAGGCAATTTGGGTATATGCTTGAAAAAATTTAGATCATTTGGAATTGTACAATATATAGGAAAAAATTAGCAAGTAGAAAGAAGTAGAGAATGTTTCAAAATACTAAATTGCTAACCATTTATTTATGGAATTGAAAAATGCCAATCCCAATGGTTTTAATGTTGAAATAAATAATGTACACCTTTTTTTTCTTTTTTCTTTTTCAAAAATATTGAAAATTGAATAAAATAAAGAACTTCAAAGTTTATTTTAGAGTAGAGAAATAATAACTACCCGTAAACTACCCACAACTAAAACTCCTCATAACTTTCATCTCATTATATAGAATAGAATGATTCAAAGCTTTCCATATATATAGAAATCTAAAGAACCAATTTCAATTTCTTATTTTTAAATAAGTGATTTATTAAAAAGTTATTTTTGTTGCACAAGTTGTGACTCTGTGAGGTTGCTCACTGAGCAATAAAAACTACATATCATACAATATTTTTTTAACCATGCATTCAAAAGTTATGAGAATTGTTGGACCTTAACCCCTAAAGGTTTAGGACTGTGTTTTCACAAAAAACGCTCCCAAACTGCCATTTCTAGTACAAGTACCAAATTTTGGAAAAAAAAACATTTTTGGACACATGTAACCGTAGGATCTTGTATTAAACTAGTTTGAGAAGATGTGGAAAAAATTTCAGAAATTTTCACCGTGTAGATTGCAAGATATTAGCATTTGAAGCGACAAAAACCCTTTTTTGTCCCTGCAAAAAACCGGACAGCTGCACTTCACATGATCACATTTGTATGAAAAAATGTCCAAAATGGTGGTAACTCTTTGGATTCATTCTTCAAAGCAAGTTAGCTACATGCTTGAAAAATTTCAGATCATTTGGAATTGTATAACATATAGGAAAAAAATAGTAAGTAGAAAGAAGTAGAAAATGATTCAAAACACTAAATTGTTAAGGATTTAATTGTGGAATTGAAAAATGCCAATCCAAACGATTGTAATGTTGTAATAAACAATCTACACCTTGTGTTTATATTTTTTTCCAAAAATATTGAAAATTGAGTTAAATAAAGGACTTCAAAGTTTATTTTAGAGTAGAGATTCCATAACTACCCGCAAACTACCCACAACTAAAATTCCTCATAACTTTCATCTCATAAATCAAAGTGGAATGATTCAAAGCTTTCCTTGTGCACATAAATCTAGAGAACCAATTTCAAATTTTTATTTCTCTAGAAAATGATTTTTAAAGAAGTTTTTTTTGCTGCCCGGGCTGCCCGCCGAACAATGAAAACTACATATCATACCATAACTTTTTAACCATGTGTTCAAAAGTTATGAAAATTGTTGGGCCCTAAAGCTACTCCTCGGGCACATCTTGTGTGAAAATTTCAAAGAATAAAAATAAAAATTCCATTCGTGGTGAGCTGCCCCAAAACGCTATGTTGTCAAAAAATGGTGTTTGGTCCTTTAGGGGTTAACCCCTAAAAGCCTATTGTCCCTTCGGGGGACAAATGCGTTTTGGGGCAGGTACCTAAGGGCTGCAATTTTCTCCTGATTTTTTTAAACTTTTTTTGGAGGTAGAAAAGCCGATTGTCTATGTGGGAATATAATTTTTTTCACAACCGGTGCCCGGTAACAAAAGTTATGACCAAATAAACTCAAAACAAGGGACGGGGGGCAGCATGGGCAGCAAAAAAAATTTGCACTTTTTTATTTTTTATATTTTTTTAGTATTTTTTTCTCATAGATTGTATTTTTGTCTATCTGGAAAGCTTTGATTCATTTCATTTGGATTTGTTATGAGAAAGTTATGGACATTCTTGTTTTTCGGGCAATTAGAGCATCTTTTTGAAAAAAAACACTTGTAGGATTCATTTCTAAATGCAATTTTTCAAGTTTTTCAATTTTTTTTTTTTTGCATGGTTTAGTTTACTTGCTAAAACAATCTCACCATAGGGATTAGTGCATTTTAATTCCATCTAAAATATATGAATACTTTAGATTTTCCTTCTATCTCGTACCTACTTCTCCTTAACAATTTCTTTAATAATGAAAATTATGTTTTTTTGATTTGATTTTTTTTAATTAGACTCTCAACTCAATTCTCCACTATAAAGATTTAAAGCTCAAAACTCTGTAGTGCAAAAATTTTAAGTTAAAAATGTTCAAAGTCAAAAAATCCAGTCCCACAATGTGCTGAAAAATTTGTTTTTATCACTTTAAACGTAGATATCTTGCAATCTGTGCGGTCAAGAATTCTGAAATTTTTTCCACACATTCTCATACTAGTTAGGTGTAAGATCCTGCGGTTAGATGTGCAAAAAAAACATTTTTAATTTTTTTTCACTCTTTGCTAAAAAAGTGGCAGTTTTGGGTGTTTTTTGGCAGAAAAAAAGGCCTTGGGCCTTTAGGGGTTAAAGCTACTCCCTGAGCACTTGTCATGTGAAAATTTCAAAGAAAAAAAAATTCCATTCATAGTGAGTTGCCAAAAATTGCTATGTTGCCAAAAAACGCACTTTGGTCCTTTCGGGGTTAAAACCCTTTTTCAATGTAGTTTGTTTTGTAGTTTTGGGGGGCACTTTCTTTGTTTGGGCTCATTTTTCTTCATTGTCCAACCTTTGGCTTGCATAGTGCCTTTTTTTTAATGCAATGTTTCTTTTATTTGTTCAAAAAATTAAAAATTAAAAATTAAAATTGTTTGACCATTTGATAACATAAAGGCATAGCACCCAAATGAGAAACCTTCGGGTTTTTTAGAATTTTTGTATTTCTTTCCTGAAACAAGAAGGATAAGGATGGAAAATTTAGTTAATCTATAAGTGCTGCCATGGACATTTTATGTTCGATGAATGACAAAGAATCCTTTATGTGTAGGATAGAAGTGCAACTATTCATCCTGAGAATTTTGTTGTAAAAAGGGGAGGTCTTCTATAGTAATTTGACTTCCAATGAGTGCTTTTGCAATTTTCTCAAGCCAATGATTCCCATGGTATCTAAAGGGATGGTTTCCACAATCAAACGGTCTGGCCTTTGAAGATTAAAATGGAGGTATTTAATATGTCATTTTTCTATTCATTTCTTTCTTTAGCTCTCAAGTTTAGGACTCATTTAGATTTCAAAACACATGGTCTAAATGTCAAAGTTAGTGCCAAGTTTGTAGAATACCACCATTTTAACAAAATTTTGGATTAAGTCCAACAGATAAGAGGAAAGATACATCACCACAAGCTAAAGACCAAAGGTCAAATAGGTGGATGAAAACAACATACCAACCAACAAAAACCAATAAAGGTTTTGGTCATAAATGATAAATAATCCTCTACGGGGTTTTTTCCACCAAACAATCTACATTCCCTCTCTTCTACCCAAGACTTTCCAATTGAGCCAAGGCGTATGAAATTTTCTTAAGATTTGAGCCATAAGTTCCATTTGATGTTTAGCTTTTTTGTTTATCTTTTTGTTGCTTAGTTTGTTTTTTGTTTTTTTAGAAATTCAAAAGGGTTACCGCTAAATAGAAAAGAAAATGTCTAATAGTAGGTTGGTCCAAGTCTCAAATAAGTCTTATAAGGTTGCAGCCTTGTAGGTTAGAATAGGCATTATTTTTCTTATAGACAAAAGAAGACTATCAAAAACCCCAAAAAATATATAAAATTAAAAAAAGCCAATAGAGGTTGCTCAAGTACATGGAGAGCCCTGATGTCTTGAGTAGGGTTATTTTTGTGTCACTATACACTACCTTTAGTGAAGGGCAATATTATTTGGTTGCATGAAAATTTATAATTTTAGGAACAAAATATTATGTTTAAAAAATATGTTTTTTGGTCCACGTAATCACCTTGTGTACTATGCAAGACTAGGGACTAAAAAATAATTTTTTCTCAAAAAAATACTAAAAACAATACTAGTTTTTTCCCAAGATTTGTACATCACCTGACAATCAATAGGTCCTCTAGAGGGGTCAAATTTTCTCTAATGGCACAAATTTGTTGTTGAATCTTTTCTAAATTTGGGGTTGCTCCTAGTGCAAGGTTGTAGGAAATGATAGGCTATGAGTCTTTTTTGTCTAAGGATGGTCCCCTAAATCATAATCAAGCGTACATCTTAAAATGCGCCTAACCATAGTCTTAAAGGACTCAAATGTGTGTGTATTTTTTGTCCTCAAAGGATAAAAGTGTTGTCCTCATCATTTATCCCTTAATCCTTAAAAGATGTGACCAGAATAGTCATCCAACCTATTCCAATTATGAGACCCATATGTGTATTATTTGTTTCTACAATGAACAATGAGGTCATCCATCGACCACTTTTTGGCCTTAGTGACCTTCAAGGGTTAGAATTACAAGTGTTTCATTCCTTATTTTTTTTTAAAATTTTGGAAACTCTCATTGGTTGAAATCTTGTTATTTATGACTACTCAATTCTAGTGTAAAGAGGCCCCCAACAAACTTACCATGTACATGAGGTGTTCATGAGTTCAAACGGCTTGGGTGTTGGCCGGGTGCGTACCACCCAAATAACTTTGGTCTATTTTCATCCACAATCTTGCAATTTCATCCAAGATTCAATTTTTATAAATTTGAAGTTTAATAGCAAAAAACTTCATGGTTTGTTGCCATTTTTAGCCATTTTTTTTTTGGTACAATTTAGCACTATAAACCCACACCTCCCCCCCACATACACACAAAAAAAAGCTCTAGTCCCAACGCCATGAAACATAGCCCATGCACCCCTCCTCATAAGAGGCTTTTCGAAGGTACCAAGAACATGCCCAGAAGATGCACGGTCCAGGAAATCTCACCGTAACAACAAAACAAAACAAAACAAACAACGGCTAACTTAACCCTTAAACGTCGAGGCGGACATTTTGCGGCCGATGAATGACAAGAGAATCTGTTGTGTAGGACAGAAGTGCAACTATCCATCCTCCAAATTTTGTGAGAAAAGGGAAGATAATCTACAATAGTTTGACTTCCAATGAGTGCTTTTGCATTATTTTAATCCAACAACTCACACGGTGTCAAAACAGATGGTTTCCACGGTTATGAGCCCATCGTTTAAGGGTTAAGGTATGGGTCTGCTCCATCTGCCTGTGCCTGTGGCCCTTCCGAACAGAACGACTCCGTGCCTCCATGCCGCGAAAGTGCCGCACCAGCTCCCCATTTAGCCAGATCCTGATGATCCCGTTTGCCCCATCAGAGCCCCGGGAATCCGAACGCCGAATATCCAACTTCGATCTGCCTGCCTGTCTGCCTGCACCCACCAACGCACTGCAAAGGTCCCAAAAATCGGAATTGCATCAACCTGTGCTCGTTTTTTTTATAATCAGTCGTTTTCTGCGCCCATTTACAGGATGACAGCCCCACGAACAAATGTTTCATTCCAAAGAAATCAGACTTTGGTCGATCAGCACTGGAATGGAACAAGATCGACAGATCGGGGACGTCAGACAAAAGCGAAAAAACTGCTCGAGAAATGGCTCAATAAATGTGGGATGGAAATCCCCGGATATGAGTTGCTTGCCTGCGACGAGATCAGTTCAGTAGTTGAGGAGCTTGTGGGCCACCGATTTCTCTCCGAGAGTTTGCCGTTCTGTCATTCAGATTTCAGAAATGGGATGGAATGAAACGCAACAAAGTGCAAGTCATTCATCTTTTCTACAGATTTCATTTATATTCGGCTTTTGTTTGTGAGTATTAACCCTTGGCCCTTAACCCCTAAAACCCCAATTGTCCCCTCGGGGGACAATTGGGGTCCGGGTAGGTTCCTATTGTCTCAATTTGAAGTGAATTTTTTTGAGATTTTTTAAGGTTGTGTAGCTTTGCAAGAGCTTTGTGGATATATAATTTTTGTTTTGATCGGATGCCGGATGAAAAAGTTATGGCACTATGAGCAAAAATTGGAGATTCTCGGGCAGCCCAAAAAAAATTACAATTAGTCAAAATAATTTTTTTTGAATTTTTTTCCTAAAAGATTATGTTCTTACCTATACGTGAAGCTTTGATTCATTCTATTTGGACTAGGGATGAGAAAGTTATGGACAATCTTAGTTTTTCGGACAATTTAAGCATCTTCTTGAAAAAAAACTTTTTGTTCAACTTTGAATGCTAATATCTTCCAATCCGTATGGTAAAAATTGATGAAATTTTTACTACATGATCTCAGACAAGTTAAGTACAAGATCCTACGGTTAAATTTTCAAAAAAACAAAAAATTGGTTTCCTTAAGTGAATACAACAGAAGTGGTAGTTTTGGGTGTTTTTTGGCAGAAAACACCCTCGGGGTTTTAGGGGTTAAAACGTTGAGGAGGACGTTTGGCATCCGATGGATGACATAGAACCAACCTAGTAGGAAAAAAGTGTCACTATTCATCCTTGGAATTTTGTTGTCAAAAGGGGAGGTCTTCTATAGGTATTTGACTTCCAATGAGTGTTTTTGCTATTTCTTAGGTCAATGATTCACACAATAATGAAAGGGATGATTTCCAAGGTCACCTCTTCCTCCTTAAGGGTTAAACAACAAGTTGGTCACTATTGAAATCATTTGTTTGGGTACTATGTGAATTGTTGACTTAAAATAATGCAAAAGCACTCATTGGAAGTCGAATTTTGAAGTCACACGACTAAAGCAAAATTGAAGCCAAGATTGAAGCCATGGAATTATGGAGTCATTTTGTGTATCCTATTCTTTACATTTCAGCCTTAAATAGACACCTAGGTAAAGCCATCATAGAGAATTTCATTAAAATGGAATATTCCATACGTCATTTTCAAACCTCACGGTCTAAATTGTAAAAGTGCCATCTAGGATAGGTGTACATTTCAGATTGAGCAGTTTAAAACATTAATAGTGCCCAAGTGATGGAATGGTGCCATTTTAACAAAATTCCCCATCACCTAAAATTGCCACAAATTTTTTAAAAGCTACCACTAGGAATTTTAAGTTTTTTAAGCAATTGGGTTTAATTTCTCTTGAGGTTGCTATTATGGTCACTATTCATTAAAAATACATACATGTCATGCAAAATCTTAAACAATCTTTGAGTGAACTCTTTGCAATTTTACACACCACAAACATTGCATTCCTCATTCCACCTAAGTAAAGCGTCAATGTGCACATTTAAAACTCCAACAACAACCGAAAATTCATCGTAATTATTCTCCAAAATTTGTTTCCATCAACAACATGAAATTCACTCCATTCCCCATCCATCTCTGGAGTCTCACCAAAATCCCAAATCTTCAATCATATTGATCTTTGGAGGGTCTAGTGACTCTTTCGGGGCTACTTGGGCAACACTCTTCCAAAAATTTATAACAAATTCACACTTTGCTGCAAAAAACATAATTTCAATTGCTATTCCTTTATCTTTTGTTTGACCACATGTAAAAAAAAAGTATGAAAAATATTTTCATCCATCCAAAAGAGGGGGTGGGGTGAGTAAGGCAGTCATTGTGCCCACCCACTCCAGGCGCATCAACTTTAACTTACTGCTCGGTGGAATTGTCCTCTTGTGTTGAACCCCCCAATACATATCAATTTCTTTTATAAAAATTAATTCTTAAAAAAATTAATAATAATAATAATTTAAATTTAATTTTAATACGGATTTTAAAAACACTACATGTTCGTGTTCCAGTGGTCATACATTCTGTTATCTCATCATTGATACTGGAATTTTCAGGACAGACTGCCAAAAAAAAAACATATCATATACTCTCTACTAGTCAACCTGACTCATGAATCTCAGGAGCTGCAGAGTCTTCATCATAGTAGAGTACAGTACAGTACTTGCTAGAGCTGTAGTTTTTTAAAAAGTTATAAAATTACTGTTATTATTATTATTTGGACACAAATGAAACGGAATTTTCATTGCAAAAGTAAATATAAAATTAAAAAAATCGACAGCCCTTTTGTACTCTTACACTATTTGATTCCCATTGAAAAAACAAATGGAGTGTCTCAGTCACTTAACTGGCTGGCTTGTTTCCATGTAGTGGCTGCATGACCAGCTCACTACAGTACTGTTTAATTTAATTTTACTTTCTGCAATGAAATTCCGTTTTCTTTTGTGTCAAATAAATAAAATAAAAAGATCAGTTTAATTTTGAAGCACCGACACAGACTAAAAAGGAACAAAAGACTAATAGTTTATTATTGTTTCCAGTAGTCAAACTTCAGTTGCTCAAGATGTACGTAAGTCCTGCATGTCCATGTCCTAAATACCTCTGAATGCCAGGTTTGTTTTTGTTTTTGTTTCTTTTGTTTTTTTGACACAAATAAATTGTGGAATGGCAGGATTTGTGTCTGTGGTCAGGTGGTTGTTGGTATGCTTCATTAGGCTGCTGTAGAATTAATTGAAAAGTAATATTTAAATATTTAAGGAAATAAATCCGTCTTTTTACTATTAGCAAGAACTTGGTCAAATTTTTGGTGAAAATCGAATTTTTAAGTTTATAAAAAAGTAAGAAAAGGAAAAACATGGTGCACCAGAGTTGTAGGGCAGGATCGGCATTGAATAGTTCTAAGGACAGATGCCAAAAAATTTAGAAAAATGATTTGTTCAAAATTTCAACATTTGGTCTTTGTGGGGTTAAATACAACAAAACTAAGTTGCAAGAATAAGAGGGCAACAAATGCTGAAATGTAAGTAGAACCCTAGAAATTAAAGTAAAAAATAAATTCTTAATTTTTCAAATATGTAAACCTAATTGGCACTTAACATGCCATAAGAGATTTCTAAGATCTCTTATCTTTATCATTTTCTCACTATGGATTCAAACCTCATCATTTGAAGTCTAAAACACCAATGGCATTGCCAATTTTGTTATTGAGTTCAATTTGGAAAATATTAGCATTTGAGCACGGAATCTATGAGCCCATCAGCCTAAGAGTCTATATTAGACACCTTCTATGATTATGGTTGTCTATGTTATAAGTATCTATATTATAAGCTCTTTTCATGTTATAGTGTACCTATACTATAGATACATATCTTATAAACACTATGTTATCTATCGATTTGAAAATCTTTGTTAGTTTTGTGATTAATAATAATTTTTCTAATTTTAAATTAAGAAGAAAAATAAATTGGTACTTGTAACAAAAAAGTTCAATTAATTTGGTGAATTTTTTCCACGAGATAAAAATAGACATGAAGAATAGTATGAAAAAATTTCAAATTTTTTTTTCTTTCTAACATCCAATACACCTTGGGCAATCACCTCCAAATTAGATCACCCCAATGCCTTCTTTTGGCTTTACAATGTCAAATTGCACTAGAAAACTAAATTTGGCTTTAAAATGACAAAAAATCATGAAGTTTTTTGCTTGAAAACTTCAAATTTAAAAATAAAAAATAGATGAAATCAGCAAATTATAGATGAAAACGTAATTATGAATATGTTATATGTGCTAATGTGATATTTTCTTTCCAATATGTGGATGATTGTTAAAATATGGAGCACCACTATAATATTTTATATACTTAGACACTTTGACAATTTATAAAAAATGAGAAAAACAACTTGATCACCACCATCAAGATAAATTTAGCCTTTGTATTAGTGAATGATAAAATTTTGATAATTTCTAAGAGTGATTAAGTACTTTTTTTTTACATGTTTATTTATTTTTAATTTTGTGGAAAAATGAAAATTACTTTGATTTCTTGGAGTGTAATCTATGCATAAAATTATATCAATTAAAATATGTACTAGAATAATTTGGAGTATACAACAAAAATGAAGTTTTCATTGAGAGAAAAAGTTTCTTGAGAATGCAAGAATGAAATATATATGTACAATTGATAATTGCATTATTTTGGATTTTAACACATGGAGCTTCCGATTGCAATAACTCATTGACTTTTGAGATTTCTATAAAGTTTGAAATAGTATGGAAAGTTAACATAATTTATTTTGCTTCATTTTCTACGTTTAAATGAAACCAAAAAATTAATACTTTGAAAGTTACAATCTAATTTGACTAAGTCACATCCATGTTTGGAATGCAGGGAAATTTACGGGTTAACCTTGAAGCGCTCCAACTTTATGGATGATGAACATATTGATATTCTTATTTCTTTCTCACTATTTCTTAGATGAAAGTCATCCTAATTTATGGAGATGCATTACCAAGTTATTGTCCTCTCTAATGGTTGGATTTAATGTTAGTAGAGTATATATTTTTCTAAAATTACAAATGTGGAAGTATGTCAAGTAGTTGACCAAGCCAAAATTGCATCGACTCTAGTTCAAAATTGGATTTGGAAAAATGAGGTCATAGATTTGAAGGACGCAAAATCACCTTGTCAAGATAACTTCATTTTGAATCTATTCAAACAAGTTCTACTCAAGAAAATAATAATATTTTGTTTGTAACTGAATTTAGAAGGAATTTTAATTTTTTCCTTTCAAAATTTACAAAAAAATATTGGTGATAGCATTAGTTCATCTAACCATACGGATGGAATCTAAAACTCAAAATCTATCATTTTTATTCATAATTCAATTTCAAAATATTCTTTCAAACAGTACTTTATATTGATTTTTCCCACATTGTCAATTCTGGAGAAGACTCTAGACATTAAGGGGTTAACCATGTGCCACCAACTGCACTTGAAGGTTATATTAAAAAAAATAACTTTAAAAAATAACAACCTCAAATGGGCATGTTAGCTTAACTTTTTAGTTTTACTAAAATTTGACTTGACACAGCTTCAGGATCATTTTGCTAAGAGATCATTCTGCCCTCCGCTGCTAAGTATCAAAATCACATCATCAGTTTTCTTTTGTGCCCAAGTGCCACGTGGAACAAGAATATGAGCCCTATCATATGTCAAATAATAAAGCCATTTTGATTAATGATCCTTCTATCAATATTCCAAACATATATTCTCCTTTTAAAGGAAATTAAAACTCCACCAAGTTTTTAGAAGAGTGAGGCCCATCAATTTGATCCAGTAGCCAACTCAAATGAATGTCCACACATGGTTGTACGAGCTATGGCCGGGCTAATAAAATAAAATGGTCGGATTGGAAGTGTTGACTCTGGGCTTCCACCCATTCTGTCTCTGCGATCAAGTTTAATTCAAGCTCCGAGATTTTCATTTAATATGTTGGCTGGTGAGGTATAAACATGGCCTGGCTCGCGGAGAGGCTCTGAAGCTAATTAAAAAAAAAAGAAACTGGCAGATTGCCGGACAAACGTGTGTAGCCAAACTTCAAATTGGCTGGATCCGATTGAGGCCACAATTACGGTACAGTTTAATGGCTTCCCATAACTCAAGGATCCATGATTTCTGTATACTAGGTTGTCCTGTGGCTCAGCCGAGGGGGTCCGAGAGACCGAGAGACCGAGAGTCCATGAAACCGAGAATCACAGCTCTTTTGTTTCCATCTCCCCATTCCCGATTCTTTGCATGATGCATCGTAACAATAATTAACCAGCCAGAGAAAGGTACTTTGACAGGGTTTTTTTTGGTACCATATTTTGCTTAGCAGCGGAATTTTTTTGAGCAAATATTCATCTACTAAGGTAGTGTGCTGTAAAAGCACCCATCTTCTTCAAACCGCCCCTATTTTTAATTTTGACACAGATGAAACGGGATTTCATTGCAAAAATAGAGTACAAGGCACCAGTCACATGTGGCCTGGTGAGGAACCACCCCTATTTTTAGGTGGAGAATGGAGATGGGGTGATCCTTAAATGGACCAGTTTAGCAATTGAATGTATGGAGGAAAAATTACTTTTCTATTGCAAGAGCCAATCATTGTCTTTGATTTCCGCACATCTCTTTACAAGTTGCAAGTGGACTGATTTTGGAAGACCTACGATCACAAATAGGTGCTTATGTCCCAAATCTTTAAAAATTTATAAGTAATTCAAAAATGCTTGAAAAAATACAAAACCACTTGTATAAGGTTCCACGTCTATTTTTCTTTCTCTGAAAAATGATCTTAAAATATCTCTGTCCACAAAAGCCTGTGAAAAAGGCGGACCAGCCTTTAAATGGTCACTTTAAGAGCATGTTATCTTAATTGCTTTTTCTCATGGTGGATGTAAGGAAAACCAGCTAGCTTGTAACAGGTATAATATGCCACTGTTTTTTCCTGTTGGCATTGTTGAATTTTTTTTTTAAATGCACGTAAAGACAAATGTGTGAAACGGGGAGAGCAATTGAATTATTTTTTTGACATAGTATGATTTTGTTATGAATTTTTGAAGTGTGATTCCCAATTAGTGGCCAAAAGAATCTCTAGACTACTCCATAACCAACAAAAAAATGTATCCATAATGGTCATCTTACTCCATCAAAAGCAATGACAATATTTCCTAATATGACCACAACATGCATGCCTAAAAAATCACTTCTTGTGATAAATTTGTAATCAATAGGTGGAAGTTTCTATTGCAATTACTAATCACTCCATCACCATCATCCAAGACATTGATTGTGGCCATTGACTCAACCTAATGTAGCAAAAATCTCATTTATTGAAAAAAATCTCTCATGGATCTTTCACGCCCTAGGTATTTTGTGATGGTCTTTTACTTGTCATAGGTTGGTTTACCTTAATTGATAACTTGTTGTGGGATGCTATCACTTGATTTGGATGTATGTACACATGTTTGGATGAGTAAATTATTTTTTCATTATTTTTGTGTGTGCTTCATTCATGCACATGGATGCAAATAGCTTCACCCCTTTGTTGAAGATTGGTCACTTTTTGCACTTAGCAAAAGTAACTGAAATTACAAAACACTCATTCCTATAAAATGGAGACTCCACGGGTAAGGAAATTGACTTTCATCTTCTGGAAGAAAACATGGCTAACACAACTTATCATAACTTGATTCACTTATTTGGAATCCAAAAAGTAGATATTCTAGACACTCCAAACATGATTGAGGGAAGAAAAACTCTTGTTATAAGGTAGAAGGTTCTAAAACAGTTTAAACCCTAATAGCGTTCTCTGATACACAATGTTCTCTAACACATAAGTATTTAAGTTATTGCATCCTTCAATGTACCAACAATGAACATGTTAGGGAGTGGGTGTTTTCAAAGCCTTAAAAATTCATAATTAATTCTACAAACTTCTCTAGCTTATAAATAAAAGTAGACTAGGTTTGACTTCCATTTATATTAAAAAATATTTGGAAATGCAAGCCTTCCAAAAAGAGAAATTAGACCTCACATGATGCTTGTAGAGACTCTTTCCTTTAGATGATTTGAAAAACGAGCAATGGAATGATTAAAAAATGTTGCCTTGTTTTATCCTATTGAGTATGTGTTACTAATTTATCAAAGTCACACTATTTAAGATATATCTAAATTAGTGAAAATTGAGATATTAATATATTGTATTAATTTACACAAAACAAGAATTAGAGACATTAATTTTTCATTTAACACTACTTTTGATGACCTCCCTAATACAATAATGTTTCAACTTTCCAAACGAAAAGTTAGGTTATATTACAAAATTCACTTTAAATCAAGAATCCATTCATTTAGCATTTACACTAGTTGAATGTGTATATGCATTCTACTAGAAAGTGTCATGTAGCACTTCCTTAGGTATTAACCTCTAAAGCCTTGAAGTACATTTTTTGGGCAATATAGAGTTTTAGTCATTTATATTCAAATGAAACTTTTAGTTTTTTCACAACATGAAATTTTCACACAACATGTTAGCAAGGAGTAGCTTGGAGGTGCAATAATTTTCATAACACTTGACTACATGATTAAAAAGTTATTGTATGAGATGTAGTTTCTTTCAAAGCCTAGAAAACTTAGAAAAAATCACTTTCTAAAAAATAACAATTTGAAATTGGTTTTCTATATTTATATATATTTGAAAAGCTCAAATGATTCTATATTGATGAACAAGATGAAAATAATGAGGTTTTTAGTTTGTGGGTGATTATAGAATTTCTATGCCAAAATAAACTTTGAAGTCTTGTTTTGAACTCAATTTTCAATACTTTTGAAAAAAAATTAAAACGTAGGATGTAGATTGTATATTACAACATTACAACCATTGAGATGGAAAATTTTCAATTCTATAACTAAATTCTTGAAAATTTAGTATAGAATCACATTTTACACCTTTCTATTTATTTATTTTCCAAGCATAAAGAAGAATTTTCAAATGAATTCTTTATATATATTATGAGCTTATTTCTTCAATAAGTTATGGAGAGATGCAAGTTGTAAGGCATACACATTTTTTAGCAAATAGTTTGAAACATGAAATTTAGCCATTTGAAAAGAGTTGAAAATACTTTCAAAATTATTCAAGATTCATGATCTTGCAATCGGTAAAGTTTGTTATTTTGAAATTTTAGGAGGTGGTACTCTAACAAGATAACTAAAAAATCCATTGGTTGGATTTGTTAATGAAAAAATATCATGATGAAGATTTTAACATTGCTTTGGATACCAATATTTTGAAGCGGCTTTAGGCCTAAGAACACCGGTTCTTTAGGAATTAAGTAGCAATGACAAAGCTCACCCTTTGTGAATAGTGTAGTTTGGTTCATTGGGTGCCTTTCCTAGACTTGCTACTTTTTTTTGGAGGGGGGGGACTTAGCATAAAAAATGAAGTACCTCCTAAGACACATGGTATGGTTGCTATTCTATGAGCGTGAGCTTGAGTTTGTGAGCATGTGAGCATACCATTTTTTTGAAGAAGACCTATGATTGTGTATAGTAGGACCTATGACCCGGGATATTAGAATATTAGAAAATTATAGTACGTTTGAAATATTGAACTAATTTTTTCATTTTGTCAATAAATGGATAGTATAGAAGATTAGATGTTGATCAATGTTTTCTCATGGCTTGGAATCTCTATAGGGCAATGGAGGGAACCAACCTTTTAGTCTTGATGTGCAAGTTGGTGGATTTAATCAAATTTTAGAAAAGACAATTTGGTGAAGAGGGATTGATTTTATACAGAAAGAGCAATGTCAAACTAAATTTCATTTTGGTTGATCATTGTCTTATAGCAATGTGGGTCTTCTCAGGGCCAATAGAAGGATAATAATAATTTTCTCTTTATGTAATGTTGTTGGATTTGTTTAGATTTTAGAAAAAGGAATTTTGTTTACAAGTATTATTTTTATATCTAATGATTGTTGTCACGCTAAATCTTATTTTAGTTGATCATTGTCTTGTAACATTATGGGTCCTCTTTGAACCAATGAGAAGTTACCAACATTTACCTCTTAATTTGCACATTAGTGGACTTGTTTAGATTTTAGAAAAACAACAATGTTTATATGAATTCATTATATGTGGAGAGAGCTTAGCCACACCAAATTTCATTTTTGTTGATCATTGTCTTGTAGTAGGGTGGGTCCACTTGGAGCCAATGGAAATACTTGCACTTCTATTTTGATGTGCTAGCAATTGAACTTGTTAAGGTCTTGGAAGAAAGTATTTGGTTGATAGGGATTATTCTTTTTAAAGAATGAGCTTGATTACACCAAATTGTTGATTAGTTGATCATTGCCTTCTTATGGTACTTCTCGGGAAGATCTAAGTCTTCCATCTTGATCTAATGGTCGTTTGGTTGATTCATTGTGCTCTTGTTTCTTGGAACCTCTCGGCATCGAAAGGAGGATTGACCATTCTGCCAGTGTGATTTGCTACTTACTGAACTTTGCTAGATTTTAAAAGAAAAAAAATTGGTGACTAGGATATGTTTAAAACCAAATGAGGTTGTTACATTGAGATTGAGATTTTTATGATGACTCCCTTATTGTTTCTTAGGACCTCTCGGCATCAAGAAGAGTCCCTGACCATGGAAAAAATAAAATAAAAACTTGGATGGTTGGAGTCCATTACAAGGAAACCCACCTCCCCTTTGTTGGTGATGAAATGAATTTTCTACACAATTCATAAATGCAATTTTATGTGGCCAAGTATAAAAATGGTGAACTGTCTATATGTTTCTATCCTAATTTAAAAGACTTCAGACTCAAGTTACACATTTTGCTTCAGAAGTGTTAATTCTTTTTTAGAAAAAATATTTGAATTCAATGGAATATTTTATACAACCTTATTTCTATTTCCATTCATCTTTTACATCAACTGAGTTCTTCATCTTTGTAATGTACACTTCCAATATTTTATTAGGTACTAAAATTTATTAAAAATAGTAAATTTTGACCAAATGCTTTAGATATGTTTTATTTTTTTGAAATATTATTGAATTTCTAATTCTTTTTCAAAATTTTGAGCTCACCGCTCACCGAATAGCACCGCTGCTACTAGTACTAAAAAATGGATCCCTTCCAATAATTATACATTAAAGAGCAAACATTAATGCTATGCTAATTAAAATATAAAATCCACTTTCCATTGCGTAGTATATCAATATATAGGAACATTTGAAGATCAACACAAACATGTTGCAAAAGACAAGACGATCATTTATACACATAAAATCAATGTGTATATAAACATCATTTTGGGAATTCAGCTGAGGAAATGCTCAATGTGAATTTGAAAACATAAATGAAAAATGTGGGTGATGTGCTATATAGTGTTCCATGGAAATAAATCTTCAATCGTATTAGATTCCACCTATCATAAATCTAGTTCTCTAATATATACTTTAGAATTGAAACAATATTCAACCTACGTACCACCCTTCAGTGTGCTTGTTCTACATCAACCAAACTATGTCCATATGAAATGCACAATTAATTATAAAAAATTCCATCAGTGTGAGGACAGATTTAGAATGCAGCCAAAACATTAAAAAATATATTGACACGAAAGAACACCAATCTTTAGATTCACAAAGTCTAAAACTGATATCCTCATTCATGACATCATCACCTTCTAGATGTAAAGTAATACACCTTCATTTACAGGGGTATCCTATGCGTGTAAATTGTAGAGACCCTATGAATAAAATAAAGCTTAGCATCTTTTAAAATCCATGCTATTTAAGAATAAATAGTTCCTATTTTCCTCCATTTTTATGACCCCTATTTTAGTAATACCTACCAGAAAGACATACTTCTTATCCTTATGTATGTCCACGTAATATCTAAACTTTAGGTGAATGGAATTAATTAGACTCTAATTTATCTCTTGTGTTGTTTCTACTTTTTACACCAACTTCCTATGAAATTTTTGGTAGCAAAGGAATCATTTGTACAAATTGACATTCAATTATTTTGGCCTACAAAATGAAAATTTCGACAACATGATGTTATGTGTTTTATAAGGCTTTCAAAATTGGATCCTATGGTCCAATTAAATAAATATATATATACACACACATCTAAAAGACTAGTCCCCTCTATACATTTATTTTTTGTGGGCAAAGAGATCTATTTGGAAAGAATGATTATATTTTTTTGAAAATATAATGGAGCTTACTCAATAGAGTCAATTAATTTTAATAGTCATATTTATAGTGAAAGTGACATAAGAATTGCTTTAATTTTGTGGAATTAAAGCTTGAACTTGATTGCTTGTGTAGATTTGAATATAGTTATAGCAATGATACAAATGGAAGGCCCGCGTTTTTGTGGAGAATATGGTACCAAGGGATACAATACATTTGAACAAATATAATCTATTCCAAGGGGTGCACAACTTTAGATTGTGTATCATTGAACTCCCAAGGTAGACAAGGCCTTTAGTGTATATAGATTGGGGAACTTATCAAAGGTTTGTGCAAGGCTTCAAGGGCACATAAAAAACAATCTACAAATACAAAAAGTTGAAATTCAATCATTTGCAATAATATCATAGACATTCCACGATCAACAATGCTAATATTTGAGCATAAAAATCTGAGTATGTGAGCTTTGAGCATATATATAAGTAGATATATTGCAATCATTGAAGGTGTTTATAATGTAAATACCTATAATATAGGTACCTATACCATGATTACACTATAATCATGGAAGGTTTCTATAATATAGACACCTATAACATAGGTGTATAGTCTTCTAAGCTCATGAGCTCATGCTTTTAGGCTCACATACTAGCGATCTTTGTAGTTCTATGTAGAAAGCTTTCAATTTATAAAATAAATTTAAAATAAATTGTATGTCTCATTATACAATATTAATTAGTGTGGTGAGTCATAGTATATCATTACCTTTTGGATTTTATATGAAGTTATAACAAACAAAAGCTTAGTGATCATGGTGCCATATTCCCCCAAATTAATTTGTATATAACATTTGCCTACAACCAATGGAATTTGTTAAGTGCAGAAATTACTAATTTGGTGTAATCTGTTTTTTAAATCTTAATAATCACAAACTATTTGAAAATTTCAAAGTATCGAAAAAATAAAATTCAATACAAATTATTTTCAAGGACTTCGTAGATAGAAGACTTTGTAGTTCAACAACTTTATTTTAGAAATTTGGAGCAAAAAAACACTTTTGGGGACTAAATATGCATTTAAATTGTATGAGTATAATTTGATTTGATTTTTATCTTCTTCTTTTTTGAAACAAATGAAACAAAATTCTATTGCAAAGGTAAAAGTACAAACCGCCAGCCACGAGTAGCTTGGTGGGACACCAAGCAATTTGACTTTTATCTTCAAAATTACTCAACAGGATTCAACATGACTCAAATTACAACCTACCAATTCTTCTACTTTGATTAATAATATTTTATGTCAAAGACACCAATTCCCCCACTATGGTCAATAATACCCTTAGTCAAAGACTTTATCAAAATCATTCAAATACTTTTGAAGCTAATGTCTTCTAAATTTTGTTATATTTTAGATATTATTGAATGTATTTGTATCAAGATTTTGTGAATTTTTGTTACAGTGCATCTTGGTTGGTGAGTAACAACATATCAAATGGTGTCAAAGATGTTATGGCTTAAAAAACAAGCATTTCATTTCACTTCCCCCCCCTCCAAAAAAAATTCATATTCATAGCCAACAATAAAATATATCTCTCCAAAAAACTAATATATTTATTTTTTTCTCAAAGTTTTTAACATTTATAATCATGCAAATCAACTTTTTGCTTTAAAGTTATGTGTTTATAAAGTTTGGGGTTTTGATTACTTTTATTGAATGCATTACACTCTAAAATCTATTATTGATAGTCTAATTTCTTTGTCATAGTAGCAAGTTTGTCCCATTTGCAAGTGATACAATGGATTTTTAATGCAAAAATCACTTAAGGTATAAGACTTGTTTTCGACAATGTTAAATATTTTAGCATATGCCCAATTGATTGAGGGGCGAGGGGGGGAGGGGGGAATAATTTTCTCCAGTTAGGGAATATAAAAAATGAAGGTTGTACTATTTTTTTTCCTATGTTTTCATCAAGTTTGGAATTAGTAGGAATCAAAGAAGTGTAGATCATAGTCCAACTTGTCTCAATGCAAGAATAGACAAACCTATCTCAAAGAAGCACAAAACTAAAAACTAGTCTTAGCAACTTCACTAGGTGTCAATGTGTTTATTTGCCACGTAATAATGAAGTTGCTAAACCACATCATATTCCCTCATTTATGAAAATAGACCACCCAATGATCTTGCACAAATGGGGCCTTGGTCGGAAACAAGTCATATACTATACTCAAAAGTTCCAACCATGGATTTTTTTCATTTTTTATGAAGTACCAAAGTGGTGCTGCAAAATGTTATAGTGCTACTCCAAATTTCAACATTCATCCACATATTGGATAAAAAAAAACACATTGGCATACATCAGATATTCATAATTATGTTTTCATCCACAATCTAGTGATTTCATTTCACATATTTTTTTTTATTTGAAGTTTTGTGGCAAAAAAATTCACAATTTATTGTCATTTTTAGCCAAATTATTTATTTATTTTTGTGCAATCTGGCACAATCTCCCCCCCCCCCCCCCGGGCCTGTTTCCAACCAAAAAGGAATGTTTCTTGCAAATTATTCTCTCCAAAATGAAATTATTCTTGCTTAGAGCAGTCCAACAACAACACGTCACAATTGACCTCTAAATTTTTTGTACCATTGATCTTCTATGATAGAGAAATGTCCTCCATTGATTTGCTCCATTGATTTGCTTCAGTGTGTTGATATGGGGAGCTGCTCCGTGGCTATGGAAGCATTGCTCCAATTAAATGCTTAATTCCCTATGCAAAGTTAACGAGAAACTTTCATTTACTCCTATTGATAGTCAACTCCTCATGTATTGAGTGAGCACCTGAACCCGGTCTTCTAAAATGATGGGCGGAAGAGCTTTGTTTCCATCTTCATCAAGATGAAATGCCACATACCTTAAAAGTTCTCCTGTTGCAAATTGTGTGATAACTTACATTACTACGTGTGGGGGCATTGTTTAAGTTAGTTGCAGAATCTCCCTCCCTCGCGGTGGCTCCGAAACCAAGAAATATTCTCACACAACCGAATCAATCAATCACTTAATTAGAGATCTGATTAATTTCCACATAAACTATAATTTAATTCATACCTTGTGTAAATGTTAAGAGCCCGGAACCCAGCATTACAGAATCTACGCTGTCATGGTTTTATGATAAACACCCACCCACTGTGGTGAACATGTTCCATGACATAATAATAATAACTCACAGAAGGAAATTTGGGAAATAAGTTTAAGGTCCACGCTGGAGGAACACCTGAAAAGGAAGGGGGGGGGTTAATTAAGTTAAGTTATATCCCTGACCCACGAGTTAATTAATTAGTTATGAAAATTCCAAGTTTCCTGTCACAAACTTCATAAAGGGCACCAACTTCACAACAGGCTCCTCACTCAAGCAAGTGCTTTGCATTCGATTTTCGCATGACTTGTTTTTATAAAAATTGTCCTCACTGTCCTGATGGGGGGGCGAGGGGCGGGGGAGCAACATCCAAGGAGACGCAAGCTTCGACATCTTTGCAGGATTCTAAAATTAATTAATTAATTTTTATTAGATGATGTATTAAGTGCTGATGATCAGCTTTTTTTTTCTTCTTCTTCTCTAAGACAAAAGTTCAGGTGAGGATCATATATGATCCCAGCAGCTCTGTGAGTGAGCTCACAAACCAAGAAAGAGAGAAAGAAAAGGGGCTTCCAGACGTTTGATTTTGTTGTAATTGTTGATTTTTTTTGTTGGTTCTTATCATTAATCATGTAATCAGAGACAGTTGACTGTGCAAAAGTACTGATGGCACTAGCCACACAAATACCAAAGAAATGCACCAATTGCAGAGAACCATAAGGTAACATGCTCTTAAAGCGACCATTTAAGGGCTGGTCCGCCTTTTTCACAGGCTTCTGTGGGCAGAAATATTTTCAGATCATTTTTCAGAGAAAGAAAAATAGCTGTGGTACCTAACACAAGTGGTTTTGTATTTTTCCAAGCATTTTTGAATTACTTATAAATTTTCAAAGATTTGGGGGCATAAACACCTATTTGTGACCATAGGTCTTCCAAAATCTGTCCACTTGCAACTTGTAAAGAGATGAGCGGAAATCAAAGACAATGATTGGCTCTTGCAATAGATAAATAATTTTTCCTCCATGCATTCAATTGCTAAACTGGTCCATTTGAGGATCAACCCATTTGCATTCTCCACCTAAAAATAGGGTTGGTTTAAAGAAGATGGGCGCTTTTAAAGCACACTACCTTAATATGTGAGGGTTAGATTCAACAGCAAACTTGAGAGACGGAATTGTTTTGCAATGAAATTTGTTTGCATAAAAAAAATTGAATTTCCTTGTTGGATTTGAGAGGTGTGCATCAACCTGAATCAATCAGATGAAAAAACAACCTGTGCAGTGCAACAAGAAAAGTTGTACAGTGGTGTACAGCTGAATTACAAATTTTTGGATCCTCTTGAGATTAGGAGAACTTTGGGAGGCCTGTGTGTGCTCAAAAATGAACAGAATTTTGAATTTTGAATTGGGTTGGGATCAAACTGAAACCTACTTTATCATCATGACAAACACACATCTGTAATTGAAAATCATACAAAGAGTTTGATGTTTTCTATACACTATGTAAGGTAGGAGGCTTTGAAATCGCTCGGGCATTAAGAACCGCCCCTATAAATGGCTCTTGAATGGAACGAGGTGATCTTTAAATGGAACGAAGTGATCCTTAAATTGACTGCTATAGTGCTATGAATGAATTAGAAAAAAAGGGTTCCCAGCCAATCATCGGCTTTGCTTTTTCCCATCTTGCAAAGTGAGCAGTTTATGGAAGACCTAGGGTCACAAATAGGGACCTACAATACATCTCCTTTGAAAATTCATAACTAATTCAATATTGCTCAAAAAAATATGAAACCACTTGTGTTAGATTCCTCGTCTATTTTCTATCTCTGAAAAATGAATTAAAAATACTACCAACCAAGGAAGCATATGAAAAAGGCAGATCAGCCCTTAGATGGGCGATTCAAGGGCCTCCTACCTTACTATCTAATGTTGCCAACATCTGTGAAAATTACAACTTGTATTCAATGGTACAATCATATAAGAAATGAACCTTCACAATTGCTTTAGAGATACATATTCCCATACCACTTGAATTGCTTGCATGATTTCTTGCTTGTTCTTCACCCAAATGCAAAAAATCTTTGATTATCCTCCTTACTATCCTCCAAAGGTTCTCTATGAAATGGTAGATAGTGTATAAAAGGGTTCCAAATTGTTATATAATTTAATATTATTCATTTTTTCACTTGTTATGAAATTGAAGTGGACTTCATTTCAATTCCAATGCAATTTGCAATTTCAAAATCAATTCTTTTTTGAACACGCTAGAGCTTTCTAAAGTGCATAACTTTCTAGTGAAAATTGACTGAATGATTCGTAAATGAAGTGTCCACTATACAATGCAAAGTACAATTACCCGTACCTCATAAATTGTTATATACAATCATCCTCAATAAGTTTACTTACTTTCTTGTGTGCATCTCTCTTGCACCTCCCACTTTCACTAAAACATATCAATTAGAATATTGGAACTTTTTTTATTGAAAATACTTGCAATCAAGATATTCTAATCTTGGCAAGAAAGTGCACAATAATCTCTTGGTATGAAGAACTTAATTTAGCCAACAAACTTCTTTGATTTTAAACCCGTGGAAAACCTATTCAAAAATTGAAAGACCATATATAGAGTGAATATTTTATCTAAGAATAGGGAAGAAATTATTGAATTGATGCAATGAAGATGGGGAGGATATCTATGGACATGCTCGAAGTTTTCATTTCATCAATTCCTCATAGAATGAGTTTTGTAATTCGTGAAAGTACAAGAACGTAGACATGTCCTTTGATTCACAAGGTCACTACACTCACTCCAGTGAGGATTTTAATATTGCCAAAGACACCCTTTTGTTTGGCCATCATGTGGAAGATTTGGTGCACATGCAACAAGTTCATTTTTGATAGGGAGTGCTTCCCCATTTCTCTTGTCTTTGACCTAGCTTGTTCCAACACGATCTATATGGGCATGGTGTAGAGAAATAACATCTTCACCTTCTTTAGTCAATGCAAAAAAGATAGACAACAAGCCATTAGTCAAGAATTATTAGACTCGTAGTGCAAGTCCAGTGTCTTTGTTACTAGTAGTTCACTCCAGCTCGTGTGGCACTTCTATTCTTGCATGGTTCCTAGGCTTCAACGTCCATATGAGCTGGGAACCTTTAATTCACATTGTTCCTTTAACCTTTAATTCACATTGTTTCTTTAAAAAAACAAAAATAAAATGATAAACATATAACAATACATAGCCAAATTTTTGTATTCTTTCAAAAAAAAATTGGCATGCAAATGTTTTATAACTTGAAAATAGACTAATTGATTTTTCTAATATACTTTACAATTTGTGATTTGATGGATTTTTGAACTAACTAGGAAACAACAATTTTGAATCTTTGGTTGGCATAAAATTTTCAGCTTCAAAATAAAAAGTTGTGTGTAACTTAAGGGATGGTAGCCGACCCCTTTCCAACCACCCTCCATTTTCAATCTATAGACTGCTCTGGTTATGTGAAGTTGTGGCACAGTTTGAGGAGTAGGTGTGACGCATTGTGATTGGCTGCAAGGTTGTCAATATTGCACCTAGCCCTTGGTTGATTGCAATTAACCTATGGTCAAAAATAGAAAGGTCTATGATACCATTATATGACAAAGAGAATCTTTCACTAAAAAATTAATAGTAATTACGTTTTATATAATAAAATTCTGGAAAAATATGCAATCCTTCCAAATTCTATTTCTGTACATGGGAAAACTTCAACACTCAAAAAACCTGCATTTCAAGTATGCGTAATTGCTTTAAGTGGTTGGAAATGGGTCATCCGCCATAACCTTATTCAAGGTGATGGTACTTCATTCAACTTGAGAGCCAACTTTAGTTAGTGTCCAACATTTCAAATCGAACAAATCACACTCCATGTACACAGTACAGTACAACAAAATCACCCCATCCAGCTTCAGCAAATAACTGAAAATAGACAACAAGCCTGGCTCTTGGAGAAAAACCCAGCTTTGAAACTTCTTGGCATTTTTTTAATTTTTAATTTCAAACAACAGTGACCATTGTGTTATAATCTTTCAATATGTATGGGTAATTAAAGTTCCTGAATTTTTTTTTCCACACTTTCCCATGATAGTCTAGTACAAATTTGTGCGGTTGAATTTTGAAAAAAACTTTTTTATTTTTTTTAAAAGTTTCTCTCACTGACCTGAAAATTGACAGTTTTTTCACAATTTGTGCCCCAAATGTGCCTCCTTTAGGGGTTAAAGAACAAACCAGCTGTTGAAATGCTTCCCAGTCATAAATTCATAATATAGCCAGTCAGACATTTTTTTTTTATTGCGAGTTGCAAGTTATAAGGTCTGCCTTGTTAAATAACTTAATGTGACGGAAACCTGGCAACCAAAAAGTTTGGTACTAACAGGAGATGGCACGTTTATTAGGTCAGGGTTGACTTGCCTCATATTTGGGTATAATTATTTAAGTTTTGTTGTGGTTGTAATTTTTTGCATTTACACTTGCAAAACTCCACTACTGTAGTGACTCCCACCCAGACTACAAATTAACTCAAAAGAATACCAGTGTGATCCAATGTACAGGGGAGTATCGGCATTTAGTTACAAGTTTAGCCGGTTGAAATCAAGAATTAGCCTAATTGATTTCAAAATCTTTGGGAAAAAATCCCTGATCATTTAAGAGGAAAATCAAAGAATATTCTCTCTTTTTTTAAAGAGAGAATACTTCAAATAACCATTTGGTTCGAGAAAATGTAGGATTTAAGCCGGTTAAGCTAAAAATCTCCCCGGACTGTGATATGATCCAACAAATTGTACTTAATACATTGATTAGGTTTGGTAATCCTGCAATCCCAAATGGAACCAATGGACGGAATGGTGGACACCTATCTGAGTTCGAAGATCCACATAACAGACTCCGGTATCTTATACCCCAAGTATCTGTACCATGTAAATATTTTGTACCCACCCACCTCGGACATTTGTTATGGAATTAAAGTACACTCTGTTATTGGCATATTACAACAACTGGCCACTACAAAGCACCAGTAATAAAAAAAAAAGTAGTACACCAAGTATGGTATATTAGCATTGACTCAGGATTTAAAAAAAATTCAAGTATAATTATATGGTATAAGGTACAGATACCTGAAAGTAACCTACATTCAAGATCTGCAAATCATGAGGGTAGGTACAAAATAAAATGATGTGAGCTCGTTAGGAAATGGTTTGGTAAAACTGAACAAGATTGGTTTCGTATTTTTACGGGCTTGTATGAATATAATACGAATTTGTGAAAACATCTGCGTAGATGCACTTGTTGTTGACCGTAGACTCATACAGAAGTGGTCACAGAAACATCCAAAAGCTACATATCGTAAGCTTGTATCACGTGCAGGAGATTGGCCAATGCAAAACTCGCCCTTGTGACCGTGACAACTTCATGAAACTCCACATGTTTGCTTTGCATCCAGTTGAGCTTGGATCTAGGTCATTTTTAAGATGTCACTGAACGGCTGTTGTTACTTTTAGGTATGTCTACTTTACTTAGGTTCATATTTTTTGCACTAGAATCACATAAGAGAGGTTGAACCCTAGAAAGACGATGGAACACTAATAAGTGTCTGTTGGATGACAGAGGATCCTTCTATGTAGGATAGAAGTGCACGAGTGTTTGTCCTTGGAATTTTGTGTGAAAAGGGGAGGTCTTGCACAAATCGTTTGACCTATGGTTTCCATAGTGACTAAGCTTGCCTTTCTTGGTTTAACCCCTAAAGGACCAGACAACGTTTTTTGGCAACATGAGAAACCATAGGTCAAACTATGGGCAAATACGTGTGATTAGAGATTTCCATAATTTAGGTTGAAATTTTAATGGAAGGTGGAGATAAGGAATATTTTATACTAAGTTCCATGATATTTGGAAATATGAGTCAAAAGTTATGGCCTCATTTGTTATTTTTTCCCCTAGTCATGCAGTCCATATAGATAAGAAAAAATCACTTTTTTTCAGTAAGAAAATTTTGAAATTGGTTTTCTAGAGTTATATGTAGGTGGAAAGCTTTGAATCATTACATTTTGATCAATGAGCCTAAAGTTATGAGGAGCTTTAGTTTGCAAGCAGTTATGGATTTTCTACTCTAAAATAAACTTTGAAGTCTTTTATTTTACTCAATTTTCAATATTTTTTGAAAAAAATAAAATCATAGGATGTAGATTGTTTATTACAACATTGCAACCATTGGAATTGGAATTTTCAATTTCATAACTAAATTCTTGACAATTTAATATTTTGAATATTCACTACTTCTTTCTACTTACTATTTTTTTCCTATATCTTGTACAATTCCAAATGATGTAAAAAATTTTAAGCATATGGACAACTTGTATAGGAAAAATAAATCAAAGAAGCGCCACCATTTGGAACATTTTTTTCATAAAAATGTGATCTTGTGAAGTTCAGCTACCTTGATTTTTGTAGGGCCAAAATAATGATTTCAGTGAATTTGAACACTTATATCTTGCAATCCACGCATTGGAAATTTCTGAAATTTTTACCACATGTTCTCAAGTCAGCATACTACAACAATTCTATGGTTACATGTGTCAAAAAAAGTTATTTTTCAAAAATTTGTTACTTGTAATAAAAATGACAGTTTAAGAGCATTTTTTAGGTGAAAATATAGTCACAATCCTTTATGGATTTAGATGTTGGTAGCATTCTTTTGTATCTCAACAACAACATGAAATCAATAAGCTTAGTTGTGTATAAATAATGATATTTAGTATAATCTACACTAACTGATTTATAAATGCTGTAAGTTTTTATTCTTGATGAATATTTTTACCAACTATGTTTGTAAATATCCCCCTCTTTGAATAGCATAGGTACTTGTGTTGTTGGTAAAAATCTTCATGAAAGGTAAAAACTTATTGCATTTTCAAATCAATTAGTGTGGTTACACTAAGGGCCGCTTCACACTATGGCCGACCAAGTTGAGAGGCCGTGGGATTGAGTGGACAAACTTTGGGTGAGACTCCAAAGAAATGGGCAATAAATGATAGGATTTTGAGCCTTTGGCTGGCCATAGTGTAAAGCCTCCAAAGGCCAAGCCCAAAGTCCAAGCCCAGCTTGGTGGTACCATTCATCTAGAGCATCATAAAATTTGCTCTCTTGCCGGCTATTGCCCGAAATGCCATTGGCCATTTTGGGTATCAATTCCTACAAGAAAAACATTGAAAAAACATAAAGAAGGAGTCAAAAACGGCATTGAAAGAACAATTACAGCACTTGCTTTCACTGTGAAACAAAGACTATGGAAGATATAAATGAGAAATGAAGGAGTCATTCATCAAGGGAAGGAGGTGGGTAGAGGGTTTGTCCATACCATGCAAAGTCTCTCCATTGTGATGGTGGAGAGTAGGTTTCAAACCCAACCGGCAACACCCCATTTGCATATACAATGGAGGGAAAGGGGGGCCGTGGTGGCCGAGAACGGGCATGCGACGAAGGCAAAGGCCTTTAGGGCCCCAATTGGCCCCCAATTGGGCCCCCCAAGCCATGAATTCTTCCTCAAAACATGATTATATTTTACTACTTCACACTAGTGAGCCCAAAGTGTGAAGCAAAACCCATATTGTTTACCATCTACCTTTGTTCCCTATGCAAGGGCAAGGGCAAGGGCATGTACCGATTGAGATTTTCTTATTTTTTTGTTTTATTTTTTCAAAATTCGACGGCCTCTCGACCAGAGTTTGGGTTCCCATTTTTGCTCGACCAAACTCAGATCGAGAGTCCGTCGATATGGAGTAAATTTTCTGACATATTGTCAGTTTTGAGGGCAACGGCCTTTGGACTGTGCCTCCTAGTGTGAAGGCTCGAGAGGCCAAATTCTTGGATTTCTGAAATTTGATTGGTGGAAATCGACGGACTCTTGACCTTGTGCCGTAGTGTGAAGTGGCCCTAAATCACATTATTAATGTAGTGGCACCACCACCAAGAAATTATGGAGTAAAATCATGATCAATATATGGTTAGGATGTAAATAATTGCCAAACTCAATATAAGATGTCATTTAGACAAAGAAAAAATGACATAGTAATTTGTTTCGGGAACTAAAGATCTTTTTGGTGCTACTAACCATTTAATCCCTTAACTCCTAAAGGATTACAATTCTTCTTTTTTCGCAAAAAAACACTGCCATTTCTATTGCAAAGAGAAAAAAATTTGATTTTTTTTCATATTTAATGGTAGGATCTTGTACTAGACTAGTATGGAAATGTGTGGAAGAAATTTCAAAAGCTTTGGCCACACAGATTGTAAGATATTTGGATTTAAAGTGAAGAAAATAATTTTTTTGCGCCTTGCATGTCTAGTAGACTACGAGACTTTAAATGTTCTTAACTTTTAAATTTTTTTATAATGAAGAATTTAGTTGAGAGTGCACAAAAAAACTTAAAAAAGAAGAAGGTGATTTTCATTCTCTAAAAAATTGTTAAGTAGAAGTAGGTACAAAGTAGATGGAAAAAATAAATTGTTAATAGCTCTAAAATGAAATTCAAACACACTAATCCTAATAGTAAGATTGTTCTAACAATCACATTTAACCATGTGAAACCTTGCTTTTTTGAAAAATATAAAAAATTTAGATTGAAATTTAATCTTATACATTATTTTTTCAAAAAGATGCTCTAATTGCCTATAAAATATGATGCTTCATAAAAATTTTATCACTTGACCAAATGAAATTAAAAAAAACATTTCATGTAGACAAAAATATTATTTATTAATTTAAAAAATAAAAATTGTGGTTTTGTTTGTTGCCTAATTGAAACTATAAAAAAAGAACTTATTGTAACATAACTTTTGTTTCCGGCAATTGATTGAACTAAGAATTTATATTCCCATTAAGTTAATGTGTTTTTTTATACTACAAGAATTATAAAAGAATGTAGAAAATTGAGGTTCTAGCCTACCCATTTGTCCTTTGAGCGGATAAATGGACCTTTACAGATTAAGGACCATGAATGATACAAATTTCCAAAATTGTAAAAACGTAGTATAGAATACAACTTAGAATAATAATTTAACCCCTAAAGGACCAAACACCGTTTTTTGACAACATAGCGTTTTGGGGCAGCTCACCACGAATGGAATTTTCATTTTTTTTCTTTGAAATTTTCACACAAGATGTGCCCGAGGAGTAGCTTTAGGGCCCAACAATTTTCATAACTTTTGAACACATGGTTAAAAAGTTATGGTATGATATGTAGTTTTCATTGTTCGGCGGGCAGCCCGGGCAGCAAAAAAAACTTCTTTAAAAATCATTTTCTAGAGAAATAAAAATTTGAAATTGGTTCTCTAGATTTATGTGCACAAGGAAAGCTTTGAATCATTCCACTTTGATTTATGAGATGAAAGTTATGAGGAATTTTAGTTGTGGGTAGTTTGCGGGTAGTTATGGAATCTCTACTCTAAAATAAACTTTGAAGTCCTTTATTTAACTCAATTTTCAATATTTTTGGAAAAAAATATAAACACAAGGTGTAGATTGTTTATTACAACATTACAATCGTTTGGATTGGCATTTTTCAATTCCACAATTAAATCCTTAACAATTTAGTGTTTTGAATCATTTTCTACTTCTTTCTACTTACTATTTTTTTCCTATATGTTGTACATTTCCAAATGATCTGAAATTTTTCAAGCATGTAGCTAACTTGCTTTGAAGAATGAATCCAAAGAGTTACCACCATTTTGGACATTTTTTCATACAAATGTGACCATGTGAAGTGCAGCTGCCCGGTTTTTCGCAGGGACAAAAAAAGGTTTTTTGTCACTTCAAATGCTAATATCTTGCAATCTACACGGTGAAAATTTCTGAAATGTTTTCCACATCTTCTCAAACTAGTTTACTACAATATCCTACGGTTACATGTGTCCAAATTTTTTTTTTTTCCAAAATTTCGTACTTGTACTAGAAATGGCAGTTTGGGAGCGTTTTTTGTGAAAACATAGTCAAAAACCTTTAGGGGTTAATGTTGACTTTCAAACAAAATTTGTAAAATATGATCCATAGATCATATCCATACAGCTGTATCAATTGCTATACCAATCAATATTTTTCAACAAAATTTGAAATAAGAAGTTGAAAAATTCTCTTAAAACTAATTAAAGATTGAACATAGATAATTTTTAATATTTTTCTTTAAGTTTACAATGTTAACTTCTAATTATGGTGTTGTTTTAAGATTTGTATTTTACTTATTTTACTTATTTATTCAAGTTGTTTTGGAGGGGCAATTTTTGAAAACTGACAAAGAGACTTCTTCAAGCCAAATATACCATCATGTGTCCCTAAAACTATAGAATATGTGAAAATAAGTTTTATGAAAATGTAATCCGCACAAATTTAATATAAAAAAACTGACACAAGAATCTACAAACATTTCGATGGATGAAGAAAGATAATCTATGTGAGCCTTGTGACATATTTGCATCCATTTGTCACACAAGATTTTAATGTTTGATCTATCAAGGATTAACCCCTGAATTTTTTGGATTGTTTTTCACAAAAAATGTCTGAAACTACCACTTTCTAGTGCGATAAGAATATCTGAGTTATAGAAATATTTTTCAAACTTTCAACCATATAAGTTTGTTTTAGACTACTATATGAATTTTAGAACTAATAATTTTAGAACATTTGACATTATAGATTACAAGATTATAATGTTTGGAGTTAAAAGAAAACAAATTTTAGGCCCTGCTCAATAGGATCAACATAGTTTGAGTTCACTTTGTGCAAAAGGAGGCACCATCCAACTTTAGTAATTTAGACCATTGGATAGGTAGTTATATTAGTTGTTTGCATGCTCATTTTCAAAAATAATAGAAGAATTAAACATACACATGAAAATCTTGTACTAAGAGGATGTCCTACAAAAGCAACTACAAAAGTAAGATTTCAATTTTTTTTGAGAATTCATTTTTTAGAAAAATCAAAATTCTAATGGTTGGCACCAATATTTCCTTGATCAATTACAAAAATATTAAAGTTTAAGCTTAAAAAATCTCATAAATTTATACTAGAGTTTGTGCTAAAGGTCCTAAAATTGTTCTAAAATTGCCATTTTTTAGTGCATTGAGTGAAAATTGATTTTTTTTCATTTTCAACTAAACATTATTTTTCTAGATTATTATGAAAATGTGTGGAATAAAATTTAATCCATTTGGTTTCATAGATTTCAAGATATGAGCATTCAAAGTGAATGTGAAAAACTTCACATGTTGCCTAATTGCTTCACTAACTCCTTATCCTCTCTATTAACATGCTACCTAGGAAGTCCCTAAATTTTTTGAGTTTTTTTCCTCCAAACCTAATAGAAGGCAATAGCAATTGACACCATATAATTTTTTTGGCAAAGTAATAATTTTTTATAATTTTTTTGAGTGTGCTAATCCAAAAGCCCCAAATCAATGTAAAGTGCATCCATGATTGTCATGCTACTCCATCTAAAATGATCATAATATTTTCCTAGACAACTTGAAGGTCCATCTTGGTCATGTATTTTTACTTATTTATATGAATAAAAAAATATGAAATGATTATATTTATTTTATAGTATATAATATATAATAGCATATCACCATATTTTAATATACAACAAGGATTATACAAGATTGTGTACAATATATACACGTACCAATCTTTTTGGATTATTTAGGGGGGTTGTTTAAAATTAGTAATCATTTGGAGGTTTGTAAACAATCCTAATGTGCATTATACACCTAATTTCAAACTATTCTTAAATTAATATAAAATACTTTGGTTTTGTTAAATGTAAGTTGAAATTTAAAGACACATTACCCGTTTGTTGCCATTAATGAATTGATTTTGTTAAAAAATGAACAAATTTAGATGAATTTTATGGTGGAATTGGGGCCAAAAGTAGGATGATAGAGTTGGTGGAAATGGATTGGTCTACCTTACAAGGAAAGAACTTTTTAAGAACTTTTAAGGAATGACTTATAAGGATTGAACATGACAACAAAAAGAGAAATACAAAACATGATAGTAGCATAAGATAGCAAATAAAAAAAAATATAAGATTAGTGAAGATAGAGGGTACTACCTTGTGGGTGGCTGAGGTGTTTAAAATCTTGTTTTCTTGTTGATAGCACATTAAAGTTTGAAGTGCAACTAAGTGCAAAAAATTATTAATTTTTGGAAACATCCACCATTAATGTAATTTCATCCACATTATGGCCTAAAATTAATAAACCTCGTCTAAAATTTGGGAAATCACATATTTCTTTGAATTATTTTTAGCTATTTCATTGACAATTTTTTTCCTTTAAATTTCTAGTAACTAAAGGTGTCTAGTACAAAAATCATGATTTGATTTTTAGATTTTAGTGAAAATTTGGGTTAGAATTTCAATTAAACATATTGTATTTTTAGACTCAAAATGAATGCTCCAAAATTAAAAGCATTATGATGGATTCTAGAGGGATGTCCCAAATCCATACCTTAAATTAGGTTGTTATTTTGTTTTGTTTGTTTATTTGTTAGGGTGAGGTCTCTTGGATTTCCCGTCCCCCTGTCATGTTCTAGTACAATTGGAAAGCTCTTTGTGAGGAGGGATGCACGGGCTTTGTTTCATGGCATTAGGACCTACAATGTGAAAGTTATTGAATTTCGAAGTTTTTATGAGTTAAAAAATTAAAAATTTATTTTTATTTTTATTTTGATCGTGGCAACAACACAAGGTACACTAGTACCAATGAAAATAGAATATTGAAATATCACATGCACGCTACACAAGTTCAACTAGTTAGAGCTATTGATACTTTTAGAATAGTACAATAGTGTTATGGAAAATTAGTAGCATTAGAAATGGAAGATCGGGGAGATTGGTCATCTTTGTTAGGGGAGGCTTATTCGTGTAGGCTAGTCTGGATTTTTCACAAGGACCAATGGGACCAATTAGACCTTGTTCTTTGTCAACTCATAAAGATTTTATATGAAACAATCCAAAAGCTTAGAGTAAACTTGCAATTTACCGCACCATTCCAAATATTGGACAACAACCATTGCCACTTTCCAAACAATAACCACACAATTCAACTACCAATTTAACCCCTAAAGTCCCAAGGCCATTTTTCCATCAAAAACCACTCAAAACTGCCATTTCTAGAGCAAAGAGCAAAAAAACAAATTTAATATTTATTTTTCATATTTAACCGTAGGATCTTGTACTAGACTAGTGTAAGAATGTGTGGAAGAAATTTCAGAAATTTTGACCATGTAGATTGCAAGATATTTGCATTTAAAGTGAAGGAGTCTAGTTTTTTTGTACCTTGCTCAACTACATTTTTTGACTTTGAACCTTTTTAACTTAAAATTTTTGCTCTAATGATTTTGAATTTCTAATTTTTTATAATGAAGAATTGAGTTGAGAATCTAGAAATTTTTTTTTTAAGAAGAAACATTTAGTTTTCACTCATTAAAAAATTGTTAAATAGAAGTAGGTTCAAGATTGAAGGAAAAATTAAATCATTAATAGCTCTAAGATAGAATTGAAATATACTAACCTCAACGGTGAGATTGTTCTAGCAAGAAATCTTGACCTTGTGAAACTTTTTTTTTTTTTTAAATTGTTAAAATTGAGTTCAGAAATGAGTCCTACAAGTTATTTTTTCAAAAAGATGCTCTAACTGCCCGAAAAATAAGATTGATTATAACTTTTGCATAACAAATCCAAATGGAATGAATCAAAGCTTCCCGTGTAAATAAAAATAAAATCTATAAGAAACAAATTTTTAAAATTTTTAATTTAAAGTTTTTTTGAGGATTTTTTCTGCCCCCCGAACTAAAATTTGGGGTTTTTGTGCCATAACTTTTGCTCCCGGGCACCGATTGAAATAAGAATTACATTTTCGGAAAGCTAATGTGATTCTCTATCTTCACAAAAAAAATTCAGAAAATCACAAAAAATATTGAGACCGTAGGAGCCTGCCCGAAATCCATTTTGTCCCCGGAGGGGACAATTGGGACTTTAGGGGTTAATTGCAATGGGAACAAAATTTTGTATCACCACAAAATTTTGCTCACTACGCGGTGAAGGGTTGCAAAGAAGTTTTAAATAGAATCTTAACATGACATTTTATAATCACCCCAAATTTCAAAACATGTGAAGTCTCTATATTTATTATATTTATGTGGAGAAGGATTTGAATTTTGTCTCTGCGGTGATTGGCAAGCTTACTCTAATCATCCTATCGTCAAGCACATACTTGTGATTTTATGACGATGGCTCAGATTCGCTTGAATCACCTCTTGGCAATCTGTACACTTCACCTCAATTTCATACGTAGTACAAGTTATGTACCAAGGAATCCGAAGCATTTCAAGAGAAGTTCCAATGCTGGCCCTCTTGAAGGAATCACTAACCAATACCCACCTGAAAAATGCGTGCACGCAAGGAGCAATCAATCCCTGAACGATCGAGATTTCATAGTTTTGAAAGACCACTTCGATTGCAAAAAATGTAATCAGATGGGGCCAAGTTTCATATCGTCAGAATCAGTGAAGAACATTACTTGAGTCGGTCAAATAATAAACAAAAGCTGAACAGAAGAAAGTCCACATATGACCTACTCCAAAGCACTAAAACAGCAAGAAGCCCAATTTGGGCTTCTTGGTCCTCTGGAGGTTAACATTTGAGCTCGTCCCACCCCCAAAATACTCAAGATACTCCACCTAGGGAGGGCAGACAAAGCCTCCCCGACCAAATGCCGTCCACAAAACGTCACCCAAAGTGAATGTCACTCCAAGGAATCGATGCTACTGTACATAAATCTCGGATGAGCCTACAAAAATGCTAAACATGTCTATTTCATCTCACCACCAGCAGCTATAGCCTTGCGCAAGAAAATTAATTGGCATTGCGAGATTTTTCTAAAAAGTCTCTCAAGAAAACTCTGGAAAAATCCATCAGAACTTTGAGAAAAAGGTCTAGGCTAGTGTCCGGAACCAGGCCAAGAGCGAGCTGAGCCCCTTGTCCAGAAACGCCGACCTCTTTTCAAAGCCAAGATCAGCAGCAACACGGTGCGCACACATGGTCCCCGAGAACGCGACCGCAATAACCCCTTGCCCTGGAAAGCAACTGTCTCCCACACAATACAAGCCATCCACCGCCGTGGTATTGAAAGGCATGCCCAGCAACCCCTTGGGCTTGCCAGCAGGGATAGGGCCATACGTGCCGTCATCCCTGGCCAAATACCGGCGATGCGTTTTGGGAGTGCCCACCTCACGAAACGTGGTCGACGCCTTCAGACCTGGAAACAGAGTCGCCTCCAATCGCCTCACAATCTCGTCAGCCACAGCCTCCTTCTTGGCTTCGTAAGCAGATGGCGACAAGCCCTGCCAGTCGTCGATCCACGCCGTGGTGAAGATGTGCAAAATGTGGCGGTCCGGGGGAGCTAAGGACGAATCCAATATGGTTGGAATGCTCATGAAAATCGTCTGATAGGGCTCCTCCAGCTTCGACCATTGGGATTCCAGTACCAAGTGGTGGCATTCGGTACCTGCATGCCAAGGGTGAAGATTGTACACAATAAGTTTCTGTCAAAAAACCTGCACAAATGTTGAAGGCCAAAAAACATTTGAACAAATCAAATGCACTGGTAGTTTGAATACCGGTAATATAGTGTATTCTTTAAAAGAAAACATCAAATGACATATAAACCTTGGAAAAGGGGCATGCCAAAAATCTAATTGAAATACTTGTGAAAAATCACCACTGCCATCGGTGATGTTAAATAAAGTTTTTGCCAAAAAGTCTCAAATGAAATGAAAGGCAGAAACAAACCGGTAATTTGAAAACGAGTACTCTCTGGAAATAAGTGTCCGCAGTGTTGTTTGAAACTTTTGACTCTAACTTCATTGCTCATATTGTGAAAATCATAATTGAAATTTTATGTCACCAGAATCAGTGAAGAACCATTGCATGTGATCATCAGAACATAAATAAAAAGAAACTCTCCATACACTACATGAGGTTTCCAGAAACTACACGAGGTCCAATTTGGACATACATTTCCGGACGGAGGGAGAAGCTCAGAAAAAAATTGATATTTTCATTAGAGAAAATCAGATCTAGGAAGGACATATGAAAAAACCAGTTGAGGTACTTGTGAAAAAACAGTACCTGCAGGCAGAGCCTCTGCCTTCACGCCCATATGGATGGACAAGAACGAAGGCGACTTCTGGTACAGCTTCTGAAAATTCCTCTCTTCTTCTGGCATATCCTCACTTTTCAACAGTTTCTCAAACGTATCCCATCTCGTCGCATTTGAAATCACCGTCTTCGCATACAGCTTCTTCCCATTTGACAACTCCACTCCCACCGCCTTGCCATTCTCCACAAGAATCCGAGTCACATTCGCTTTGTACTGCAACTCGCCTCCAAACTCCACAAGTCCATCCGCAAGCTCCTGAGCAATCCGTCCTACTCCTCCCACCGGGTAATTAATACCCCCATAATGCCGATCACACATCACCATACTAGCGTTTATCATCGGCGTCCGCAACGCATCCACCGTGCTCACAATGAAACACTCCGCATCTATAAACGACAATAAATCCGCATCCTTGATAAACTTCCTAGCAATGTCACCAGCATTCTGAGGTAAATAATAAGCCAGCGTCAAACAGGCCACGGGATTCTTAAAGAACTGTCCAAGTAAGTACAGCGGCTCTTCCAGAGACTTGAGCTCCAAAGAGTTCAAGGCATTGAAGACATTCCAAGCCACGTTGTAGAAAGCGCGGATGCCACTTTCTTCATGAGGAAACCTGCTGATAAGCTCACTCAGAAACTGCTCATAATCCCGGTGCACTTGCACAGAGAGAGAGTTCGGTAAATGGTAATGTACTGTGACGGGATCCTCGATGGTTTTTAATGTGCGTCCCAAGGCTGCTAAGGATTTCGTGACCAAGTTGATGGAGCCCTTGTCGCTGAAGCCGAACATCACCGAGGAGCCTACGTCGAAGGTGTAACCTTCTCGTTGGAAGTAGCCGGAGCTTCCACCGGGAATGATGTACTTCTCAAGGAGAATGACGCGCGCTCCTCGCACGGCCAGTTGCGTTGCGGCTACTAGTCCTCCTATGCCGGAACCGATCACAATTGCGTCGTAAGCAGTTTCGGATTCTGTTGTGGACAATGGTGCGGTCGGAGAAGCAACTGCGGCTCGCACGCCATGAATCCGCGATCTCTGCAAAACCAGGGGCTGAGAAACTCGGGAACGAAGGTGAAGAGGGATTGAATTGGAGAAGAGTTGGCTCTTAGTGTAACCCTTGACGGGAATGTGGTGTAACCCTAAATTGGCGACATGCGAGCTCGCGATGGCCATGGTGAAGGGAAGCTCGCTGAAACCTACTAATAAATGCTATCGATTTGCATTTCTACACTCAAGGTCAAATTGAAGAAAATCGCGGACTACATAGGAATAAATGACAATCTCGCAATCGAGAAATTAGGGATTGCGTTCGTGAACATAACACAAGCTGTTTCATCAGTAAAGTTCCAGCGAGAATGGTTAGTGCAGAGAGAAATCGGTAAACCTACAAGAACTGCGATTTGGAGTGAAAAAGCCTAATCGAGCGAGCACAGGAAACTCAGAAAATTAAAGGCGACTCGGAGAATTCTCACAGCAGTGAGAATGCCTAATCGAGAGAGAGAGACAGAGGATGGAAACCTGGGAAGAAGAAAGTCAATTTGGACGATTCTTACTCAATTCCTAACCTGAAAAAGCAGGTACGCTCAAAATTTGAAGAGTTATCAAACAAGAGAGTTCGTTTTCAGAAAAAGGAAGCGCAATTGAACTGGATGTTGTGAGTCCGGCGAATGAGGTGCAGATGAGAGGAGCCTTTGATGATGAAGTTGGCTGCAATGCGGAAAGAGCTCAATCTGGGTGGTGATGAGAAAGTGAGAATTCAAAGAAGATTGAGAACCAGATTACGAGAACAAGATTGCGAACAAGGGATGGCACGACGTGTGTTGCGGATGTGCGAATTTGCGAATTGTGGACGTGCGACTCGCCATGGCGAGTGGCGCGAGTGCGGGTCCTGCAAGAAATCTCGAATTCTCGACGAGAGAGATGAAGATTTTGGATAGGGACGGATAAGGTTGGACTGTTGGAGCATCAATCGGGCAAGAGGGCTTTTAAGTTAAGGTAGAGGTCCCTGTTTCCGATCACTTAAGGATATGGGAAATTCATTGAGAAATTGAGCTCAATATGTGCAAAAATAAGGATGAGGAAGAATGAATAAAAATGAATTAATTTTTTGAATGATTTTTTTTTCAAGAATGAATATTTTATTCAATATAAATGTGGATTTTTTTATTTGTAGACATTCCAGTCTTATAGACTTACCTATTACGGTTAGCCTTGGCACTTCTCTCTAAGCAAGGAAGGAAGAGAGATGTATGGATGAGAAGGTACTAATAGAGAATATTTTTTAATGAACTATGCATCCAACTCTTGTTGACAATAGGTCACCCTATACAACCATTATGGGGGGCTGTCAGAAATAGGTACTTTTGTCATATATTAGGGGTTGGCACAACCTTCTTCACCCCATTCTCAATCTTCAGAAAATGGGGATGTGGCACTCTCTCGTTGGCTCTCGTTGGCTCTCGTTGGCTTGTAGAGGTTCCATTCTTTGAAGATTGAAAATGGCCATTCTTCTTCTTTAGAGGTGAAGAACGGGTATAAGGAAGATTTTGCAAGAGAAGTTTTTATTGCTCCGTTCTTTACTTTTAGCCTTCCTATTGCATTTCTGTTTTTCGTAATCTTGAATTCTTAGAGTTCTACATGTTCTTCACCTTCATTGTGCGTTCTCCACATCCTACGTGCTTGCATCCCAAGATTTGCATTCCACCTCTTACATGTTCCACAACTTTGTAATTTGCGGTGGTAAATCTCGTTCTCTAGTGGTTCATTCTCATTTCCTACACCAACAAGAGGGGGGACACACTTTCTTCATGGAGAAAGGCTGCTAATTGATACTAAACAACTCTCCACAACTTCTCATTTTTCATAGAAACTTCATTTTCAAAGAAGGTGTGACAATCCTTATTGAGAGCTAGCCTAATTCACCTTTTGATTATATATCCGCTTTGTAAGGTACTTGGCAAAAAAATTTGATATGAAAAAAATTGGAAACATTGCATAAGGTAACTCCACCTAATTTTGATCCATTTCTAACCCAAATTCTACCTAAAATGTTTTACTTCTATTTATTAGAGTTCCTAAAAATTCATAGAGAATGACTAAAATATAGTAGGATTTTTCTAAAATAATCGCCTTGGAACTAGGCTCAAATCCCCATGTTCAAGAATCTCAAATAACTCCTTTGATGTGTATGTCTAGAATTGGGCCTAGTGTGGTACTTGGCAATCAATACTCTATCACTTTAAAGAGGTCATCGCCTTACAAAAGTTCACTTTAGAAAAGTTCTACTGTATAACTCCAAATATTTATGATTCTTATAATTTACTTAAAAAAATCTTCAAAAAATTGTGGAAAAAACATATAGATTTTTTATACACTTTTCAATGCTAGAAATGATTAGAAATGACAAAAATGCTAGAAATTACACTGACCTTCATAATATTGACAATGATAATTTTTATTTTATTTTATTTGTTGGATCAATTATGTGCTCAAGAACTCTAGTCTTTGGACAAAAAAATTGAACCTAAAAATGCATTAAACAGCTATAAAATATAAATTGAACGCTTTGACCAATTCAACAAATATTTCAAATGCAAGGGCATTAAGATGTAACAATGGTCTATATTGCAACTTATACTCTATCTACAATGGCTAATGCTATCCCATGCTCTCAATTCCAAAAAAAAATTCAAATATTATGAGAACCAATATCATTTGCATGTTTGTTAAACTATTAATATTTTAAATTCTATGAATGTCAATTTCTTTCAATTTTTGTATACAATAATCTGAAATGATATATACCAACATCCTAAGGCACAAAAAGTATTTTAGAAATTCTAAGAAAAAATTGGGAAGAGACAAAGTAATTCCATATGTTGAACAAAATTGAGTTTTAGACATGACTAACCTTGAAATTGATTTTCTTCGAATCACAACTAATTTTTTCTTCAAACTTCTATGATAATGTGTAGTACGTTGCACGCTACAACTTCCGTATATCTACTTTTGGACTTTGTCCATTGATGCTTATGGTATGGTTGTTTGAATGAGAACATTTCAACTTTGTACCTAGTTTCGCCAATCATTATACTCATACCACATCATTTCCAAATTTTATTTAAAATATCTAATTCCACAATTAACTATGACAGTTTTTATAAGTACAATATATATAACATTTTGAGAGTCCTTGTACAACTCAAGGTAAGATATCACATTCAAAATAACTACATTATACTTATGACACACTTGGTATAACATGTGAACAATTCAACTTGAAGTGAAAAAAGCTAGGTCTATCCAAAAGCATCCTTTGTCCAATCCCATCTCCCATTACGGAGACCTAATGTTCCAAATCAAAGATCTCAAAAAAGTGTACACAAGAGATATAATTAGACAAAGTATTCTTTTGGGTATACCTACCTTAGCTCCAAAATCTCAAATATTGTTAGCATACCACACAAGAGCCATATAAACATGTTCATGATCTTCATGAGCCACCTCTTCAAGCTCATTCTTGTAGTGTAAAGTCAACATTGAACAAAACAAGGTAAAACAAATTTGAAAAATGCTTTTTGCACCAATCAAGGAGTGATGATTTCTTGTTTCTCAAGCTTGTTGCTCTGCTTATTGCAAGCTAAAGTGGCCCTAACTTGAGAAGCAAGTTAGAGATACAAATATTCTATATTCCTAAATGATTTTCCCTATCGAGGTCCCAAGCTCGCATAACACACATTCAAACCTCTTTAATCTTCTAAGGTCCCATCTTTCTCACTGTGACATATAGTTTGAATGTGTGACAAGTGTGCTACAGCCAAATGACAGTGTGTCAAGTTTGAAGAATACACTAGAATGTCATTTTAGAAAAGGTCATACTAAAGAGGTTTTGAGTGTACAATCTAGTAAAGATTTGAAATAACTCTCAACAATAACATATCAATATCAACTAGGCAGCCAACAAGGAGGTCTGAGAAATCATCAGTCATTAACCATGTCATTCACTTATAGCTTCCAACAAAAGTAGACATCATACCAAAAGATGTGCTGTTCGCTTGCTCATTGTCCACTTTCATTCATGGGGGTTTCTTCTGTATGAGGTGTCACTTCGCTCGATACTGGATCCGCTTGACTAGAAGAGTGTGGGGTGGCAGCCTCAACTGAAGTTCCTTCTGCTTGTGGATGTTCAGTTCCATCTTGGGATGAACCCTGTTGCTCACTTGGAGGTGGTGCATGTGCTACCACTACGGGACTACTGTTCTCCAAAACCGCGGGCTCAGCAACAGGCATCTGCGGAGATGCATGCGTAGTCTCTGCAGGAACATTATTGTGCATATCCTCTGTAATCACAGGACCAGAAGAAGCTGCATTGGTGTGCTCCGAAGGGAGATTTAGGCTTCTGCCGGTGTCTGCACTCTCTGCTTCAGAAACCCCTGGTGAGGACACCACATGGGGAGCAGTAGGGGCAACATTGCTGGAGTCCTTCGTAACTGTCTCTGCAGTTGATTGCCTCTCATCCTGAACGTCAGCATTCACTTGAGTGCCTGCAGACCTGCTAAGACAACGTGAAGACAAGTGATAAGTTGAAAGAAACGAATCGTCTAGAAAGTGAAAACAGAATGGAGATTAGATGAGAAGTGGGTGAATTCAAAGGAAGCAGTACAGAACAGCAAATATGGTTAAAAATAGCGGTAAAAAGCCAGCAGCAATTTCGCATCTGTCGAGAGAAGGTGCTTGTAGGAGATCCAAACCTGGGCTCCTGAGCTTGAGCGAGGCTCGCAAGCTCTTGTTCATGAGCTTTCTTAAGTTGTCTTGCATGTTCATGGCCACGTTGAACAGCCCCTTCCCATATAACACATTGCTCTCTGGCCTTTCCCAACTCAACTCGCCACCTGTGCGCTTCTTGCAAGGCAAGATCCCTCGTCTTATTCGCAGCTGCAACCCTTTCTTCTGCCGCCTTAATCTGTTATCAGAGAGTTCGTCACTTCAGCCAAAAGCAACACACAAAGGTCACTTAAAGAGCGTTTAAAGTTTTGTTCTTCGAGGACGTGTCAAGCTCAGGCTAATATCAGAATAAAGAGGTAAATTTTTTTTTAAGAGTTGAATGAAAGCAGGCATTCTGGTCCTCAACGTTGCAGTACCGGTAGTAAGGCAGTTGGACACACCTGTTCTGAAGCTCGCAGCAAACCCTTCTTCAAATGTTCTACTTCTGTCAACACCACTTGTCGCTCCTTATCGACAAAGTGTACGGCCTTGGCCGCAGACTCGGCAGCATCAGCCGTTTCAGAAAGTCGTTCAGCCAACTCCTTGATGGTCAGATCTCGAGCCCTGAGATCCCTTTGAAGTTGATTAAGCTCTTCATCTTTCACCCTCAAAGTTTCCTGGGCACCAATACTAAATCTGTGAATCTACAATCAACCACGTAGGACAGAGCACAAAAAGAAATGGCACAACATAAAATCAAAGCAAGAGAAAATAGAGGGAGCATAAAATAGAAGGAGCAAGAGAAAAATGAAGCTGCTCCTGTAGGATCACTTAAAGAGTGATAACTATGTTTCTGGATCCGATGCGATTGCAGGATACGGAAATGTGAGAACCTACGAGTGCAGAGGTCGGTATGACGGCACAACAATCAAGAAAACAAATGATTATATCCTGAAAAAGTTCTATCTATCCCAGAGTGGAATAATAATTTCTTGAACCATCAACACACTAACTTCTAGAATGTCAGAATTTTTTGCTAACCTTGACAATTGTTGAGTTGTCAATGCCGACATTAACAGCAGGTGTAGAGGTTTGTGGAACGACGACAACAGATGGCCTAAATGACGCTTGTATATCCTTCATAGCCTCTTGAGCCGTGGCATTGGCAGCAGCAACAGAAGCTGCCACTGTTCCCAGTTTAGCATTGCCATTTCCACTCAACGAGTTCACAGCCTCTTTGTGTGCCTTCAGCACAAGTGCTGCAGCCCTGCATTCACATTCACATGCTATATAAACATCCTGAGAAATAAGACAAGGAAAAACATTGAAGTTTGCCATTCATAATAGTTCTTCTACGCGATTAAACATGACGGGGAGATTGGTTCTTCACATAAACAACTCATGCATTCTGAACATTATTACCACGTTGCTAACTATTATATAATATTCACCTCAAACTTGCAACCCAAGCTCTTGCCGCAGCAGGTGTCTCTGCACAGAGGAAGGATTCCATCTTTTGAGAGGTGCCAATGTCTGAGTAATAATAATGTAAGCCCCACACGACATTTTCTTGCATCAAAGGGGGCATACAGTGAACTGTAATCTTGAAAGAGGTAGAACTGATTAGTTTCTGCTTCATCCTAATATCTCTTCTGCAAACATTTTGGTTGATCGCTTCTGCAAAACTATCTCAATATTCAATGAGACAGGTCCTTATGATTGTCTACTAAACGGAGAAATTTCTTTGCTACGAACTCATAATCCCCCTCATTAGAAGCATTGGAAGGATACAAAAGCAACATCCGTCGTATTTCCTGTCTCCACTGCACAATTGAAACGAAAAATCAGAATAAATCAGAATAAATAAGCCCCTACCGTCAGAGCTCAGAGAATTGCATACAAGATGGGCACCATGCAACATCACTTAAAGTCCGCAACACAAACAGAAGCTGTTCTAGTTCTACAAAGGAACATCATTAGATTAAGATAGCTTTCATTACATAACGTGATATGGGCAACAAAAAAATGATCAAAAGGTGCAGAAAAATGATTAACACTTGCATTAAGGTCTTACTGGATGTTCAAAGGTGAGACAGTGATTGTGCTTTCTGCATCAAAATGAATCAACCCTCTAGGTGATGGGTCGCCTCTTTGAAACCTGAACGCATCGAGACAAACAACTATCAGCAAGATCCGATAACTTCCCCTGTATAAAATTCAATACTCAGGACAATCCTCAAAAAACGAATGAGCGCAGATTGCCAGTTGCGAAACTCCCAATGAAAATAGTTGCACAGTACTGCACACGAGAGAATCCTTGAAGTCCCTATACTGTATCCGACTAGTCTGACCTCCGATGAAATAAATGACTTTGAGAATTCAATGGAGTACACCATACCCAGCCAGACAAATTGTACCCCTACAAACTCGGTGGTCTAATCAATTCAAATGTTGAAAGTGAGAAAAAAATAGAAAAACGGTACGTGTGAGTTCATCCAACGTTTAAAGTTATTCAGAAAACAAAGTGAAATATATAGAACTAAAGCAATCCACATGTACATTCAATTTTATCACCACAGTTACGAGAGACTTACCCAATCTACTTCGTGACTATAATTTGGAACATTCAATTAGAGACATAGATCACTTCCAACTCCTATTCTGTCATCGACACGACCATGCAAAAGAACTTTGAATCTTACCTGTACTCCATCTTCCCAGTTGAAGGATCCAGAGAAAACCATCGCTGATTCCATTTACGCAGCTGCCCACACAGAGAGTTGGTCAGCACATTCGAGTGTCACACGATTATGAAATTAACTTGACATTGCTAAAAGCACTTGAATAAAAGCAGCAGCATATCAACAGCCAAGTCAACTGCATTTGAACGAAAAAGCCGCGCTCCTTCAGTGCGCCTCTACAGACCTTAATTTAACCTCCTCCATCACTCTCATAACTACAGACGGAATAGTACACTCCAATTTCAGACTTTTAATATAAGTCGCGTGCAATTCATGGCAGCTACAATACCAGTGGGTTTCAGATTTTGTAGGTTGCGATGCATTCCCTGCCTTCCATGATATATCGTATCAAAATGGCAGTAGATACCATAGTTTCCAGCGTTAAACTTGTCTCACACCTCTCCACTTGGGTAATGGCACCGTATTGGTGAGTTATACGTCATCTCTCGTTGTGTTCAACGTCTCATAGGTAGCTAAGGTACGTAGTTCTCATGCTCAACACGATAAGTACAAATGGTGTTGTCCTCAAAGTTGTTATGTTGTGATTGGTCAATTAAAATCACAAAGTCAATCACATGCAAGTGCAATCACACTCTCCTTCAACACCGATTCCTCAAGGTCTGAAACCTACTACACAAAAATACCATCATATACTGTGGGCGTTCAACTGATGTGGCCCACAACAATGATGTTCAAAGGAAGGTGTAAGCTACTTTGCAGCTCCAAGGTACTAAAAGAGCCCACACTCAATTTGGAAAATATTGTACGTTACTGTAGTCGCTTCTAATCACCGTGGTTCACAGTATGTGCTGATTTGGGTGTAGAGCAAGACTATTCATTGATCTGCTAGACCTTTTAGCTAGACAAAGCAGCTAGAACTTTCGAGAACTACTGCAGCATTGCTGATAACATTGTCACAGAGGATTCCTTTCGTGCCAGTTTTTTCTAGTGTTTCAAAGTCGTAGCATTCTTCAGTGATCCAATGGTAAAAGTCTGAGACTCGTATGCAAACAACAGATATCATTCTACACGCAAATCGTATCACACAATTCTCAATAGATTGCAACTAAGAAAAGGTTTCCAACAGAAATATGTAGTTGATTCCAATTGGCTTCGACTTGTGTAATCCATGTGCTCTGATCCCGAAATCAAGCAATGCGAGAGGAAACTCACAGTCTCGGACCGCTTCAGCAACGGCCCGTGTAAAAGCACACTCCCAGAGCCAGCACTGAGCTGCTTCTTGATCTTCTCTAGCCTTGCCTTCGGATCTTCTACTCCAACCTAATCCACCACCAAAAAATCACACCAACCTTTCGTTTCAACTCCAACCCTAAATGCAAAAACACTAACGCAGTCCAGCACCTTCTTCCTACCTCAACCTTCATTGAAAACACGTGGTTGCAAAACACCAGTGGCCA